>OX457041.1:40722330-41209830 GCA_949752735.1 Lumbricus terrestris
AATAGGAAGTGTTGAAGTCTCATTACTCATTGGTATAGGCCTAAATGAAATTAATGCTTGCAGGAAAAATTGGTTTGACTTCTTGCATTAGTAGTCGTACGTAGACCTAGGCTAATGGCTATTACCATGTCAGAAGTCGACTTCAAGTCGGAAGTCGGTTGTTTTTATGCCAAGTCGGGTCAAGTCGTTTTGACGCCGAGAAGTCGACTTCAAGTCGACCTCAAGTCACTTTAGGGTCAAGTGGGGTCAGATTAGCTGACCAAAGTCACTCCCAGGTCTACCTACAAAACCATTATTATTTATGTCATACTGTAGATCATATTTACACATCTCTCACAATAAGTAAATGTATACGATATACATTTTTTTATTATAGGCTATAGATGACCAGGCCTATAGCCTATTACAGGATATATATATATATATATATATTTTTTAATGTATTGTTGCCCTAAATACGCTAACCTAGATTTCCATCCACCCGTTATACCGTAATCAATATTGTAACTAAACGGAGACGTGAAACTAGCGTATTAATAAGATCTTTATTGGACGTATATACGCAGCTTTTGCTCTGACATGACTGTCATACGTATATACTATATACCTAATAATTATCTGCTTAATTATTGGGCCTATTGTGTTACATAACAATCTATAGATGTCACCACCGTTCATTCACACCTTAGCACCGTTCGTCTTAGCTGTGCTGGAGTCGGAAGCACGTCGGAGTGGTTTTCTGGAAAAGATGCCACACAACTATTTGATATGATGAACGAATGAATCTCATAAAATAATATAATAATTATTGTGCTCTAATTTCTATTTAGGCCTACAGATGTTTTGAAGCAAGTGTGCGACCTTTGCTTTAAGTTTCATCACATGATGCTGCTGGTAATTAATTATCAGATGTGAGTCTTGAAATCAGACTTCGTGTCATATTGTATTGTAGATCACTGGTTTCCAACCCGACTACCGGTACTGCAGCTTCACCTCAAGGATACCGCCGCGAAACCTGCTCCTGGATAGCCACTGCTGGTTGCATGGCTGAATGGCAGAATTTCTTCAGTATTTGTTCGTGGTTGGGCTGGGAGCGCCTCTGGGTGGTTTCTTAAAGAGGCGCTATATAAATGCTCTGAATGAATGAATGAATGAATAAAAATTGAAAACCTAACAATCATCTCTAACTACGTAGACCTACTTTTTAAACTTAGGAACAGGGCTGCCGAGAGGGAGTGCAAATGCCCAGGGCCCAGACAACTTTTAAGGATCCGGGCAAGGTAAATAGGCCTATGATATATAAACGGTTTGAGTCTTTTTAAATATACATGTATTCTGTTATTACAGAGAATTAACTACAATCAGTTTAAACTTCAAATTAATAACTGAATAAATCATATTGCATAGGCTATACAAAAATAAATCGTAGGTCATACCTGCACCTTTATCACTTCACTTTTATCACTTCACTTTTATCAGTTCACTTTTATCACTTCACTTTTATCACTTCACTTTTATCACTTCACTTTTATCACTTCACTTTTATCACTTCACCTTTATCACTTCACTTTTATCACTTCACTTTTATCACTTAACCTTTATCACTTCACTTTTATCACTTCACTTTTATCACTTCAATTTTATCACTTCACTTTTATCACTTCACTTTTATCACTTCACTTTTATCAGTTCACTTTTATCACTTCACTTTTATCACTTCACTTTTATCACTTCACTTTTATCACTTCACTTTTATCACTTCACCTTTATCACTTCACTTTTATCACTTCACTTTTATCACTTAACCTTTATCACTTCACTTTTATCACTTCACTTTTATCACTTCACTTTTATCACTTCACTTTTATCACTTCACCTTTATCACTTCACTTTTATCGCTTCAATTTTATCACTTTAATTGTATTGCATAATTTGTTTCTTAAAAAATTCTTTCTTACAAAGATTGAAGATAGTTTAGGGACCCGTGACTGCTGTGCCCTGCACACGGCCCACCCCCCCCAAATTTTTCTCGTCAGTCTGCAGGAAAGTAGGCCTATCCAGAAATAGTCACAACAATACGACTGAATGCAAGACACGTTGCTTGCCATTGAAATGGTTTATTTATCTTTTGGTATCACTAAGGGAGCTGTTCTTCATGCAGTTAACCTAATAATGTCGTACAAATCCCGTTGCCAGAGGTAAACAAGGATTCTTAATGGCAGACTATTACCCCACCCTTCCCTCTTCCCATGATGCATTCATCACAAGGGCTGCCGTTTGAGCTGTAGCTCCATGTCGAAACCTGCCATCCTGTTCACAAAGCACTGCATTTTAACGGTCCTGTTTGTCAATGGTACACGAACCTCTGACACCAATACATATTGCACGCGATCAAAAGACACCTGACTGTATCCGATGATGTTGAACATTCGAGCGTGCCCGGTCGTTCGGTATAAGGCTTTCATATGGATTTTTCACCGAGCTCAGTTCGTTTTGTCAATTAATTGGCTTCACTTAGGTCTAAATTTATGACTCGTCGTCTCCTTGGATATGTTTACCTGTCGTATAACCTGGCTTCTGTTTCTTCTGTTGTAACAGAAATCAACATGGCTTCTGCCAATGGATTATTGAGTGCGAGTTCACTTGATGCATTATTTTTTCCCCAGGACATCATTAGAAATTAGAATTGCGATTCAAAATTAATTAAATGCTATTAGTTCGGATCAGGTCAGACAGATGAACGTCTTTTATGTAAGAAGCCTTCATCAATTTAAATTAAATTAAACATCTATTTGCCATCTTGCGTTCGTTTGATGGATGAGTGGATTAAGGGATGGACAGACGACAGATTTCCACGGCGATTAGATGGATAAATAGATGGATCTCATCTTAGTTCATCCATCCATCCACCGGTCATTCCACCCGTTCATCCCTCCGTTGGTCAGTCTGTCTATTCATCCATCCATCCGCCCATCCATCTGTCCATTCACCCATTCACATATCCGTTCTTCCATTCTTCCGTCCATCCATTTATTCATCCATCAATCCATCCATCAATTCCTCCATCAATCCATCCATTCATTTATCCATCAATCCATCCATTCATTTATCCATCAATCCATCCATTCATTTATCCATCAATCCATCCATCCATTTATTCATCAAACCATCAATTCATCCATCAATCCATACATCCATTTATCCACCAATCCATCCATTTATCCAGCAATCCATCCATCCATTTATTCATCAATCCATCAATCCATTCATCCATCAATCCATTCATCCATCAATCCATTCATCCATCCATCCATTTATTCATCAGTCTATCCATTTATCCAGATGTACTTCACGACGTGTGGCGATCGTATTATGGTACAAAGATTGCGAATTTCTTGCTATTATTCTTGTCAGAAACGGACGGATCTCATTTGGCATTTCTAATTTTCAATGTAGGCCAAGATTGCGAACTCGATCCAATTGCGAGACATGCACAGCAGCACTATAGCACCCATATACATATATATGCAAACATATATCCATATGTACATATATAGATATACTAGCTGAGTTGCCCGGCGTTGCCCGGGAAATTTCGGTTTTTAGTCCCCAGCCACGCTGACTCCGCTCCCACTCCGCCTTTCTCACCCCGCCTTCTTCCATCAGCCACAACCCGGCCTGGCGTTTTCCGTGAAATGTAGGGTTTACGCCCAACCCATCTCCCAGCCGCCTCTGCGGGGCGATTTCGCTCGGCATTTGTCGGTGAATCTTGGTTCTTTTGCCTAAACCCGTCCGCCCTAAATAATGTCCAGATGGCCTACCTACGACGGCACAGTATAATATTAATTACCGGTTTCCATTGTTATTATCTTGCGATCAACCATTCATAATAACTATCAGCGTTTTTAGTATAATTATTTTGCGAAAGCGCGCGCTATAAAATTGGCCGTTTAAAGTGAGGTGAAGAAGTGATGACGTCATAAATCTATGGATTCTTTTAAAAGGGTTCTGAAACTTCCGGCGACCAATCTTAAATATTGCGTTAGCCTAACTTTCGGAAAGAAGATTAAAAGTTTCAAACTCGGAAAATGGTAGGATTTTTGGATCGCGAAGCCCGATAGTGTTCCCCGGTGATGCTGAAAAGTATTTTTGTAAATATTGAGAAAAATCGGTCGGGTGGATAAGAAGAAAATTGGTTCATTAAATTGTTACGACTTGTATTTTATAGGTTTAGATACTTCGTGGGGCGCGGTGGTGTAGTGGTGGCGTCGTTGCCTTGAAGCCGGAAGGTTCGAGGTTCGAATCCACCTCGCCGCGTAAGGACCTTGGGCAAGTTCTTCACTCACAATTGCTCAGCGCTTCGGCGTGAAACTCCGATGCAGTGTCCGCTCTGCATTCGGGAGCGCCTCTGAGTAGAGAGAGAGCTTGAAGGGGCGCTATAACAAGTGCACATACAAACAAACATACATAGTCTATATATATAGTGCGATATATATATATAATCGGGATATATAATTATATCCGGTTCACAGCAGCAGCAGCAGCAGCAGTAGTAGTAGTAGTTGTAGTAGTAGTAGTTGTAGTAGTAGCAGTAGTAGTAGTAGTAGTAGTAGTGGTAGTGGTAGTGGTAGTGGTAGTGGTAGTGGTAGTGGTAGTGGTAGTGGTAGTGGTAGTGGTAGTGGTAGGGGTAGGGGTAGTGGTAGTGGTAGTGGTAGGGGTAGTGGTAGTGGTAGTGGTAGTGGTAGTGGTAGTGGTAGCAGCAGCAGTAGTAGTAGTTGTTGTAGTAGTAGTAGTGGTAGTTGTAGTAGCAGTAGTAGTAGTAGTAGTGGTAGTGGTAGTGGTAGTGGTAGTGGTAGTGGTAGTGGTAGTGGTAGTGGTAGTGGTAGTGGTAGTGGTAGTGGTAGTGGTAGTGGTAGGGGTAGTGGTAGTGGTAGTGGTAGTGGTAGTGGTAGTGGTAGTGGTAGTAGTAGTAGTAGTAGTAGTAGTAGTAGTAGTAGTAGTAGTAGTAGTAGTAGTAGTAGTAGTAGTAGTACTATAGTATTAATAATAACAGTGGTAGTGGTAGTGGTAGTGGTAGTGGTAGTGGTAGTGGTAGTGGTAGTGGTAGTGGTAGTAGTAGTAGTAGTAGTAGTAGTAGTAGTAGTAGTAGTAGTAGTAGTAGTAGTAGTACTAGTAGTAGTAGTAGTAGTACTATAGTATCAATAATAACAGCAGCAGCGGTAGTAGTTGTAGTAGTAGTAGTAGTAGCAGCAGCAGCAGCAGCAGCAGCAGCGGCAGCAGCAATAGTAGCAAAAGCGGATAAGCAGAAGAATCAACTGCATAAGCAGTAGGAGAAGAGAGGAGTAACAGCAGCAACAACAACAGCACAGCAACAGCAGCAGCAGCAACAGCAACAGCGGCAGCAGTGGCAACAGCGGTAGCACCAGAAAGAGAAGCAGCCGTGGCAGTAGCGGTATATCAGTGTCGTTCACTCCCTTGCGTTGACGTCACCTGCAGCTGTTAGTATCGCTATCATTTAATGAAGTAATAAATATCCGAATAAAGTATATGCTGCACTGGCTTCCTTCGACAAAAACGAACTCGGATAAAGAACCTTCTAATTGACGGTCAGCGATGGTTGGCACTTTGCTCAAAGAATCGTTAATTGTTCCATCTTTCCAAAAAACATTAGGCAAGGTTGCCATTAGTCATGCTCTGCCGCCGCTACCACCACCGCCCACGCATATTTACCGGTTCTTCGTTTCCACGCGTCACTGAAGCTTCATGACGCAGGCATTGACGCGCATCGGACCTTTCCCTTGGAATAGCCTTACTTTATAATAGATCTATGCCAAACGGTTTCTGCTTATCTTATACACACCGGTTCAAATAGGCAGTGGCGGCGCTACGCCAGGGCATGGCAGGGCAAATGCCCTGGTAAAAAAGCCTTTGCCCTGGCTGTTGCCCTGGTCGTTGCCCTGCCAGAAATTTTACCACGGGAGAATTTGTTCTGGCATAATGCTTCTTACTGTTCACGTCCGTCCGCTCTGTGGCAGGGCAAAAGGTCTGGCAGGGCAAAATTCTGGCAGGGCAAAGTTCACGAAGAGAACAAAATCAGCCAGGACAATTTTCTGGCAGGGCAAAAGTTCTGGCAGGGCAAAATTTCTGGCAGGGTAAAGACCGTAAAATTTTGTCAGGGCAAAATTTCTGACAGGGTAAAGACCGTAAAATTTTGGCAGGGTAAAAGTTCCGACAGGGAAAAATTCTTGCAGGGCAAAAATTCTGGTGGGGCAAAAATTCTTGCAGGGAAAATTGTTGTTGCTGCTTATCCACATTGCGTATACAACTAACAGCCTATGCCCAACTGTCGCTTTATTGTTTTTCAAATGAAGCGTAAGCATTTGCGTAGACAATAGACCTATAAACTCTTCCTGACTCCGTTACTTTATTTGCTGAACGCTTTGCTTTCGAGATGCTGTTCGAAAGAGGCTTTGCAATGCTTCACTAAGTCACAGAGATTGGTCTACAGGTTGGGCCATAAAATGACATTAAAGTTTTTTGCCCATAATCTTGGCCAGAGGTAGTAATTCTAAATGAAATTTAACAAGCTTATAAGACAATTGATATTCACACATGATGGCCAGATTTCATTAAAATATTTCGAACAGAACAAAAGTTATATCACTTTTAGTGAGATCACTCTATGTTATATATGACGATTCAAAAACATGGCGCAGCAAAAAGTGACAAAAACGAATTTTTAAAGCAACATCTCAAATAATTTGTGTCAAATAAACGTGTTACTGACAGAAAATCGTTATAATTAGTTAGAAAAAGCAGGTACCAGCGTAGCTGCAAGTCGCTATAACATCATTTAGCAAGATGACTGTTAAGTTGGTAAAAAAAGAATTTTTCTGATTAGTAATTTTGTTTTTTAAATAATAAAATCGAAATTTCTATCATATCAAAATTCCCAAGGTGTCGATGGCACGCAAATTTGTATTCATAGGTCTACACTTCATGAGCTAGGCCCTGGAGATAAAGCTATTGTCGGCACTTATCGTTCTGTTAAACAGTGATTGCTGAGAAATGAAGAGCTAACTTGAATTTGAGAGCTAAGAGATGTGCTGTTTATGAAAGGAAATCGGTTCAACGTCAATATTAGGCCTTCTGTAGCCTAGGCCTACTGGTTTCATTGAGAAGAACAAAATAATGGTTCCAAATATCCGCATTTGAATCCGATGATTTTGTCAACTCTGGCGAGCTGTTGCTAGAGAAATATCGCAATCTGCAGTCACAACCAAGAACGATAAGAGACTGAAAATTGATGGTCGCATCGGAGTTGATTGGGAAGATTTATTTCTGGAACACATCACCAAGTCCATTAAAACTGTGCAAAAGACTCAAAACAACTGTAGGCATTGGTGGTGGACACATTGAACACAGGATGTGATGTACTATCACGTTAATTTGATAACAACAATATTATTAATATTTGAGATGAGACATAAAAATCGTTTTGTTGCTACTTTCTGCTGCATTATGCTTTTGATTCGTCAAAAGTCGGTTGTCTCACTTAAAGTGATATAACTCTTGTTCTGTTTGAAATATTGCGGTGAAATCTGGCCACTCTGCGTAAATATGAATTTTCTTTAAGCCTGCAAAATTTTATTAAATTTTTACTTCTGGCCAAGATATTGGCAAAACACTTTAGTGGGGTATTTTTATGGCCCACCCTGTACAAGGTTTATAAGGTTTACTTTTCAGATGTCAAAGTGTTCGGTTTTATGGCTTAGCCCATTTGATCCTCCGACCAGCCAACCCTAATAGTGTAAGGTGTGTGATTTATGGCAAGCACGGTAGCGCAAAATTATAGGCCCGCACTACCGAGCATGCGACTCACCCTCTGCCCTGGTTACTTGTGTGACTGCCCTGGCTATGCCCTGGCTACAAAAAGTGTCTGGCGCCGCCACTGCAAATAGGTTAGATGCGAATTGAGCACTGGGTTTTTTAAAGTAGGCTAGTGGTGCAATATAACGTTGTTTAAATTAGGTTACAGCGCACGTAATCGAGAAAGCACAGCCTCGGTTGTGCTCTTTGCTTCTATCTCCTTCGAATACTGGACGTTGTCATGCACTGCATGGGCTTCGACGCATTCCTTCCACATGGTCAAGCCATAGGGAATGGGGGTCCATGTTGCCAGGCTTTATCCAGAGCTTTGCATAAGGGGACTTGTCCCTTCTGGAGGGCCTATTGCTCCCTTCTCTACCTAAAGTTTCTACCGAATATAGGCCTAGGCCTATTACTATGTTAAATATCAATTGTGTTACATTATTTTCTGTGTGTTATGTTTTATTGTGGGATCAATAAATGATTTTGATTTGATTTGATTTGTTTTAAATATCAAGGAACTGCATGTCATTAACTTTCTATATAAGTTTTAAATTGTGATGATTTTATTTGGTAGCCAACTATTTATGCTACGACGATTTCTTTCACATTCCTGCCATCGCATTTCACAGCATGCTGATCGAACAGGTGCACAGTCCATAGCGCCGCTTCTTATATATATTAGCTTGGTTTATGTGCTATTTAAAGCCTTCATATTATCTATTCTTATCCTGATAACTGTGTTCAGCTATAGCGTCTAATTCCGTATTTCTGCAGCAAGGACGCCCGCACGTTGGGAGGGGGGGGGGGCGGCGGCAAAGAGGACACTGCAATGCTTCAACCTGGAAAATTGACACCTATTTTTAACTATTGCTTTTTCTTTTTTATCAAAGTTCTTCGCACTAAGCCGTTAATGATACTAATAGATGGGTTATATATACACCAAGTGAAACTAATAAATTTACAGAAATGAATTCCATAAAAAAACCATGTTCTTGATTTCCTGTTTTGCGTTCTTCAAGCTCTTGCTAAGAATAACTTACTTAACCGGGACCATCGTGTTTTTCCCTCCCGCAAAATATCTGCAGGCACAGAAGATATGCGCGGGTCTAGGTAAAGCAACGACAGGACTTGATGGTGTAGTGGTGGCGTCGTTGCCTTGAAGCCGGAAGGTTCGAGGTTCGAATCCACCTCAAGTCGCCGTGTAGGGACCTTGGGCAAGTCTTTCACTCGCAGTTGCTCAGCGCTTCGGCGTGAAACTCCGATGCAGTGTCCGCTTCGCAGTCGGGAGCGCCTCTGAGTAGAGAGCTTGAAGGGGCGCTGTAACAAGTGCACATACATACAAATTATAATACGCAACTCTGCAGTCTGCACTTGTGCACTTAACAATGAAACACTTGTACACTTAACAATGAAACACTTGTAGCCTACACTTAACAATGAAATAGCTGAATGGAAGATTTCCAACAAGAGATGACACACAAACAATGTCAGAGGCGGTAATAGCAAAAGACTTAAGTCCATGCAGGATTATGCAGATAAGACTTTGACAATTGCTACTTTTCCCAACCATAGACTTAGGTCCTCACTTTTCTAAGCGCGCTGAGAACCGACCAGCTCAACTCGTTAGGCCTGCACTCTGTGCACTGCACCTTTTTGCCTGGCGACATAGTTATTCACTTCTTCAGGTCTGACCGTCTGACGCCAACGAATATCGACTACATAGACGATTATTTTTGTCGTGCCGATCCCACTGGTGAGTCAAACAATCTGATAGAGAAGCACGTGCGCATGCGCAGTCCACAGCTGCACCGGACAACATACGAAGTTTTATGATGAAATAAATCAGAATCGATGAATGTGAGAATGCAATCGTTAAAGTTCTGACATCGCAAGAAACAGGTCGAGCTAACGATTAACCCAATATGAGAATTGTATAGAAAAAATGGGGAGGGTCAGACGTTGACTTATGTGGACTTGGACTGCACAATGAGGACATTACTATGAGGTTATAAGAAATACTATAGGGGTTAAATCCCCACAACCCCCCGTCAATTCTCACCCTGAATTAATCGATGCCAAAAGGAGTGTAAGAGTAAATAAAAGAAAGACCTGCTGTGGCGTGCAAGTCATCGCAGGGTCTTATTCGCTGCAGACAAGTACATAGGCTACAATTTAGACTCATTAACCTTTGCTGGAAAGCTCATCGCGTCTCCGGATTAAGCGCTAATTGAATCAAAACGTTTCTTGATCGCAAACTGTTAAGTTGTTTCGACAGAGCATCGAGTGCGCAGCGCTGTCTTGCTTCCTTCACTTGAACGGGAACCAGTGGATTAACGCAACTTTTTGTCCAAGATAAATGTGGACTTGAGCATTCGTATAATGCAGTGTCTGTATACTGGGACTTCCGACTTTTCGATAGCCTACGCAAGTATATGTCCTATTTAGAGCAGGACTTCAAGAACTGCTCCTCCAGTTCCTGCATTCATCGGGGACACAGTGTAATTGTACAGGGTGCGCCAAAAAGTAATCCCCTACGGTTTTCAGCCCATATCTTGGCCAAACATATGAATTTTTAAATGAAACTTTACAGTCTTAAAGGCAATTCACATTTACGTACAATGGTCAAATTAAAAAAAATATTTCAAACAGAACAAAAGTTATATTACTTTTAGTGAGGCTACCCACCGTTTTTTTGACGATTCAAAACCGCGACGCAACAAAAAGTAACGAAAAAAACAATTTAATTATTCTGGCCAATATCTTGGTCGGAAGTAAGAATTTAGAAATGAAATTTTACAGGCTTAAAGACAATTCATATCGACACATGATGGCCAGACTTCAGCAAAATATTTCAAATAGAATAGAAGTTATAGCACCTTTAAGGAGGCCACCCACCGTTTTTTGACGATTCAAGGACGTAACGCAGCAAAAAGTAGCAAAAACATGATTTTATTAAGTCTCATCTCAAATAATTGTTATCAAATAGGCTTTGATAATGCCGGATGATCATTATTATTACTATTTAAAAAGGAACAGGGTACCAGCGTAGCCGCACGCATAGGCGTAACTTTCTATTGTGACGGTGGTGTCCAGTCACCACCACTTTTGAAAGTGGTGGTGACAGTCACCACCACTTTTTATTCCGGCAAATAAATATTTCTTTTGATATGAAAGCAGTTGGCTGTCTAACATACATTCATGATTAGGCTACCATCGTAATGGCTCCAATGCTTATAGTGTGTTCGCTATCCACAATCGTGTTCGTAAATCTGAGGGAGGAAAGGGGAGGAATTCCCTTACCACTTTAACTTGTGGATGGAACGTGAAGTAATTCCAACCCACAACTCGTTATGGCTCCGATCGAGGCAGTGGCTCACAACAGAGATGGGAAAAGCACGCTTTTAGAGAATGAGAAGACAGATAGGCCAATATCAGTTTAACTTAGGAATCGATACTGCATCCGATTTTACAGGAGACATAATATACTTTTAAATAAATAAAACCGACAAATAAAGTGCTGCGTGTAGCCCTTAAGGAGCGCCGTTGAAATTATTCGAACAATCTTATCCGTCGATTTCCAAGTTACCAACTGGATTGGCGCTATGTAATGTAAAACTAAGCAACTTTGAGATACAATTGGAGTGGCGATCGAGACAAACGAATAGAATAAGCAGGATCTTGATAAAATTCGAGAAAGAGCTGTGTTTAAACATTGATTTATTGATCCAGCGCGGAAAGATCGTGCCATGGAGCGCACCAGCGAGAGAGACGAAAGGAGGAAGGAGTGAGAATGGAGAATGAAGCGAGAAGTTCTCGCCAGATTTTGTACTAAATTCGTATCTGGGGAAAGGGTAGAGGTAGCCGAGGGAAAGAAGGAAGGGAGACATTGTGAGCAGAGGAATAGTCACCACCACTTTTCCGTGGACAGTTACGCCCATGGCTGCACGTCACTGAGAAGTCAGTTAGCAAGATGACAATCAAATTGGTAGATAAGAAATCTGTCAGATTAATCAACAGGTCCATCAAGAACTTTGCAAAGAGAATCAAAAGAAGTTTTGACACTGGTGGTGGGCACATTGAACACAAGTTGTGAATCACTATCAAGTTCAGTTCCAAACAGTTATTTGAGATATGACTTTTATGCAGAGCCCTGCGCCGACTTGACAGTGTCGGCGGCGGCGCGCCGGTCATTTTTGGCCGGCGGCGGCGGCGCGCCGAGAGACAAAAATCGGCGGCGGCGGCGCCATCAAAATGTCGGCGTCGGCGGCGCGGCGTCGTGGAATTAGTGCTCCAGGGTCGCATACTTATTTCAATTTTTTTTTACAAAAGCAACCTATGTTATAAAGATATGCGTGCTCAGCAATTATTTTTGACAATTATCTGGTCTTATATTAATATTCATGAGAAACCATTATTCTCAGAATAGACGTTTAATCACAAAATTCTACAAAGGCTTGATTTACAAGCCACTTGTCAACGTTTTCAAATCAAGTTCTTCCGCTTACGTAACCTACTAATTGAAGTTAAAGGACAGTTTGCGCAGTGACGGCGCTACCTGCCTATTTTACTGTTGACCTACGCTTCGACCCGTCACAAATTCTTGAGGTCCATTTTCTTGACGCGACCTGCTGAAATTGTTTAGCTGCGTGCATGAAGACATGCATACATAGATACATACACACATACATGCATACACACATACATACATACATACATACATACATACATACATACATACATACATACATACATACATATATAAAGACATAAATGCATACATAAATACATACATACATACATACATACATACATACATGCATACACACATACATACATACATACATACATACATACATACTTACATACATACACACATACATACACACATACACACATACATGCACACACAAACATACATGCATACATACATACATACATACATACATACATACATACATGCATACATACATACATACATACATACATACATGCATACATACATACATACATACATACATACATACATATACATACATACATACAATACATACAATACATACATACTGTGTTTGCGTAGAAATGTTTGTCTGTCGCAAAGTGGGACCTATCATGAATGAATACAAAGTCTCTTGTCAACAGATGAGAGTACTTGCAGTTTTTTAAATTTTCCTTTGTCAAAGCACACTGAGTAGTAAAATTGATCAGAATTCACCAACTTTCCTGATTTATCGTCCAATAATCCGACCGACTTCCACCCGAAACTCTTAGCATCTTCTTTAAGCCTAATTGCTGGAGTTATTTTTTTTAACCTCAGTTACTACCATGATTCAAATCGAATCACAAATCTACCAAGTTTAAACGTTAAACGTTAAGAACACTGTTCCAAAAGTCAGAAAGAATAGGTAGAATCATAGGTTTCATAGCATTGACGCAAAAACGGTGTTGCCATGAATAATCGAAGTAGATAAGAAAAAGAATATATTTTGCACTGACGCAATAATTTTGTCACGAAATCATGCAAGAGATGAAAAATGCAACAAGAAGAAATACAGGAATCAAGGTGCCATCGGCGGCGCACCGACAAATTTTCGGCGGCGGCGGCGGCGCGCCGACCCAAGAAAATCGGCGGCGGCGGCGCCCGCAAAATGTCGGCGGCGGCGGCGGCGGCGGCGCGGCGCGGCCGGCGCAGGGCTCTGCTTTTATGACTATATGATATTAGCAAAAAACCTAAATTTGTTGCGTTTCGTGTTTGAATTGTCAAAAAACGGTGGGTGACCTCACTAAAAGTGATAAATAACTTTGTTCTGTTTGAAATATTTTGTTGAAATGTGACCATTGTACGTAAATATGAATTGCCTTTAAGGCTGTAAAGTTTCATTTAAAAATTTGTATGCTTGGCCAAGATATGGGCTAAAAACCGTAGGGGATTATTTTTTGGCGCACCCTGTAGACCCGAACTAGTATACGTTGGCCTATTGTAGGCTGCGTACCTTCTATCGCCCGATTTCGGCGTGTAGAACAGCACTTCATGGCTCAAAAACACCAACACCAGGCCGCTATAATGTCAGTATATTTAGGCCCACGTATGCTGCGTTGCATTCGTATGCTGCGTAGCCTATGCATGCATTTATATGTTTTATATGTATAAAATACTATAAACCTATGCCTAGGTTATTGACCTCATACTGCACGTATCTAATGAGCATTTTTATAGTGCCTTCTTAAGATACCCGAAGGGTTGAAGCGTTGCTAATCTGACAAATCAAGCGAGAACTTAAGGAATAGGCCTAATCAAGGATGGCCAATTCAGCGCAGAAAGAGTAGCCTACGTAATAACTCGTAATTAGATTGCAAGGGAAAGGTCAGAGGTACGGAGAGGAACAAAGTTGCACAAACACGTGTCCTCGCAAGCCTACAGGTGGGTGCAATTGACATGTTATACGCAGGTATAGTCAGAGCTCGGAACACACTGCAGGTGAGACCGGTGTCACGAAATAAAGTCTCCCCCGATACAAAGTCTCCCCCCGAAACAGAGTCTCCCCCTGGCTGAAACTCTGTATTGGAAGAAATTTTCTGAAGTAAAAGTATTATATGTTTTCTTGTTATATAATCTGGCAGCGTAAACTAGCCGTTTAGCCTGGTCATCCCTAAATTTGATGCAACTGTAGCCAATTTTACGCTGAACGTGGGAGACTTTATCTCGTGGACGGCGGAAATATTCTCTCCCCCACGGAGACTTTATTTCAGAATATAGTCTCCGGGGCGAATTTATTCTGGAACAGATCCTCCGGGGGAGAATCTGTTTCGAAATAAAGTTTCCGGGGGATACTTTTAGGGGGAGACTCTGTCACGCGACACCAGCGCACGAGAGATGCCGTGTCTTTTATTCTTGACATCTCTAAAAACTTAAATGTCATACATGTATGTTATGATCTTACTGATTAGTACTAATAATTGTCAGAAGCCTGTCGTTATCTCAAATAGAATAAATTTAAGACATGTTTCCACTGCGTGTGTTCTGCACTAGAACGATAATAATGATGTTGTTGATCTTCTATGTCCTACGTCAGACCTTCAACTATAATAATAATAATATTAATATGTTCAATCGATTTCCGTGTCTTCGTCCTCCTCGCAACCACGTAAATGCTGTACTTAAACTTCCATGTAGTTTTTGCCGCTGGCAAAAACTCTGACTCTCATGAGACGACTATAGATTTTCATCTCATCAGCAGTCAAACTCGTAATTGCAGTAGGCTATACGTGATTGCTGCATTTCACTGTCAATTAGATTTAATTTTATAAGCGCAATTAATTCCTTGCGCAAAAATGTTTAGGCCTATGTGAAGTTGTGAACCGTCAGTGTCGCGTATACAGTGCGCCTCTGCCTTCAACAGGAGCGGCGAAATCTCTTCTGTCCGTATTGATCCCATAATTGTGTAGCCGTGTGGTTGTTTTGCAAAGCTCAATTGTACTGTTATGGTTGCAGTCTAATGCTTATCTTGTTAGTGTTCAAAGCAGCCTTGACACACGCAATCTCACTCAACGAGCTTCTAGTTAATTAAGGAGATAGACGGACGACTGAGCCTTAAGCAGTTGTATAGTCAGTCGTAGTCACGTGTTTTCAGGGCTTATTCTAAAGAATTTTCTCAACTGCACAAGTGCACACGATGGACAAAAATTTAATAGCTAGGGAGACTGCGCCATAGTTGCATGGGTCAGGAGGAAAGACCTTGATTAGGGATTTGTCCCAAAGCTGAAAGCATGTAACATATTTAATTGATTTCAAAGAATGAATTCGCTTCATTTTTTGCTTTTAACAAGGCTTATTTACTTTCAAAATGGAGCTTTTCGTGAGCGCTCGTGAATATACTAATGAAAAGTCGTTTACCCATCACTCTCATATCTGCTTTGAATCCATAGAAGCAAATAGGCCCACATGCAGGCATACAATATATAATAGGCCTAGCCTATATGCGTGCATACATCAGTTTTGAGTAACTAATTGACTAACTCTTATAGATGTGTAGTGCCTACGCTTATTTTACCATGCATGTCTGTACACCAAAATGCGGATAGCAATTGGTCTATTAAAAAATATTCTTATCCTATATTAATTAATCAGAAACTGATTAGCAAGTAGACAATTATAGTTCTAATAAATTAATGACCAATTTGTTGTTAATTCTATTTGTAAAAAATCCAAATCTTGCTAAAATCTCATAATCAGCTTAACTTAATTAATACCTTGGCTAGGCCTACATATTTTCTTATGAGGCCCTACTTTTGTTGGATGCTTTCATCGCACCTAATAAACATATTAAAAAATATTTAATTTTTATCCTGTCTGATTAAATTTGAATTTTGGCACACAGACGAATCAACGAGTAAAGTAAAAGAACATTTTTAAATTACCTGTTTTAATAATATAACTTTGCTTGCTTCAACTAAGAAAAACAACCAGAAATTTATCTGAGTTTTCCAGCTGCTTCTGAAAAAGATATTATTGTTCCAATGTTCCAGCAACATCAATCAATGGAGAGGATATTTAGCATTACAGGATTTCTCACAATCGAGACGTGGCACTCACGGTAACCTGGTTCCCGGACAATTCGGAGACGGACAATTCGGAGACGGACAGTTCGGAGCGGACAATTCGGAGACGGACAATTCGTAGACGGACAATTCGGAGTGCATATAAAAATCTTGCTCTCCTATAAGACACACCTACGGGGGGGGATTAAACTTTTATTTATCATTGGCATAAAATAATTATATGCCACCAAGCAAATGCTGTCTGATCTTCTAAAATTAGTTCAATAACTTAAAATAAGAAACTGAAATTAGTAGCTAAATGCAGTAAATTATCAACTTAAAGGCATTTCATTTAGATCAATGTGATTTTCATACCTATATAGGCCTAAAAGTGGCAGTCCCATCACGAATTTTGGCTACTAAGAATTGTTCGGTCCGAATTGGCCGGTGCGAATTGTCCGCTCCGAATTGTCAGGTCCGAATTGTCCGTCTCCGAATTGTCCGGTCCGAATTGTCCGTCGACGAATTGTCCGGACACCCGGTAACCTATACCGGTTAGTACGAAAATAACGGAAATCAAATCTCATGTCTTCGCGAACTCCTACAATTAAATCCCTAACCATGGAACAATTCAGACTTGACAATCTTCTGATAATTATATAGAAGTATTGAGCGTGCAGCCGCAAATGGAGTAGAGCAACTGCAGATGAATGGCGCTATTGATTTGCTGGCAGATGCAAAAACAGAAATCACATTGCGCTGTTCTAGAGAGACGTCAGTGACCAATGACCATAGAAGCACGACTCCAATTATTCGGAATCAATTTTTATTCCTGTCAGAAGAAAAAACATTGCCCTCCATCCCATCATTGAAATTATGCCTACCCCTTCTTCTCCTCCTCCTGCTGCTACTGCTGCTCTTACTACTGCTGCTACTGCTACTACTGCTGCTACTGCTGCTACTGCTGCTGCTCCTACTACTACTGCTGCTGCTGCTGCTGCTGCTGCTGCTGCTGCTGCTACTACTACTACTACTACTACTACTACTACTACTACTACTACTACGACTACTACTACTGCTACTACTACTACTACGACTACTACTACTACTACTACTACTACTACTACTACTACTACTACTACTACTACTACTACTACCACCACCACTACTATTACTGCTACTACCACTACTACTACTGCTACTACTGCTACTACTGTCACTACTACTATTACCACCTCCACCACCACTACCACTAATATACTACTACTAAAATTATTATTCTTAATAATTATTATAATATTAAGAAACGAATAATAATGATTATAATAAATAATAAGAACAACAATTTTGATATTATAGCATAAGAGTATAGCTCAAGAACAATAGATGGTACGGGTACCAGAACACCATACGTCGTATGGTGAACAGCGGCTGCTCTTCTGCTTTCTGATATATCGTTAAATCAGACGCAGTCGGTTGTCAACACCAAATGTATCAGAGGCCTAACCATGACCCTGTGAACCAGACGGTCATGGTCTAACCGAGAAATTCATCTAGGTATACAGTCTGCACAAGGGACACACACTTACAGTGTCCGCTATTCCGAGTTCTACTGTTATAAAAAGAATTCACGATCGGAATCCGATCCGGGTCATCATCCTCCATCTGTTAAAGCGCCGAGCAGTGCAAGACCAAAGCAAAAAACCAAATCTAGGTCAGATGAGAAAACGCATGTAAAAAAACACAGACGGACATGCAGACGTACGCACAAGCATACACAGGCCGACAGATGTGGATACGTGGATATCGACGGAGACAGACGAATAGCGACGGAAACAACCGAACATGCATGCATTAAGGGAACGGCAATTGACTGATGCGATGTCGCAAACGAAATTCCAATCCGTCGCTAGGGGCGGTGGCAGCGTCCGGTCCTTGTATTATCGCTCGGTCTAAATGCACCAAGACACGAACCGACCCGGAAAGAAATAACTGTGAGGCACTCGTTCCTAAGTATAATGACGCCGTGACAGCCGACTCCGCTCTTCCATCGTCCTTCCTACTCTTTGCCTTCACCTTCTCCTACTGCTTCGTTATTCCTTTCCTCCACTCCTCCTCTCCCTACTCTTTCTCTATCTGCCTTCTTCATACCCTTTGCCTTCTCCTACTATATGCTTCATTATTTCTTTATCCCACTCCTCCTCTCCCTACTCTTTCTCTACTTACCATCTTCATACCTTTTGGCTCCTCTTTCTCTTATTGCATGCTTCATTATTTCTTTATACTACTCCTGCTCTTCCGACTCCTGCTCCTACACCTACTATCCCTCGTACTCCGTCCTTTCTACCTTGTCTCGCATCCTGTTAACCTCTTCTTGCTGCTAATCTTCATCATCCTCTGCATCCTCCTTTTCCTCCTCGTTTTCCTTCTTATCCTATCTCTTCCTCGTTCTCCCCCTACTCTTTTCTTCCTCCTCCTCCTCCTCCTCCTTCTAGTCTTCCTTTCATACCAACTTCCATTTTCCTCACCCCCTTAGCATAATTTTTATACTCCCTTCTCATTCTCCGCAGACAGTGTCCTATTATACAGGTCAAGGAAATTGGTGCAGACGAGATTTAAAGGTCGGTCGTGCGGTCTCAAGTGGACCATTAAGAAAGATCTGGCGCTAAATAAATCAGATGTCGTGATCCACAGAGAAAGTCTTTGGTATCGCGAATACAGGAAACCAGGTTGATCGTTATTTCCATGTGGCTTCATCAACGGATCATTTGTAGTTAAGCCCGTGTAATGTATACGATGACAAATAGACGAACACACTGGATGAATACTTCTTATATAGACCACTAGCTGGGGTACCCGGCGTTGCCCGGGAAATTTAGGATTCGACCCGCTACCGGCCACCTCACCACACCCCATCTCATTCCACAACACCCCACCACACTCCGACCTCCACCGGTACGCCACCCGTGAAATTTAGGTTTTCGGAAAAATTCACCCCCCCCCCATCCAACACCCCCACCCCTCCACCCACCCCCACCCTACCCACCACACCACACTCTGACCTCCACCGGTGCGACACCCGTGAAATTTGACTTTTCGTGAAAATTTTCTTCCCCACCGCCCCCCCCACACTCTCCCACCCATGCCCCACCCGGCCCCTGCGGGCCGAGGTGTTTGGTAAGTGGAGACGATGTGACCCGTGTAAAAATCTGTCTAACTGTGAAACTATGGCAAGGGAATGGAAACCTATAGCGAAAATCTGGGTTTTCGCCCCCGCCCACCCTGGCCCCCATGGTGGTAGAGATTCGCCAACCACTGATCCGGGTGGTTCTGATGGCCCTCTATCTAGTTAAAAAAATTCATATCAATGGCTTAGTTTTTTTGAGAAAAAAATTGGGGGTTTCGCCCCCCACCCTGACCCCCATGGTGGTAGAGAATCGCCAACCCCTCGACTTTGTGTCTCGTGCCGAGACCTACACAGCAGTGAAGGTTTGGAGTGAAAAGCTCAAAAACTGCGAGCGTGCATTCTGGACAAAGTCGCATACATACATACATACCCAAGTCCTTTCTTATAGATATAGATATCACCTGATTCTAAATGTCTATATGATATATGATATTACTAGACCGTCTAGACGTCTGCCTGAAATAACCTTCTTTTCTCTTCCCTTGCCTTCCTTTAAATTTTTCCATTTAATACCCTTCTTTTATACCTTTCTCCGTCTCTCCCCCTCCTTTTTTGTAGCTCGCTCTCTCTCCCAGTCACTGGCACGTACGCCCACGCCACCTATGAAATCGAAATTATATATGTGAAATTCATAGCGCCACCGATACCTACACAAGCACAAACACACACACATATATTTATATACACACATAGCATACTTAAGCTTAGTATTACTTACATATATCTTATTATCTTAGAAAGACAGAGACAGGCAGATATATTATATAATTTTATATATATATATAAAGCAAGACAAGCAGGGGGAGAGATAAAGAGATAAAAAAAATAACTATAGCTAGCCTAAATGCTATTAAACATCAATTGAATCATAAGTAAAACAATGCCCAGAAAACTAGAAATCATCGATGGTGGGCCCACGCACTCACGTAGAGCCTAACCAACGGATTCTCATCTCTCTGAATCAAGCTGCGTCGTATATATTGTGGACAGACGGCAGGTGATGGGGGGAGGGGGTGGCGTCCATGACATCACCACCACCACCAAAACCACAACCACCACCACCACCACCACCACCACCACCACCACACAGCTTGACGACATGTGAATAACTTTTTACATGTAGGCCTATACATGCGTATACATAGATTATACATACAGGCACTCTACAAATTGCAAATATTTCTTATAATGATATACTGAACAATGTAATGTAACAACATTGTAACATATGTTACATGTTACATTGTAACATATATATATATATATATATATATATATATATATATGTATATTCCCTTATTAGTTTGTGTGACAAAAAAACCTTGACGGGAACTGAGTGCGTATACCCCAGGATTAACATCGGTAGATGGGATGAAAGACTTTGACGATGGAGGCAATTAGTGTCAGAGAGATAGTTCATCCGGAGACGCTGTTGCCATGGCATTCTTGAATTATATATATATATATATATATATATATATATATATATAACTGCAAAGATCAGATAGTCTCAAGAGCGGAGGGATATAGTACCCGCGAATATATATATATATATATATATATATATATATATATAATGTATATATGCTGTTATTCAGTGAGGAAGTAGCTATAGGGTTCAAAGCAAAAGATGACGTTGATGTGCAATAATTCAAGTACAGAAACGTGATCGGTTGTTGTCGGAGTTGCACTCACAGTTCAAACGCTGAGGGAAAACTAAATTATTCCTCTGTTAATGGTTAGACATTCGAGTTGTCTAAGACATACAATTGCATTGCATTGTATTGTATATATTTATTTATATCAGCGCCTTTCGCAGAATGAATATTCAGGGGCGCTCGCAGCAAGAAAAACTCCGGGGAAAATAAAATTTAATGTTTCTAATATTTATTATCTATGCATTTCAGTTATATCATAGGTTATCCTGTTAACCTTTACTATCGATTCCGATTGTGAAATTCAAACTGATGCCAATTATTCCAATTGATAGATCTAACATTATTAGCAATAATTTCCCATCATAGCAAACGCAAAAGAGTAGGCCTGCGCGCTAGGCCTAATCAGTTAATGGCCTATTAGAGTGTTAGAGTCTCTGTAATAGATCTATTAAATATTACTTTCCGGTGAAAATATCAATCAATAAAATCATGTCGATTGTTTTATGTACGTGCAAAGAATTCATTCGCTTATTCATTCCGATAATTTATTTAGCGCCTCTATGGAGAGAGCAACTAAGAGGCGCTCATTATAAATATAAGCAATAGAATATAATAGGTGCTGTGTATATTTCGATTTCCTATGGTGGCGACGCTGTCTGAATTGTTTTTTGTTTGTTTGTATGTGCACTTGTTATAGCGCCCCTTCAAGCTCTCTCTACTCAGAGGCGCTCCCGAATGCAGAGCGGACACTGCATAGGAGTTTCACGTCGAAGCGCTGAGCAATTTCGAGTGAAGGACTTGCCCAAGGTCCCTACGCGGCGAGGTGGATTCGAACCTCGAACCTCGAACCTTCCGGCTTCAAGGCAACGACGCCACCACTACACCACCACGCCCCACGCCAGATACGCGTGCTCATCCGTTGGTTCTCTTTTCAATGTTTTGCCTCAGAACACTGGATCTCTTAGAGACGTGCTTAGACAAAAACGAAGGCTGGAAACATTCGGAGAACAGAATATACATGGTGGGTCAAAAAATGCCTTCCGGTTTTTTGCCAATATTTTTGCCAAAAGTAGGAACTGTTAAATCTGATTAATAGGCTTAAAGGCAATTCATTTTTTAGTGTAACTGTCAAATTTCACAGCAAATATCAAGCAGAACAAAAGTTATATCACTTTTAGTAAGTACATAACTTTTCCTGACAATACAAAAACATAACGTAACAGAAAGTACCGACAAACAATTTCATTAAGTCAAAATGATTGTTAAAAAATAAACTTGATATTGCCAGGTAATCGTCATCAAAATAACTTAGGAGAGAAACATATAAGAAACAGAGTTGCACAGCACTGCGACATCACTTAGCAAAATGACTATCGAGTTGGTAAATAAAGAATGTTTAGATTAGCACTAATTTTTTTATTGAAACATCAAAATTAAAATTTGCAAAACATCAAAATAGGCAAGATGTCAATGACAAACAAAATGCCTATTCAGATACTTCCTGAGCAAGGTCTTGCAGCTGAACCGCTTTCTCTGATAAATAGTGAGTGCGGAGAAATTAAAATTTAAATTGAGAGTTAAGAAACATGCCGTTCGTGAAAGGAGATCGGCTTAACGTCAATATTATCGTAATCGTAAACTCGAAATTTCTAAAGCGCCACTCGAAAGCCAAGCGCGGGGCACCAGCTTATTCACGAGCGATTTACTGTCCTGGTTTCCATTACCAACGGTTCCAAATTTCCGAATTTGAACCCAACAGATTATCAAGTCTGGAGAGCTATGCTTGAAAATACGACAATCGACAACCCAAACCAAGAGCAATAAGAGAATTGATGGCCTCATTGGAGTTGATAATTATGGGAAGATTTACCTCTGGAACACATCAATAAGTGCATCAAGAAGTTTGCCAAGAGACCAAGAACAAGTGTGGGCACTGGTGGTGGACACACTGAACACAAGTTGCAAAGCACTGTCAAGTTCATTTGATAGCAATAATTATTCGAGATGTGACTTTATTAAATAGTTTTTTTAAATTTTTGGTGCGTTATGCTTCTGGATCGTCAAAAAACAGTGGGTGCATTCCCTAAAAGTGATACAAAGCTTGTTCTGCTTGAAATTATTTGGTAAAATCTTGCTGTTGCATGCAAATATGAATTACCTTTAAACCTGTAAAACTTGATTTGAAAATTATTACTCCTGGCTAAGATATTGTCATAAAACCGTGGCATTACGTTTTTGTCCCACCATGTATATAAGCGAAACGATGTGGTTAATGCTGCCAGGGTCGTTAAGCTATCTCCCGTGGCTACACGATTAGAATACGACACAGGAAACAATGGTCTAGTGACATAATGAGAGGAGATTCCCTGCTAAGAATTATCAGGAAGAAACATCGAATCCAAAAAACAAGAGGAAGACATAGACAGGTGTCGTTGAACTTTAACAAATATGAATTACAGCAGCAAGCTGAAAAAGCCAGCGCCGCATCGTTAGAATAATCGGCCTCTAATTGTACATGATCCTGGTTCCTGAATACCCTATAAGGCAGGAAATAATCTGAAGATGACGTAATCTTTACCTATTCCTTCGTCAGTCCTCCTCAACCACAGCCAAGTCTTTCTTCTCTCCGTCATTTTCTTAGTAAAATCATTTTATTCTATCGCCCATGCAGTTCACAGGTGTGTTCTGTTTGCGTTTTAATTCCTAATTGCAAATTATTCTTTCCGTATGTTTTCTCAGGGGCAAGTACAGGAATTTTCGAAGGAGGCCTGAATTCCTGGTCTTTGGCTGGAAAAATTTTGTTGGACTTTGGCCGAAAAATCTGATGACTTTTTTAGTCATTTGGTCGAAATGTCATGAAGAATGTAGGTTACCATTTCGCTCGCCAAAATAGCTGATGACCTTTTTCAGATACTTATTTTTCTCTGTCATCTTTTCCCACTGCATTGATTGAAAGCCTGTTGGAAGCGGATGGTGAGCACGTCCTGTGCAAATTTCATAATGGGACCATGGCCGGATTTGACTCCTCTGGATCCGCCCTGTGTCTCTGCACTCGTTCTCAGAATTCCAGTCTTTATTTTTTTCTATTTTATTGGCTTTTAGAAAACCTGCAGATGTCTTGTTATTTTACTTCTCTTATCTTTTCTTATCTTCTTTTACCTGCTTTGGTTGAATTTGTTCTTCCTACTCTTCCCGTTAATTCCTCTGCTATTCTTCCTCCATATATTTCCCACGGGTCCCTTAAAGCTACATGTAAACTGTTCCCTAATTTCAATGATCTAATGCAGTATGAATTTCACACCTTCGCACCTTTCATGTCATTGGCCCGGCTGGTTCTTTTGTCAATCTCCTCTTCCGGTCACGTTCTTCGTTTCCGTTCTCATGAGTTCTTTTATTCATCGATCGATCGAGACTCTTTCATTCACACATCTCTTCCATGCAGGTTCTTGCACAATAGGAGTTCTTCCTAGTCCAGCTCAAACCACTTCCTTCTCATTACCTCCACTTCTTTCCGTCCATCTTCTCCTTCTAAGCCCATACCGGTAGTCGTATAAAATCCAACAACAGTTCTAAGGCCTAATAGAAGCAAGGAAAAAGAAAAGCAGAGAAATGAGAATTTATATGAATGGCTCGATAAACCGTTGCTTGCATGTATGATGCATACGTCGGATCGCATGTCAACTCAGTAGTATAAACCTTTGCAACCAAAACATGGATCTTCAGCAAAGACACTCAAAGTAAGCTCCTTCAATTATAGTAATGTATGTAATGTAGGCTAAAAACAGTACCGTTTTGGCATAGACCTCATTTCTTTTATGAAAACACGTTAGCCAGCCTTCTAATCGGACTTTTTTTTAACAAAATAAACAGGTTGTACTCAGTTTTATGGGTACGAGGTAGCCTACAGCATACCGTAATGAAAGAGTTTCTGAATGAGAAACCTCTTTTAAATAAATAAATATATCGATCGATCGATCGATCAAACAGTTACTCGATTTGTCATGAGTGTAAGCCTATACTATAGGCCTACATGTATCAGGTAGGCTAAGCTCAATTTCGGCTTCTTTTTGGTCGATGATTCCCAATTCCATATGACCGAGGTGAAGTTTCCGTGCATCCATCAATCAATTAGTTTGACCTATTTATCGACTTATTCTGTCATCTGGTCCAACCTGAATCCATTCATTCTCACGGTTAACTCTGATTTATTTTTCTTCTGATTGAAGACTTCCTACAGCGCGCAACGGCGACTTCTCAAGATTACTGCGGTCATCGTTCAAAGCATGGACTCCATAAAGTTTACTCTCATCGTTCTATTACTTAAGTCGATTATTCAATAATAAAGCATCTCGTCGAATCGCTTTCAGGCAGCGAAATAATCCATCAAACGATTACGTCATCGGAAAAACGTGACGTAGGCTTTACGCTTAATTGCAAATGACGTAGTCTATCAATTCAAGGTAGAAATAAAGTTTGATGAATACGATCCTTAGATTATTATAGTAGGCTACGATATAAGCTATTGTTTGTAGCCTATGTGCACTTGTTATAGCACCCTTTAAAGCTCCCTACTCAGAGGCGCTCCCGACTACAGCGCGGACACTGCATCGTAGTTTCACGCCGAAGCGCTGAGCAATTGCAAGTGAAGGACTTGCCCAATGCCCATGGTCCCTACGCGGCGACTTGAGATGGATTCGATCCTGCAACCCTTCGACTGCAAGGCGACGAACATACCCACTACACCACCGCGCTCCACATGGCTACTAAGGCACGGTTAGCATGCATGAGCGGAGACTTGGTCTACAACAACTTGCGGGGGACGAACGAGTGGCCGAAGGAAGGACGCGAGATTTTGGGCGGACGAATGGCTGAGTCACCGACGAAATTTTGAACTTTTCCATCTTTTGCCGACCAAAATTTCTGACGACCCTTTTTTTTTAGTCATTTCGCCGAAATTTCCTCAAAATCCTACCATTTTTCCTGCACAAACAGCTGCTGCTCTTTTTTTTAGTCATTTCGTCATTTGTTCGTAGGGTTTCTCTTCTTCTAACTTGTGAAGTGTACACGTCTTACAACTTAACGATCGGGGGATAAATGCATGGATGGTCCCCCCCACCACATACATTCAGGGGGACCGTCCCCCTGACCCCTCCCTAAGTCTCCGCCCATGTTCACATGGCAATCATAATCTCTTGCTCAATTAAGATGAAGGACTATTGCTGGACCACAGACGTTAGACCTATATATATATATATATATATACATATATATATATATATACACAACGATCCCCGACAATTTAACATTCGATTGTCTAAACATTCTATGACCATATACATGTAGCCTAATATTATACCAAAGGGTAAAATATATCTATGGTCCACACGCTACAGTTAATGACTAACAGCTCGCGCCGTCTTATTGATCCTAACTTGACCTTCACCATTTCCTTAGAGCATAACACAGGCCTAGCATAATGGTAGATATGCTCCTTTCTACTCCATATGATCCCATACAATGCTAGGTCTAGAACAATGGTAGCCTAGGGTAACATTCGGACTAAAACTATAGCGTCATCAATAGATTAACATATAGTAGGCCACCGACCCAACTCTGCGTAACAGACTGTGGCTTTATTATCCGCATCTAGGTCTAATAAAAACGTCCAGCAGAAGATTAAATTTATCGGCTGCCATATTATTTTATGTCGCACGCCGACTGACCATAATATGCGCACAGCTTCGACTTTCTTTTCACGGACGTTTTATGATTCGACTTATGAACGGGACAATATTTTAACGATTTTTCGGTTTTCTCCAGCAAAGTGACGTCCTAATGACGACATATGGTCATTTCTACAGAACCGGACAATCTAAATGTCAGGCAGGGAAGTCTCGCGAGATTTCATCAGTTCGGCGAGACACAATGAGCGACCTCTGCCTGTAGGGAGACAAAGCATAATATATAACTTCTTTATGATCACAGAGTAACTGGGCTGCGGTTTCACGAGAAACTTGTCCTTGCAGGGAAGGAATAAAAATTATGTGGGCAATGGGATGGACACTGTTAGACAGACAGACAGACAGACAGACAGACAGACAGACAGACAGACAAGACAGACATACAGATAGACAGACAGATTGAGTCAGGCAGTCATACAGACAGGTAGTCATACAGACAGATAGTCAGACAGACAGGCAGACATGCAGACAGACATATAGACAGACAGAGAGACAGGCAGTCATACAGACAGGCAGTCATACAGACAGTCAGACAGACAGACGGGCAGACTTACAGACAGGCAGACAGACAGTCAGACAGACTGACAGACAAACGGACATTCATAGAGACACACACAAAACAATAAAGAAAAATCGGGCAGACACAAAAATGGGTCAATTTATCGATGGTTAGCACATGCCATCACAAAATGACGAATAAATCTCCTTTAGTAGAATATCGGTTCCATTGCCAGTCAACATCTACGCCATGCATTTCTCTCTCTCCTCCTCGTAACCTTTCTTCGCTCCCTTTCATAAGTCGTAATTTATATTGTTATATAATACTTCGTGATTTTTCTTCCAGTGGCGACGCCAGGATTTCAGTTTCGGGGGCGGGGGCTGAAGCCTCGCGGCGAAAATTTCACATTTTCATCCGTCAAAATTTCTGACGACCTTTTTTATTTTTATTTTAGTCATCGACCGAAATCTCATGAAAATTTTCCATTTTCGCCGCCAAAATTTCTGACGACCTTTTTTTAGTTGTCAGCCCAAAATCGTGGATATTTCAATATAAAAAATTCGGATGGGCCTTTTTTAGGGGGGGCTGAGCCTCTTGTAGGGGGGGGGGGCTAAACCCTCCAGTTCTCCTTAGTGCCGCCACTGTTTTCTTCCACCAATTTTTCCTTGTATATTTAATTACTCGTCTCCTCCAGCTGTTCTTCCGCCTTCTCCTATTCATGTTTACTCCGAATTCCTTCCACTCTCCCATCCTTCCCTCTTGAACATTCTGACTCGTTTAGCGTCACTATCAATCCTATTTGTCCTCGTCCTTCGTTGCTCGTATTTCTTTGTTAGTGCACGCCTTCTTTCTCATCGTCTTTGTTCCTTCCATCCATCAATTCCTCCCTTCGTCGTCTTTTCTACGTTCTTTTGTCCTTACCTGTTTCTCAGTCTCCTCCGTGGATGCATGCATATCCTTCTCCATTTTCACCTACTCTTCCTCCTTTTATACTCCCACACTTCCTCATCGTCATCCTCCGTTTCAAACACAATCGTCTCATATACATATACTGTGGCACGTCGTATACGAAACGGATCTTAGCATATCCTGCGAATGGAAAAGATGGAACAAGAAGATCCCATTATTGTCAACGACTGTCAATATTGTCTCGATACATAGATATACGGCGCCTTTAGGGACGTGTCGTCAGAAAGAAGTCTCGCCGGTGTAGCCTACAATAACAATAATTATTGGACAGCCATGGACTTTTATTGCCGAGGTCTATCCATAAATCTATAATTATCGGTTTGTTGCAATCACGTAACCTACTATATACATAAAATTTTATATACTGTACACAACACATAATTATATGCATATAAATTATACATAAAATTATATATACATATCTATGCATATATATATGGCATACATAAAATTATATAGCCAATATATAATGTACAAATATATGCATATATACATAAAATTATACATACATATATATATATGCATATATACATAAAATTATATATATATACATATAATGCATATATATAAGCTTACATATATATATATGGTTGCAGAATATTTAAGCTGAAACGCAAACCTTTCAAACAACTGGAAAACGTTAAACGTAAACGAACACGTTTTCCCATTATTATCGACTATGATGGCCTATGACCATGAATAAATGAATAAACCTTTCAATATGCTTTACCACATCTGCCCCTTTTATGAGTGCCATGCAGGGCTGAAAGTGAGTCTGTGACCCGGCATCGATTTTCGAGACCTGCTGTTGCCGGGTCTCAGCCGGGTCGCTTGTTTACCAAAAATCTGTTGCGAGTGACTTAAAAAGGTCGTCATTCGCCAAAAACTAAGTTAAAACGGTAGGATTTTTGAAACATTTTCGGCAAATGACTAGCGTAGATGCTTCTTCTTTTCCTTCCGGCTGGAATTAATCCCTGGCAGTGGAGGGGTCAGCCACTCGGATCAGTTTTTAGGCCTAGATGCCTATGCCAATCAATACACCGAAGATATGTTAAACATGCCGCCGACCCGTGATGAGATTATGTGCACCATAACCTTACTGGGCGGCCCGCCGTCTTCCTGGGAGGGGCTACGCCGGTAGTCCTATACAACTGCATTAGGAAATGGGGTTTTAAATTAGCAGCAGCATTCATAGGCGGAGACTTAGAGGGCCAGAGGGCGGATCGCGAAATTTGCGGATGGGAATGGAGATGCTGATATCCCCAATATTTCAGAAATATTTCAGAAATATCATTAGACTCTATAAATTTCTAGAGTGTTATCCACTGTTTATCCATAATGAGCAATTTTGTTACGACGATAGCAAATAATTCTACCTGTGCAGTGTGGAAAAATTTGTAGGCCTACGACGTGGTGACGGTGGTGGAGACATTCATTGAACACTTAAGCCATTAAAAATTTTTCCAGCAATGAAATAATTATGAGAAATTTGTTGAGATGACAGCTTAAAATGATGCCACTGCAGTGTGGCTAATTATGTAAAAACATTTTAAAAATACAAGGATCAGAGGGGGCGGGACAGCAACTAAGGCGAGTGTCGTCTGGACCGGAAATTGGAGGGTGGAGGATCAGATGAGACAATGTAAAAGTTTTTGAAAAGACGTGACTTCATTTTCGAATTAAAAGCCCAAGGTGTGATGGATGGAGGAGCCTGAGAAAGGTGATGGTGCGTGATCAGTAAAAGATGGTGGAGGAACTGAAAAATATCGGAATTCAGGAGACGGATCATTCCAAATGCGTGATGCTGTGTTGGATATGGCTCGGTTGGAGAACTTGAGATGACTTGTGACCGCGGTCGAGAAAGAAAGACATGCCGATGATCGGGTAGAGCTGATTGGCTGGATGGTGAACAGTTCGCGAAGATATCTGGACTGGAAGCATTGCAAGGAGTTGTAGGTTAAGGAGAGAACTTTGATGTGGATTCGCTCTGGGATTTTTTAACCATAGTGAAGTGACTTGAGGCTAGTGCTAGTGGTTCAACGCTAAGCAATGGTTGCAAAATACACAAAGTATAGGCTAAGCCTTCATAGAATTAGCTTTCAAAAACTTAGAATTCAAATTACATATTTTGGCCATAAAGGCTTGTCCTATACGGTACACATATGACAGCTGTAAACTTAGAAACTTGTTATAGGCCTAAACTTGTAACTTTTGTGATCATGGTAAAGACGAAACCCATTTCTTTTGCAATATAAAACTTTGACTTTGTTATCCCGATAATCTGCTACTCGGCAAAAAGACTTCTTCTTGAAGTTTTCATGACTTTATCGTTCATAAAATAGCTGGCAAATAAGAGCCTAAAATGGACTCTAGTTGAGGTCAACACAGCTAAAAATGCGTTGGTCGCTGGGGCTTCGCCCCAGACCCCGCTGGGGGAGCTTACGACGCTCCCCCAGACCCCCTAGTCGGTATGGGCTTCGTGCCTTCGGCACTCGCATTTACACGCCTTCGGCGCTTTCCAGCAAAAAGTCAGACCCGGCAACTTTTACAAACCACTTTCAGCCCTGGTGCCATGTGACCGCTTTAAAGTTTAACCAATCGGAATCATGCCACACCCTGTTTCCGTTTAGTCTTGTCCCAACACTGGAAATAAACCAAAGTCAAATATAACAGTATGTATACGGTACTAACCAAAGATGAAACGGCGTAGGCCTAGTTCATTTCAGCTCATAGCGATGTCTTCAGTTTTGTGAGTCATAACAGCTTATTCCTTCGAATATTTTCGATAGCAAAAGCTTTTAGTTCATTGTAATATCAACATCCTTGTCGCTCAATTTATTTCTCAACTACTTCTGCAAAAAATACGCCGAAAAGAAGTTTAAGAAATCGACTTTGAACGAACATTTTAAAATAAATCTTCAAATAATCCGTCGTCTGCATCGAAAATTTAGAAGATCTAATGATATTACGTCATTACTAACATTTGTTTTACAAGATGACGTCATCAATGATTGTCCAATCACGGAGCCGATACGGGTCACGTGCAGCTTGTGACGCGTTGCCGATTGTTCGACGATCAACCTCTACGTTAATGAAATTTTAATTGAGTAATCAAGTCCAACATAAGTGTGCCAAAAGCATTGACCAAATCGAGATTAATTTCGACTTAATCAATTATCTGTATATCTTACGGATAATTGCGTTGTCAGATTTAGGAGTTCTTTTGAATGTGCATTACGGTACATAATCATTAGTGAGTCCTAACTGAAATGAGGACACTCGCTTTTGTCCAATTTTCCCATTCCCCTCGTCACAAGTCGTCACAAAAACTGATGTCTGCTGAAAGATATAGGCAGCGGCAGTGTAAGAGATATTTCCCAGGGTCTATATGTCTTATCAACTGTCCACGACACAAATATCCAGTTGCAGCCTTGCAGGGATGAGGTCGTGCGGGCAGTAATATTCTGACCGAGGGCCCCCGGATGTATAATTGACCTATAGTAACCTAAGGTGCGTGTCTGATTTTGTAGCATGCACAGCTGCATTTGTCACTGCTATAAGCTGGTGGTGGTTTTGATACAAACCGACTGCGTGCCTAAAGGATTCTATCCTTAGTCCATCTACCGGTACAGTTTGAGTTTGCAAGTCAGTATCATACATAATATTTGAAGCGTCTCAGTAATTTTAATCCACTTGACGCTCTTGGCCGACAGACAGTAACCGAATGGGAACAGCATTCATAAAGGCACTAATTGACGCTACTCTTGATACTGCGGTTCTTGTCGAACAACCGCTAGTTCAACAACGTCACAAAGCGAGATCGTTTTACCGAAGTTGAGAACAAGGGCGCAGAAGAAATTTGTGGAAAGGCAGCATGTGTTCAAAGACAGATCGTCAAACGTGCGTCTCATAACATTTGATTTATGGCAAAGCACCAGAAACCGTGCTATCTCCTTCAGAGAAGGTTCAGATTGAGAATGTTTTACCCGTCATTAATAGACCATCACAAACGAGTTGAGTGATGACATAGGCTACAAACGAGCCTACTCTGCCCAAGGTTTGGATTTCTATACAGTCTTGAATCACGTAATCTAGTTACGAAGAAACTAGAACATAACAAAGCGAAAACAACTTGCAGAAGGCCTAATATACGGGTACGGTAGCCTATAGTTGGGGCAATGGCCTCGACCAAGGCGTTGGCAACGAACTGATCGAAGGAAAATATTTAAAGACGCAATAGGTAGCGCGGGTTTTAACATAGGTCGGAACCAGTTCAGCACTTCATGTCCCAATTAATACTTGGCAAAGGTCTCTCCCGTTCAGCGTGGAATGGTCTACAGACTATACAGTCACATAGCATTTATAGCTAGGCCTAATAGTAGGTTAAACCGTTACGGTAGTTTACGTTGCTAAATTGTTTTTAGAAAACATTTACATACTTTTATAATCAGAAAAATATTTCTCCCAATACAGAGTTTCTGCCAAGGGATCGAGCCTCTTTCGGGGGAGACTTTATACCGGGGTAGACTTTATAACAGGACACCGGATTAATAAAGGTGGTGACTCTGTTCGATAAAACTGTGGGACCAGAGCTACAGCATCACAACAAAAGGACAATTAAAACGCATAGCTTTGTGCTATGGACATTCTCTTGTGACGACATATCTTTGGTTAAATAAACTATTATTACGTCACTAATTTTGTCAACTCACAAAATTGGGTTGTCAATTTGTTTTATGGATTTTGTATTATGACGACTTTTCTTTGTTAAGGAATTTGTTGCGTCGCTAGTTTCGTTTACGACAATAGTTCTGTAGCCTACTATTATCACGACATCTCGTTTGTCTATATCACTTTTGTTACGTCATTATCTATGTTTATTGTTACGTTGTTAGGGGAGTGAATATTCCGTATTATGACGACCCTTCTTTGCACTACAAACAATATTGTTGACGACCCTTCTTTGCTCTATTGTTACGTCACTAACTTTGTTTATATACAATACATGTTGCTGACTTATACTGTTAGGATGATTGCTTGTGACATTTCTCGTAACGCCATTCAACGCTTGCCTCTTCGGTTGTTCTGCTCACATTGCTGTTTGCTCTTCTATGTTATTATTTTCTGCCTTGCTTTTCAGTGCCTCCATATTTCCATTCCCTCCGTCCCTCCATCTCTTCTATCACTTATGTTGTTGGCCACAGTCTCCTAGCAGCAAGGGCGGATCCAGGGGGCCAATCCGGCCATGGCCCTCCATTTAAAAATTGCATGGGACGTGGCCCCCCCATTTGGTTTCAACATGTTTTTCCCGGAAAATTGGCCGACGACTAAAAAAAAAAAGAAGTCATCAGTTTTTTCGGCGGTTGAAATGGTATATCTTTCTCCGGAAATTTGGCCGACGACTTAAAAAAAAAGATCATCGGTTTTTTCGACGGCCCCAAAAAAATTTTTCACCAGCAACACCCAAACTTTTGGCCCCCCCTTCGAAAATTTCTGTATCCGCCCTTGCCTAGCAGGACCCCCTCTCTCTCTCTTGCTCTCTCTGTCTGTCTGTCTGTCTGTCTGTTTGTCTGTCTGTTTCTCTCTCTCTCTGTCTTAATTAATCTCTCACATAACTTCGCTATAGTTTTCAGCCTATGTTGCTTCTTTCCCCAAATCATGCTTTCCAATGCATATCCCAAATTATGCCTTGCTCCTTCTCCTACCAACACGTTCCAGTCTGCCATGAGTTTCATCGCATAACCTACAGTGTTCCCAGATTGTATCCAATATTTCTCCGGTCTTTTATTCATTCATTCATTCATTCATTCATTCATTCATAGCATTTATATAGCGCCCCTTGAAGAAACTACTCAGAGGCGCTCCTAGCCCAACCACGAGCAAATAAAAATGACTTGAGAGACTTGTAGAACCCAGCCGGAGCCCGGATGGGCCACAAGTAGAGAGCGAAGCGTAACCGGGAGGTCGTAGTACACATTGTCTATTTCATCATCTTCGTGCGTCTTAGTTAGCATGCGTGTATTCGTGTAACTATAAGCCCACCGGATCTACCTTTAGGCCTGTAAATATGTACTTTGATCTTAATAATTCTTCAATTTTAAAACGGACCTGGCAATCTTCTCCAGCAGGACAGTCACAATCGCTGTGTGGCCAATTTCTCTTCATGTGTAAACGCGTTTTATTCCACCTGTAATGAAGACTCCATTCTCCTTCCATCTCGCTTCCGCCAGCTTCTCCCAGCACATCAAAGTTTGCTTCTTTCATTTCCCCTATCTCTTATGACGTCTGCAAACTTTCCAGGTCACAGCATCGTGTTCGCATTCCATGTCCTTGTATTGTAACGCCCGCCCTAGCCGCTAGAGGGGCAGGAGCTCGTGCAATTGTGGCCTCACTTACTCGCTCACTTCCAACACCCCCTTCTAGCGCTGCGGCGTACTGCCGGGGCGACAGGAACATGTACTCGGGGACTTCAGGTCTGGGTGACAGGGAGGGACGTCTGCGCTCTGTAAATTCACGGATACCAGGGCCGGAACTACATATCTCCGTGGCTGTTGGTCGACTGGCAACAGCGCCCTCGCGTCGGTGCTCGTCTGGGTTCATGCCCCTTCCGGCAGATTTGGGTGAAAGGTCATCGGTTTCCTGGGAACTTAGTGGGTGGTACTGGGCCTTATTTCCAGGTCGCTCAACAAATGCTTCGATTTCTCTCCCCGAACCCCCTCCCTCGGAACTGTCTAATTCCCCTGGGGTGTCTCCGCCTAAAGAGTTTGCACGTGACATGGCCTACTCTTCTTCGCCCTAGTTTCAATGCACTCAAACAATCACCTTCGTTGATTATATATTTAACACCTTATTTAATCAGGTAACAAATACTTAACTAACGTTTAGCTAGCAGTAACCTACGCAAATACAGTCTTTTCTATTTGTTAGGTCAGTTCACTTAGACACCTCCAGCGCTGACAACATCACGAACTGCCACTACACGATTTACATCAACCCTACTCACAGTTCAATTCTTACATGCAAGTCGTCTATCGACTAGATTTCTGTTCCGTAACTATTACAATAGCATTCTGTAACCTCTAATTAATTATCAACGTTTCAGATACTTAACTTCAATACTTCAGACTGAATTACCATGCCACAATAATCTTTTCGTTTCGCCGCTATTTATAGTAATTATCTTTTATATATATATTCAGTTCTGTAATGCAATGGCCACGTTAATTTGTCAGTCTATATTAAACAATATTATCCACTTCAACACATAATAACCATTTTAACCTTGCAATCGCTAAGTCACAAATTCAGCACGTGCTACGCTAAAATCTATTACTTCCCTGGTTTTTAGGTCAGTTTGCTTCCTCCAAAGTTCTCCTTTCACCGGAGGCAAGGCCCAATCTTTGCCGTAGTTTAGCGATTAATTTAGTTGCATTCCCGATAATTTAAACCCTTAAAATTATTAGTTTTAACGTCAATTTCGACTAGAAAATGGTTGCCTCGACCTCCGCAGGTCTCACCCGTTCAGCAATTTCACGACGACTGGCGTTCTCTGTCATGACAGCCAATCAGGAATGACTTCTTTCCGCCGTTTCTGGTCACGCGCCGCTTCTGGCCAATCAGCGGCGCCCGCGCTTTCGCCACGTCATCCAAAGGGTCACGTGTCATTCTGGCGCATTGTCTACAGCCTCGCTCTGGTGCAGCATAGAGTTAGTTAAAACCGTTATGCGCAATATAGATAAAAGTAAGTAAGATTTGTAGCTTTTTCCAAAACGCTACACTCCCCCCTATTTAGCCCGAATTTTCCATACTACTGGAAAATTCAGCAGAGGTCGCGTACTGAATCCGTTTTACATGAGTTGCTAAATCAGGGTCATCATTAACTATACTAAAGGCAGTACTGACTAAGAACAGTCTGAACAGAAAGCATGCATTTCTGCATCAGCAGCTGTGCACAACATATTGCGGATACATGAAATCTCATTTTAACTCCAAGAACCAACAGGGATCCTAATTCGCGAAATGAGAAATCAATTAATTAAGCTCATAGCAACACTTGCTGTAAAAGTTCAGGCATACAAAGTATAGCATCTTAGCACAGCTTTACTCATAATAACTAAACACTAATAACACAGTCTAAATTCTCAACGCGACTGCAGAGCAATGTTTACGCTCATGTAACATCCTTACTTTGCAATTTCCCTGAAACCGTTCGGTCGGAATCACCAGCAAGAAGAAGGAGGGACGTCTACTTAAATTGAAGGTCCCCAACTCACTCTCGCTCCCGTCTCCACGCAGACCACAAATCAGCAAGGGCATATTAGGTCAGGGTATCAGGCTATTCAAAGAAAGCATACCACTAGACCAACCCTTACCTCACTAGGGTTAACTTATCTACGTCCATTGGTTACCCAATCCTCGTCGGAATACAGGCCATTGGTGTTTAATCACCAGTCTCTGTTTCCACGAACCCCGGGACCACTAACTACCAGACCCAAAGTCTCTGAACTAAAGCAAAGTTGGGAATCCCAATAGAAATATTATCCATACTCTTACACATTATCAGGTGCTGTCGGGTTATCCTCCCACCCAGGTTTCAGGTAATGCACATCGAACGGTTACAGTAAACAATGCACTACAATCCATTTCATCAACAGCTCGAAGCCACGAACCAAGAGAATGTCCTCTAACACTTACAATCATGCTTCGGCCCCACATCCTACAGATAATCCTAACACAATTAACCTGTTACTAACTACAAACATTAACGACAAAATTAGACTAGCACGAAACCTACGGCAATTTTGACTTAAAGCAGTTTTCTATCCAAAAGCCAACTAAACCAAAGATGAATCATCTTCTATTATTATGTATCCAGCCCAAAGTTAACTACCAGCAAGCACAAACCATCAACATCAGTAGCTGACACATTATTACAGGCACCACACGTTACATCAAGGCTTGAACCAGCTGCATAAGGCCTTACCGCTTAGCGAAGCGTACCTATGACCACTAGGACGGATTGACTCCATGACCTACGCTGTTACCTCTACGTCACCTTTCTACGCAGGAAGTCCACACAGGACAAAGTACACACATTTCCACCAACGGAAAGAATATATCACCATCATTTCCACACAGGAAAAAGTTCACATCCATTTCCACCAACGGAAAGAGTACATCTCATTCATTCCCACACAGGAAACTCTCGAGCAACCAATAACTACGACTGGACGGATTACAGCTCATCTAACTAACAGACCACCAGCCTCCTCTTCTATGTAACCCTCAATGCCTGCAACAACTTCAGTCTACCCACAAGTTTACCACTGACTTGCTTACTTAACTTCTTCAGGGCAATACACACCTTAGACTCTTAGTCAATTACAACTAATGTTTCCCAGTCACTGCTTAATCAAAGTTTAATCCTTACACGAACTTTTATATAAGAATTTAGACTATTATTCAACAGGACAGATAGTTAAGCATTAACAGCAATCCTGAATATATGCTGTGCTCTTCAATGATTCTATCATCCTATGTCAAACCATTTCCACAGCCGTACTCTCTCAGTAAGATAAAAATCATAGACATTGGCACCAATCATTATTACAGGCAAGACACATTACATGAAGGCTGAAGCTACCTACACCAGGCCTTACCGCTTAGGGAAGCGTACCTATGCACCATGACCTCTACACCTCCATTTCCACACAGGAAAGAGTACACTTAAGCAACCAATAGCGACGATTGGACAAATTACCGCTCTTACCAAATAACAGGTCCTTAGTCTCACCTTCGCATGCAATCTTTAATGCCTGCAACAACATCAGTCTGCCTACTAGTCTACAACTTACTCACTTACCGACTACTCAGGCCAATGCATACATCAGGATAATTCATCAAATTCTAGCAGACTGCTTTTCAATCAATGCACAAATGCAATTTGCTCCTAATCTAGCACATTTTATATTCAAAATCTAATCTGCAATCAAGGTTATGCACATCAAACTTTAAATACTACATGCAAACCAACATTTTGCCTTTCTTCTGTGGCAATAAAGACAACAATGCAATAAAACACACAAGTAACAATTCTTATCTACCCCCAATGACCTAACCTAGATCAAAGTTATAAACTAAACATTTTATTCATCCAAAGGAACTAAAACCTAGGCTTCACGCCAAAGCCTATAACCGTCGCCATTACGCGACGTTACCATCACATTACACTACATTACTCCCTATACCCCCAGGCTGTACGAAGATTTCTTTGTGATCTCGCCAGCGATGGTGAGGAATGGTGCCTCTCGACAGAAAGTGACGATTCTGAGGGACTCTGGTGCGTTTCTTCTCCCGGTCTCGATAGGCGGCGAGACCAGAGGAAGGATGCATGTTCGCACCACGAGGTCCGACGGAAGTCGGTAGAGGCCACATTCCCCCGCGAATAGGGCTGGCGAAGTGGGAGGGCAGATGCACACCCCGACGAGGCGGGACTCGGGCCACCACCTTAGGTTGGTCGGTCTTCCCCCCAGGACTGGCTGGAACAGGAACTCCCTCCGGGTGTAGTGTTTCTGCTTTGACTGATGCTCGCGGGGCAACACAGGATTTCCCAGCGACTTTTGGATTCGGACGCTTCACTGAAGTCTTTTCGTCTATTTTGCAGTTCGAAGACACCAAGGCAGCGGTTGAAACAATGACTCGACGACACTGCGCAGGGCGACGCTTCTGGTGGACATGGAACTGACGACTTCCCACCAGAATCCAGTTAAGTCCCACATGCCCCAGTACATTTTCACGAAACTGTCTCTGATGCCCATCCGAGGTGAAATTCGTTTCTGTTACAGTTTTTACACCACTGGGCCGACGCTCTTCACGATCACGGCTGTCATCATCAGCCCGGCGGTAACTGTCTAGACACATGACAGTCTTGTAGGTATTGTCTAGAGTGTTCGGCTGTTTCTCACGGATTTTCAGCGTTAAGTCTCTCAGTCTCTGTCGATCGACCGGGTCAGACCAGGTCGCTACGGCTTCGGAGTCGGACTCGTAGAGAAGTTGATCGGATGATTCGGTCAGGGCACAGGTCAGCTGAGCGAATTTTTCTCCATCCGACCAGTCATTACCATTCGCGCAGATCTCGCATTTCTTTAGGACAGCTTCGACCGATGTCTTTCCATTGTACCTGTCCAGTCTCATATACGGTTTAACCTTCGAATCAACAGTTCTGCTCACGTGTGGTTGGGACTGCACCGTGACCGACGAGGTTGGAGTCGTACTCGGTTGAAGACGACCTTGGATCGTTAGTTGAGGTTCAGCTGTAGGCGGTTCAGCATACTGTTCGAACTGGAACTGACTGTTTTCGCTCCCGGATGTAGACACAACATGGAACTTCGTTTCCAGGTTGTTCTGAGCTGCTCGTGTGGTTACCCAAAATCGTTCGTCGTAGGCGGAAGCTGGATGCCACAGAGCGGTTGTTGGTCGACAACATGGCAGGTGAGCGGGAGGGCCAGGGTTCGGAGGCAGGTATGCAGAACTTTGTGTAACCTGTGGTTTCAACGACGAGGACAAGGTCGACATGATTGACTGAGTCGACGACACGAAGGATGCGGACAGTTTGCACACCGAGGCTGTGACCGGGGTGACTGTTCTCACTCCAGGATTCGACTCGAAGACACCACCGATTGTGTTTCTTCCCACCTTGACAGCAGCAGGTGGAGGGGAATTCAGAGTCGGAGCAGGAGGGACTCGGACGGCGGAAGGGTGCGACGAGGGAGGCGGTGGCGGGAAGGTGGTAGCCCGAGGGTGAACGAGGGTTGGGTGCCCGGGATGTGCATCCGAAGTCGGGAGTCCCAGTTCCCTCGGCAGCGCCGATTCCCCATCCTCCATATCTGAAACTATACACTCAGAGTTAGCAAAGATCCCCGCACAACCTTTATCCAAATTCAACATATTAGGATGCAACAAAACATTATGCAAGGGTCGCAAATCAGTTACCTCCGAACCTTCACTTTCACAATTATTTCCTCTAAGTTTTCGCATGTCAGATTCAAAATCAAAACTTGCATCAATTGCATCTGCAACAGGGTAGCCTGAAGGACATTTGGGTCGAGCACCATAATAAGTGATTTCTTCCTCTTCCCACTTCGTTCTATCTCCAGGAAATTCTATCTTTCCATTCTTCCTTGGTTCCACCTGTTCCACCTGTTCCCCTTGTTCCACAATCACCCCACTTCTGGTACCATTTGTAACGCCCGCCCTAGCCGCTAGAGGGGCAGGAGCTCGTGCAATTGTGGCCTCACTTACTCGCTCACTTCCAACACCCCCTTCTAGCGCTGCGGCGTACTGCCGGGGCGACAGGAACATGTACTCGGGGACTTCAGGTCTGGGTGACAGGGAGGGACGTCTGCGCTCTGTAAATTCACGGATACCAGGGCCGGAACTACATATCTCCGTGGCTGTTGGTCGACTGGCAACAGCGCCCTCGCGTCGGTGCTCGTCTGGGTTCATGCCCCTTCCGGCAGATTTGGGTGAAAGGTCATCGGTTTCCTGGGAACTTAGTGGGTGGTACTGGGCCTTATTTCCAGGTCGCTCAACAAATGCTTCGATTTCTCTCCCCGAACACCTCCCTCGGAACTGTCTAAATCCCCTGGGGTGTCTCCGCCTAAAGAGTTTGCACGTGACATGGCCTACTCTTCTTCGCCCTAGTTTCAATGCACTCAAACAATCACCTTCGTTGATTATATATTTAACACCTTATTTAATCAGGTAACAAATACTTAACTAACGTTTAGCTAGCAGTAACCTACGCAAATACAGTCTTTTCTATTTGTTAGGTCAGTTCACTTAGACACCTCCAGCGCTGACAACATCACGAACTGCCACTACACGATTTACATCAACCCTACTCACAGTTCAATTCTTACATGCAAGTCGTCTATCGACTAGATTTCTGTTCCGTAACTATTACAATAGCATTCTGTAACCTCTAATTAATTATCAACGTTTCAGATACTTAACTTCAATACTTCAGACTGAATTACCATGCCACAATAATCTTTTCGTTTCGCCGCTATTTATAGTAATTATCTTTTATATATATATTCAGTTCTGTAATGCAATGGCCACGTTAATTTGTCAGTCTATATTAAACAATATTATCCACTTCAACACATAATAACCATTTTAACCTTGCAATCGCTAAGTCACAAATTCAGCACGTGCTACGCTAAAATCTATTACTTCCCTGGTTTTTAGGTCAGTTTGCTTCCTCCAAAGTTCTCCTTTCACCGGAGGCAAGGCCCAATCTTTGCCGTAGTTTAGCGATTAATTTAGTTGCATTCCCGATAATTTAAACCCTTAAAATTATTAGTTTTAACGTCAATTTCGACTAGAAAATGGTTGCCTCGACCTCCGCAGGTCTCACCCGTTCAGCAATTTCACGACGACTGGCGTTCTCTGTCATGACAGCCAATCAGGAACGACTTCTTTCCGCCGTTTCTGGTCACGCGCCGCTTCTGGCCAATCAGCGGCGCCCGCGCTTTCGCCACGTCATCCAAAGGGTCACGTGTCATTCTGGCGCATTGTCTACAGCCTCGCTCTGGTGCAGCATAGAGTTAGTTAAAACCGTTATGCGCAATATAGATAAAAGTAAGTAAGATTTGTAGCTTTTTCCAAAACGCTACAGTATTATATGTGGATCTTGTTTGCCTTATCATTTCTTTTTATTTATTTTGCAGGTGGGTGGAGACCGAGGCGGACTCGCTTCCTTCCGTGCCGTATACGATGGGCGACTCCCCGGTATCGAGGTTGAATCGTTAACGTCTTTGGTGTTCCTCTTAATTGGCTTCATATACCATATTTCTGGAATGCACACATGTATGATGAGGTCTTCTAAGTCCTTAGTCCCGTCGATGTTTCTCTTGAGACCCCGGCCATCCCACTCATGCCAGCATCCGTCCATCGATCAGGATCTTTCCCCCCCTGGGTACTCATGGCTTATCCCGGCCAGGGCTGGGTCGCCCGACATCTAAAGAGAAATTAAAAGAGAAAGAGAAATAATTTGTTTACCTAAGATTTTCATTAATAAAATCTGACGGTTATGCATATCATAGTGGAGGCCTATAAGTAGGCTAGGCCTAATTAGGTACCGGTATTTAAACGGTAACTCCGCCACTGGTTGTTCTCTGCCAGTGCCAGTTCCAAGCCTGGATAAAGGAGGAGGGTGACACTAATCATCTTTGATATGGCAATTAAACATGTATCAAGTATTTAAATTTTAAAATTAATAGACCAGACTAAAATAATTATTGATAATGCTGACCGCATACAATATATAATTATATATATATATGTGTCCTGGGCACGACGTTAAACTGCATCCATCCTCCACCACAGGGAACCAACAACGTCCCTGTGCCGGTCCTAAGCCCGGACAAAAGGAGGAAGGTTTCCAGATGGGTGGCGATACACTGGCAGTAAAAGACCAAGACGATTGAAATCCGCAAAGACCACGATACAAGTGACATAGCGACCCAGATGCTTCAAGGTGTCATGATGTGGAGCAGACATGCACAGGCCGGTCAGGACAGACCGGTGGAGAGAGTCGGAGGAGAGAGCGTGGGACATGTGCACATACGGGCATTGACCCAGGTTGTCCTTTATGCCTCTCTCCCAATATTGTCTTCAATCAGGCAAGGTGGTCTAGCTGCTCCAAGATGTTAATGGTATGGAGCAGACCTGCAGACCGGACCGGTTGAAGCTGGGCAACATGGCGCGAGACAGACTCAGACAGAGAGCGGCATCGGACTCCTACGGGCATTGAACCTAGGGATATTGATGATGATGATGAATAAATATGACTATATATTATATATTAAGCAATGACTATATATTATATAGTCATTGCTAGAATTAAATTTGTGCTAAATTTGTAAATTACTTTGTCCTGGTGTGACTTGACGTTTCGCAAAGTCCACCGCCATTTCACACATCCTCACAAATTTCCGCCCCCACTCTCCTAAGTGCGTGGCATCGTACTCATTTATGTTTGGTCAATGGCCACTTATAAGCTATTTATTCGTGAATAGTGTAGGCCTAGACCTATATGTTGTAGAACGTACAGGCCTATTGTTATACAATGCAGTGCCAATCAAACTAGGTTTATTCCAGTTCTTTTTTGCATACAGGCCGAACACTGTTTGAAATTAGTCTTCAGTTTGCATCGGCGGAATAAGTCCACTGCCAGCAGCCGTATACACACGAATGCAAGCCCGACCTACATCGTATAATTATATTATCGTATTTAAACATTTATCGAGCGCCTCTCTCTATACCTACCTACATGTACATAGACTTTTCATAGGCGCTTTCAGTACAGAAAGCCGGGGGAAATAAATGTCTAAATTTTACACCGTAATATTATGCGTCATAATGCGTGTATAGATACTGAATCTGCATTAAATTTGTTAGTGCAGCTGTACTTCATTGTTATACGTATAGACCTGTGCTTATAGTTTTACTGCTGACTTTTATTGGACATAGTAAATCTGCATTCATGTGATCATGTCGTTCGCATTAATTCACCGTCGAAAACGTTGCAATGACTTGAATATTCATCGTCGCATATGCCTATACTATAGACGTCAAACGAGGAGGTGATTTATCGCATTCATTAAATCAAGACAAAAATCAGGGTTGTTTTAAGGAATTTTTAGAACTGCATAACTCCTTTTTTCTTTCCCCATCTTCCATGGTATATTACTTCCAATCGGATGAAAATGACCTTTTTTGCTAGTTTTAACTGCACAGAAGTGCTTCTACAACTGCATAAATCCATTTAGAACTGCACATTTTGTGTACAACTGCACGTTAAAAAAGCCCTGACAAAAATGCTTCAAGGTCAAGATTTGAATCAATGCCAGTCTATTCCAATTTTCTACATAGGGATAGGCTACTGTAGGCATCTGTAGTGTATGCCAATGTATGGTAGATCTGAATGACATCTTCCATAGGTTAGAGCTACTACAATGATGGACTCTAACTCTAACATATCATTATCCAATGGAGTCATAGGCGTAGGGGACATTCCGGCAGTAAAAGGGGGGGGGGGAGATTTGACTTTTGCCCGAAAAGTATACTTTACATTTTTTGGCGGACCGCGAGTCGCCGACATTTCTCCTCGACCAAATTTTCTGATGACTTTTTAATCATTTCGATTTCCCACTGAAATAGCTTAATTATGATCTTTTCCATCCGAAATAACTGATGACCTTTTTTTTAGTCAATTCGTACAAAACTTCAGAAAATAAAGCTGTTTTTACCCGAAAAACACATTTACCCGAAATTTTGGGGGCTTTTGCCCCTCTGGACCCCGCCTAGCTCCTACGCCTATGAATGGCACCATTCGTTACATTGTCCAGCTCACTCCTTCAACTGCTGCATCCTAATTCTTTGGTTTTCTGACTTTCCCTCGCTCTCTTTCTCCTCGTATTCTTCCAACAATTATACAGTTTATAGCGCTACTATTGAGGAGAGAATCTTCCCATCATGGTAGTCAGACCACTTTCTCTGCCGGCTTCTGATTATTCCTATCACGGATCTTTTGCCTCCACCATTTGCGGTATATCTTCATTTGTCCTGCGTTCCATTCCAGCCGACTCTCTCCACCCTTCGCCGTATCCACATCCCAACGGCAGTTCAATCTGTTGATGCCTATGCTATACCACCGTCTAAGACTCTAAGTGGTTCCTGTTTCGAATCCGTCTGCGGGACATCAGATTGGCTAATACTAAAATGGCTAGTCAATCTTCGTATTTAATTAAAATGACAAGCGACATTCCTTTAGTTGGCTATAAGCTCTGCTTTGCATGCATCTGTTAAAAACGAAGAAACCATCTCAAACAGTAAATAATTTAAAGAGTGAGGATCGAGAGATCGAGTCTCCCCTCATGACGTAGCCAAACCATTTTCTCTGCCGGCTTTTTTGATTATTCGATCCTATCCGTCTATGACACGGTCAGGTAAAATCTGCATTGAATTGAAGGGGCAATATATAATTTGGCATAGAGGCTACAGCTGAAAGTACCAATCTATTCATGTTTTCTGTGAAATAGCCATTTGTGCCATACATTATTAATGGCAGCATGCATGTATGTCTGCGCATGTGCGCATGCCACATTCAGTTCAAGAGCAGTGCCACATCAGCTCAGTTCAGCAGGACGGACACCTTACAAGAATTCTCGATTTAACCTTATAATTTTTTATAGGCCTATTTCTACTCGTATGAAAATAATTAAAGCTCTCGGTGACTGCACACGCACGGGTTAGCAACGCCGCGTTTATCAAACGAAAAGTCATCAAGACGATTCGCCAAATCTGGAACATCGTATACACTTGATGAACTCTCGACGTCGGAAGAAAGATGACATGTGACACACGTTTGATGTGAGGCGTAGGCTATTCAATATCAGGAAATGTGCGCAATCTGCGTAAATAGATTTCTTTGCCGTTGCTCTCCAGCAACAGCAACAGCAATAGCAATATTATTATTATGTCTCGCAACAGCAGAACAGAGTCTAATCGAATCTCACGATTTCCATGGCAGTGTCGCTGATGAATTATGAAGCACGATGACAAAATCTTTAAATAGGCCTACAAAGACGGAATGGAATCAGGCGAGCGATGGTCGTCGTAGTGACAGCTGGGTCTACAATTCTACATCTCGTTGTGTCAAGGAAAGTTGATCGGTATTATTGTAATTGTAGTATATATTTCTATTGCGCCAGCTGCATAGTGATACTACTAATAATTGTAGTAGTAGTAGTAGTAGTAGTAGTAGTAGTAGTAGTAGTAGTAGTAGTAGTAGTAGTAGTAGTAGTAGTAGTAGTAGTAGTAGTAGTAGTAGTAATAATAATAATAGTAATAGTCATAGTAATAATAACGACGGCGACAATTTCTATGGGGTCGTAACACAGCAAATGCCGATACTGTCTTGTATGCCGTTAGGCCTACAACGGCCCCTTGATAAAGGCATGCACTGCACACAAGTAGTCAGAAATACAAATTAGAGAAGAAACAATTAATTATGTATACATGGATGATTATAGGCCTATGATGCACAAAGCATCACTTAAGACCAAGCTGCGTGTTCAGTCGCCCGGAGGATCAATTCGTTCAGACAGACAGCGAATGGCGGGTAAACAACTTGAAAGAAGTAGGGTAAGTGGGAGCAAGTTTTATAGCGCAACAACAATCTTGGAATACCAAATTGAATTTGGCTTACCCTAAGCCTTGAGTTGAGAACGAAAGGACTTAATAATTATGCAACAGTGGAGCACGGTCACGCTAGTCATAATTAAACTCAGTGGCGGCGCCAGGATTTCAGTTTTTTTGAGGGGGGCTGAAGCCTCGCGGCAAAAATTTTCCATTTTCGCCGCCAAAATTTCTGACGACCTTTTTTTAGTCGTCAGCCGAAAATCGTGGATATTTCAATGTAAAAACATTTGGATGGCCCTTTTTTAGGGGGGGGCTGAGCCTCTTGTAGAGGGGGCTTAGCCCCCAGTCACCCCTAGCGCCGCCACTGATTAAACTAGCAGGGATCGAGCTTAGATTTAAGCATTTAATTTAAGAGAGATCAGCTTTAAGTTTGAAACTGACTGGGGCGATTAATTCTTAAGTTTCCGATGAACCAAGCATGTTCAGGAATGCCAGAGAACAAAACGTGTAGGCCTACTATCAGTCTATCCTGGTGCAAGACACCGCAGAGCTCCGATGACCGAGTGGTAGGAATTTTGAGACTGATCGAATGGTATTGAGTGCGCATTTATTAGTAGACCTAGGCCTACTAATTCAGTATGCGCATAGCCTACAATAATGCGCAGAAATTTGCAATTTGTATGAATAGGTATGAAGTATAACTAGACATATAGTCAGCCTATATGATTTGAAGAGAAACAATTCATTTTAATATATGAATTAGCCTGCAGTGCTGCCTACTATGATCACGAAAAAAAGGAAGACCTCATCGGGAATGGCTGTTTTTAGCTAGAAAAAATAGTGTTTATACAAATATATACAATAAGTTGTACTCATTGCAACATGATAGTATCATATATTATAGTAGTAAATAATGTCATTATAATCATATAATAGTAAATAATTTCACGGTACATTATAACACTTTATGTAAAACAATGATGAAAACAGTAACTAAAAACAATATAATTTTGTGAAATTTTTCTGGGGGAGAAATGTCAATCCTGGGGGGGGACTTTCCCTCCCCCCCCAGAGACGTCTAGATTAAACACTGGTGGACTACTACTTCAAGAGCTGAATAATGCCGCAGTGGACAGACAACAGTGGATGAGGATAGTGAAAATGGCATCGGGCACCTATGGGCGTTAAGCCCATGGTTGATGATGATGATGACGATGATGATGACGATGATGATGACGACGATGATGATGATGATGATGATGATGATGATGATGATGAATAATCCGGTCGACTGCTATAATTAAAATATTAGGTCTACGTACTATATTGTCTCGGACTGCCACAGGCCACAGCACAGCATCGATCGTGCCTTTTACTCTGTTGACTCCTTGCTGTAGAATGACCTTCCCGCTATAACTCGCGCTGATATCTTATCTGGGGCACTGCTGCTTCTGCCCGTTATCTTAAGATTTTTATGTTTCGAGGAGCTCTTCGCACTGGGAGCGCCTCTGATTAGCTTGTAAGGCTTATAGGCCTACTGTAAGAGGCGCTTTGATTGTAGCCTAAATCCGTAAATGAAATGGAATTTACGAAGTCGATAAAAGACACACACACACACAGTGACACACATACACACACACAGTGACACACATACACAGAGAACAGACTAAAATCGCCTGAATAGGCAAAGACTAAAAATATAGTGAATCTCCAAGTTGGAAAGATAATATAGCCGCTGTAGGCTACAGCAATAGGAGTTCGGCTTTAACAATTCGGCTTTTTACAGAAGGTAATATTGGTCAGCATCGTAATCATAGGCTACTCCTAATCTTCAAATTTCTAAAGCGCCACTCGAAAGCCAAGCGCGAGGCACCAGCTTATTCACGAGCACTGGGTTAAGTCAAAGGGCTGTCGATCCGTAAGAGTAGTCTATGGTGATCCGGGTCGAGTTACCATAGGATCAGAGGCGGTGAAACAGCTACTAATTAATTCGGCCGGGTGTCGTCTGGGCAGGGGATTGGAGGGTGGAGGAGCATAGGCGTAACGTTCTATTGTGACGGTTGTGTCCAGTCACCACCACTTTTAAAAGTGGTGGTGACAGTCACCACCACTTTTTGGTCCAACAAAGAAATAATTTTTTAGAAACATGAAAGCATTTGACTGTCTAACATAATAAAGGCTATTCATGATTAACATCGCAATGGAGCCAATGCTGATAGCCTATAGAGGCCTCCACTGTCCACTCTCCACAGCGTGTTCATTGTCCACCAGTCATGGCTTAAATCATAAGGAGGGAAGGAATTCCCTACCACTTTAAAGTTGGGAAGGAAACGTGAAGCAATTCTCTCCCACAAATCGTTATTTGCTCCGAGGCAGTGCATGGCATGCCAACAGCCTCACAAAACCTTCTGGAATCATTGTTATTTTCAAAGTATCATTGAAGGAACCTCCGCACCTCTACCCCTCCCCCCCCCCACAAAAAATGTAGACTTAGACTTTAGGGAAGGTCAGCAAGAATTGAATAGGAAGAATCTGGATAAAATTTTGTGAAATATTGTAGCGACGTATAACTACGCTACGGGTCGCTAATATTATTTTATTTAATTTTTGATCGATTATGGGGTTTCAGGGATCTGATATATTTGTTTTATTTCTGTATTTTTGAGCTGCCTTGTGTGACCTATATTTTAATGTTGATTTGCGCTTGACACGGGTCACAGCGACCGCTGACGTAGGCAGCAGTCGTTGCTGTATTTTCACACGCTCTCAGCGATCGTCGGTCGCTGTCTTCAAAGGCCGCGCCGCTTGCAGTCGATGAGGGTAATTAAACTTTCGCACGCTCTCTGAGGTGGTCTGATGATCAGAGTGAGCGAGGAATACAGCCAGCCAGACAAGCACAGGCAGGGACACGGATTGAGAAGGAAACACCGTTGGCGTGTGGGTCTGTGTACGTGTGTTTTCTCAAGGTTGAACTGGTGCATTTGATGCCTACGTGATCAGCGGCAGATGGCGCTTTTCAGAAGGAGAGATAGAAGGAGGAAGACAGTGAGCTATAGACAGACGCGGAGATACACAGGAGAGGACGCAGCTGGCAGCTAATTCTTGCCGCCTTGAAACAGCTGCGTTGCTGCTGGGTTTGCGCGCGCGGCTCGCTTGCTGGTCATGCGCAGAAAGGGGGACGCTCTCCTTGTCAGGCAGTAATAAAAGAGCAGCGCGACGCTGAGAGGCTCAGTTGCGCACAGGATCTCAGGGCGGTCGGATGTATTGCGGCGGTTGGTAGTTTTAGGCTCGATCAAGTTGGTGAAGCATGGCCAGGATAAGCGCCTGCTTGCACTAGTTGCGCATACACGGATTCTGTCGGCGATTCATTCTCTCTCGACATGGAGTCGATTAAATAAAAGAGTTTGTTTGTTGCGAGAAATACATCAGCGTCGCTGCAAGTTTTGTCTTCGCTCTCGCTTCGGATATATTCCTGGATTACTAATTCAAGGCCTCTCTTCGCCCTGTCACACGGAGTGATTTATCGTGGGCTTCGAATCGTCAGCGTTCTGAAATTGTGTTGCGAAGCGGTTGTTCGTATGGTTGCCTAAGGGCGTCTTTCTCAAACGGCTTGGATAAATAGCCGAAATTGTTGTTCATTGCGAGAAATCAGCATCGGATTTAGCGATCCTTTCGGGCGTTTCAAACTCGACGCCTTTCTGTGTGTTTCGTCGCATATCTTGGATATCGTCTTCGTCGCTGTTCTTCGCACACGATCGGCTTTGTCCCTTGTCTTCGGACATAAGGTACGCTTTATTGGGGAATTAATACGATCGGTTATTAAGATATTTTGGGCTGAACTGAAATTGGCTGTGGGACTTGAGAGTCAATCGGGATTTAATTTAGGCATACTCCGGTTGATAGGTGTTTGCATTGAATTGTTGCATTTGATTTTCATTGAATGTCTTTACAAAGGATAGGAACTGATAATTAAACTTACTGACTTTTATGTTTGATTGCTTTGAACATAATTGATGTCAATTGAAGATTCAATTGAGTGTTAATAATAAGAAATATTAAATAAAACTACTGACTTTGATCATTGATGGCATTGAATGCAACTGACGTTGAATGAATACTTGATTGATTGTGAGCTATAAAGATAGGAGTCATTTCTATAGCGCTATGGAGGAGTCTAGGCCAGTCACTCCTGCTCAGCCTTCGAGGCCCCCGTCCTCAATGGAGACATTGCTTGAGGCAATACAGACTAACGCTAAGTCTTCACAAGAGGCTATGCAAGTGCATGCTAAGTCAGCTCATGATGCTATGACTTCTATACAGTCGTCTTTGCAACTGAATGCCAGAGAGACGCAAGAGGCGATTGCCACGGTGGAGTTTAATGTCCTGGCAGTGCAATCAAATGTTAGCGATGCTATTTCCTCAGTGCAATCAAATGTAAGAGAGGAAATCTCTTCTGTAAAATCTTATGTCAGAGATACGCAGGATGCAATCACCTCAGAGCAATTAAATGTCAGGGAAGCGCTGACGGAAGTTGTATCACGATTGGAAAGGCTAGAGGCATCGCCGGTACCCAAGCCTGCTGTGGATTTGAACCCTGGTTACCTCACCGCTATTACCACTGCGGACGCGCCATACCACTCGACCATCGGCCTGGAGGAAACTTTGGGTGCTAGGCCTAAAGATTTCACGCAACCTGGTATATTGCGAAGAAGTGATAGATTGGCTGGTAGGCCGCCAATTTCATATAGGGAGTACGGTAGTCGAAAAGACTGGCCGCCATTCCTGGGTTGGGATTCGAACCCAGAAGTCACCTCCTCCTGTCCTCCCTCTATCTCTAGAGCTCGTCCACAGCAGCACGCGGTCCCATCAGGCGAGGATCCGGAAGTGGCGACTCCGGGGATGCCGATAGGGGCGGGCGTTACAATTGGTACCAGAAGTGGGGTCAAATTAGTTCTAGAGATTTTGGCGATGATAGGTTAGAAGAGGAAACTGACTATGCTAGAACAGGCGAAATGGCAATTTCTTTTGAAAGAAGGAAGGAAAGGGAATTTGCTGATATTGTGGATATAATGTCTGATGATGGTAGTGTAGACATTGAAATCAGCAAGATAATGGAATCTAGACCTAAAACTGTTAAAATAATTGATAACAGAATACATGCAGCACGGCAACCGGAGTTTAGAAATTTGGAAATAAATAAACCGATCGCTAATAAATTGTCACGGGAGGGGGGTGATAAGGTCAATCCAGTTCCTTTTGCCTCTTCGTCGCCTTCCCACGGTGCATATTCTCGACTTGATCCGCAATGGAGGATGCAAGAACCGCCTGCGTTCGTCGATCAACAAAGAGCGGAAACGGCGCAGCACCGGATCGACAGCCGGCAACCAACGTCGGGAATGCCGACCTCAATGCCCGACGGTGCTTTCCACGGTCGTGCAACTTCGACCATGGTTGGTCGAGACTACGCTCGACCCGACCTTCCTCCTGGACCAGCGGCGATGGCAACGGTCGACTGGATGCAACCATACGCTCGTCCCGACCATTCAAACATGCCGTGGAGGTATGCTCCGACCTACGCTCCGAACGCTTTCTACGGTAGCAGCGACAACCGGGTTTGGGTCGACCCGCCTCGCTGTCTCGACCCGCTTCGACCAAGCGACGCCGTCTTTCCTCGGTGGCCAACGGTCGTGGAATCGGCGAGGATGAGTTCATGCCTGGGTGCGCAGAACTTCGGATTTAGCCGTGACGCCGAATTACCGCGATGTCAGACGGTAACGAAGTCGACACCTCTGGAGAAGAATGAAACGACGGGCGATGATAAAGCGACGTCTGCGGTTGGTGAAACGAGAGCACGGACGTCTACCAACGCTTCAGTCGGCCCTATTAAAGTTGTCCCGACGACCACCGTCGCAACGCAAACGACCGGCGACTGGGGGTTACCGTCGATCGGTTCAAAGGGAACAATCAAGGAAGCAGAACCGACCGCGTCGACGACAGCTAAAGAGGGCGAGGCCAAACAGTCGTCGCCTTCGTCTACCAAGCCAACACAATTCCTGAAACTCGGGTCTTTTAGCGGAAAGACGGACGTTGAAACATTCTTACGAAAATTCTCCGTGTGCGCCAGGAATAACAGATGGACGGACGAGGAGAGATTGAACCAATTAGTAGTCTCATTGGTTGAACCGGCGACTCATTTGCTGAGCGAGTCGAACGCAGATGGCCTGGACACTTGGACGGCTTTGGTCCAGCGACTTCGTGAACGATACGGCAACGCTGAACAACAAGCCCTGTTCCAAACGCAGCTAAGCACCAGGAAACAGAAAGTCGACGAGGATATGGGCGTCCTGGTGGACGACATCCGACGTCTCTCCACGCGCGCTTATCCGGGTTCCTCGACAGCTCACAGCGAAGCTATTGCTGTTCGGGCATTCTTGGATGCCCTGAGAGATAGAACGCTTGCTCTGAAAATCCGAGAGCGAGAACCGAAATCCCTCGACGAAGCCTACAAGGTAGCGATGCGATTGGACGGCTACCAGAAAGCGGAAGCCGGCGGCCATGAACAACAAGACCGACGACATGGACGAATCAACGCGATTACAGAGGAAGAAGATTCGAAAGTAAAGGATCTGGAACGGCAGATGGAGCGAATGAGGAGACAAATGGAGCGACTAGAGAAGAAGGAGCGACAACCAGTGTCGGCGCCACAACCCAGATACAACAATCGTGGACCTGGAAGAGGTCAGAATGAATCAGCTAGAAATGAAGGATCAAACACCAATGGAGGTTATGGACAGGGAGCTCCGCGATGTTACCTGTGTCATCAGTTCGGACATTTGAGGGCGAACTGTAGGCGTCGACCACGTATGGAGATGGAAACGGAAGCAAGAACTGATGTGCGGCGATGCTATGAGTGTTCAGCAAACGACCACCTGGTGCGCAATTGTCCCCAGCGACAAGCGGCCGAAGCAGAAGCCAATGAGGTTCTGAATGGACCGGCAAATGTTTACCATGTACAAGGCAGCACGAATGCGTATTTGGCTCTGAAGATCCATGGTAAGGACGTGTTGGCCTTGGTAGATACCGGAAGTGAAATGTCACTGGTACCTGCATCCCTGGTGAGACGGAAAAATATGACGGCGTCGAAACAACTGCTAACCGCGGCAAATGGTACAGCTATAGAGGTACTTGGAGAGACAGTCCTTCGATGTCGTGCAGCCGACTGCAAGTTCGATGTTCCCTGTTTAGTAACGGCTCAAGTCAGTGAGTTGATTCTTGGACTCGGGTGGTTGACAGAACAACGGGCTCATCTAAGCATTCCGGATAACACGATAGTACTACAAGGCCGCTCATTTCCTTTGGTAAGTCAAGACCGGAGGGGAATTTGTCGAAGGATAGCCGCCGCGCAGCACGTGAATGTTCCCGCACTGTCGGAAGTGGACGTCGAGGTGTATGCCATACTTCCAGACCTGAGACCGACCAAAACTCAATGGGCGACGCCGCCACACGTGTTGGCATCTGGACTCGTAATCGCCGGAACGCTTCTACCGGAACGGGCGATCGACCTGACAATCAGAGTGTTGAATCCGACCCACAAGATGATTAAATTGTCGAAAGGAATGCAATGTGCCCTGGAAGAAGTGACAGTAGCCGGAGCTGACCAGGACAGCAAGCCCGCTGCAGGCTGCGCCATGGTGAGGGAAGACAAGGACCATGCCAACTCACAAGATGCGGAGGTAATTCTGAGGCCGTTATGGTCGAACATCGCTGAAGACGTTCCCCTTGAGGTACAACAGAGACTACGTGAAATCCTGATGGATCGTCGCGCCGCCTTTTCTCTTGGTGAATGGGATCTGGGATTCACCGACATTCTACGACATGAGATCGACACGGGTAGCGAAACACCCGTTCGACAGCCGCTGCGACGACAACCGCTTTCGCTACTCCCTGTCATAGACGAACAAGTGCAGGTTATGTTGGATCAAGGACTGATCGAACCGTCACTGTCGCCTTGGGCAAGCAACGTTGTCATGGTCCAGAAACGAGACGGGACCCCTCGCTTTTGTGTCGACTATAGAGCGGTGAACGCCAAGACGCGCAAGGACGCCTACCCGCTTCCGCTGATCAGCGAGAGCCTGGACGCCCTCGGCGAAGCGAGATGGTTCAGTACCTTCGATCTCCGGGCCGGTTATCATCAGTTGGCTGTTCATCCAAGGGATAAACACAAGACTGCCTTCGTCACCCGACGCGGAAGTTTTCAATTCAAAGTACTTCCGTTCGGGCTCTGCAATTCTCCGGCTTCGTTTGGCCGGATGATGAATCTGGTCATGGCGGGGTTAAACTTCGAGATCTGTTTAATCTATCTTGACGATATCATCGTCTTCGCCAGCGATCTGGAAACCCATTTGATTCGATTGGAGCAAGTTCTCGTTCGACTGGAGGGAGTTAATCTAAAACTGAAGCCATCCAAGTGCAAACTACTACAGAAAAAGGTGTTGTTCCTAGGTCACGTGGTCAGCGAACACGGAGTAACTACAGACCCGGAGAAGATTCAAGCCGTCCGTGACTGGCCCACGCCGCGGAAAGTCAAGGATGTTCGAGCATTTCTGGGTTTATGTTCCTACTATCGCAAGTTCGTACCGAGTTTCGCTCAAATAGCCCGGCCACTGCACCAAATGACTAAGAAGGGATACAAGTTTGACTGGTCTGGTCCATGTGAAAACGCGTTCCAAAAGCTAAAGAACTGCTTAACAGAATCCCCCATCTTGGCGCTTCCCAACGATACTGGGATGTACATACTGGATACGGATGCATCCGGGGAGTCTATTGGGGCGGTCTTATCTCAGATGCAGGAATCGCAAGAAAGGGTCATCTGTTACGGGAGCAGAGTGTGTTCTGTGGCGGAACAAAATTATGACGTGACAAGGAGGGAATTGCTGGCGGTAATCAACTTTCTCAAAGCGTTCAGACCATATCTTCTTGGACGGAAATTTATCCTACGAACGGACCACTCAGCGCTCCAATGGCTCCGCAAGACACCATTGCCTATTGGACAGCAGGCACGGTGGCTCTCAGTCATGGAGGAATTTGAATTTGACATACAACATCGGTCCGGTGCCGCGCACCAAAATGCTGATGCGCTGTCTCGAAGGCCAAACCAAGTCAACGTCATCCAAGAACGACGCCAACCATCTCAGCCTGCCTCGACTGAAATGACGGATTGGGATCCGGTGGTCTTAGCAGAAGAACAACGGCAAGATCCGGATCTAAACTGGATTTTGCAATGGATGACGAAATCAACTGAAATGCCAACCGGAGAGAAGACACGGAGTTGCAGTGCGATGACTAAAACCTTGATTCATCAATGGCCTCAGTTAACCGTTAGAAATGGACTATTGTATCGAACTTGGCTGAACTCTGACGGTGAGCCTGTTCGCTACCAGTTGATACCTCCGGTCGGGCGACGAGAAATCATCATCCGTCTTGCACATGAGGGGATGTCCGGAGGGCATTTGGGTGTCCGACGAACCGCGGCACAAGTACGACAGCGAGCCTACTGGCCGGGCTGGGGAGAACAAGTATACCAGCAACTGAAACGATGTGACAGCTGCGCCCGGTACATCAGAGGGAAACCACCCAGGCAAGGACCACTCCAGGATATGGCCGTCGGTGAACCAATGGAATGTCTTGGCGTCGACATAACCGGACCACATCCTGTATCCAGTCGTGGATATCATTATATCATGACCGTGATTGATCATTACAGCCGTTGGGCGGAGGCCTATCCTATTCGCAACCAGGAAGCCGCGACCGTGGCCCGGATGTTGATGGACCAGTGGATCCCTAGATTCGGCTGCCCTAAACAGCTCCTGACCGACCAGGGCCCCTGTTTCGAGGCCGCCTTGTTCCGAGATCTATGCCGCTTGATGCAAATTGACAAAATCAGGACGTCACCTTATAAACCGAGCACGAATGGAACGGTGGAACGACTACATCGAACCCTAAATTCCATGCTCGGCAAAGTCGTCGCACAGAATCAGAAAGACTGGGACATTCACCTGCCCTGGATTATGGGAGCGTACCGGGCCAGTCAACACGAAAGCACGGGGTTCACGCCGAACAAACTTTTCCTTGGAAGAGAGACGTGCCTCCCAATCGATCTGGTACTTGGGGATTGTAACCAGAACAATGCCCAGCTGTCGGTGAACGATTACATCCAGAAAAGAACGGAGGAAATGCGAGACGTGTTCCAGTTGGCTCGGGAATGCATGCAAAAACAGGCCGTCCGCCGTGCTTTCCGGTATGATCTACGAGTCAAAAAGCCGTCGTTCACGAAAGGACAGTGGGTGTACTATTACTATCCCCGGAAGTACACTCGGATCAAGGATAAATGGGCTAAGTGGTTCTGTGGTCCTTACCGTATCATGGAGCAAGTGAGTCCGGTCTTGTTCCGGATCCAGAAGTCCGCCAGATCACAAGCGCTGCTGGTGTACGTCGACAAATTAAAGCCGTACCTGGGTGAACCTCCGTCAGGTTGGACCGAACCCGACCTACAACCGCAGGAACCAATCGAGTTTCCGGGGACTGAGGATACTAACGACGCTCCTGAGGAATTAGCGAGCCCCCGCCGTGTCATCAAGAGGCCGGCCAGGTACTGTTCCTAATGACCGCATAATGGCGGCCATTATGAATGCAGAAGCATCTGTAACCATGTTTTATTTTGATTTTGATGAATACATTTTTGATTTACATGTGGTAGGCTTTACATGTGTGTGTTACTGTGTAAATAACTGTATTCTTGCATCGTATGTTGTGCATAGTATTAATATTTGTATTGCATTGCCGACTGTCTGATTAATGTTTGCAATGGTGATATAGATTAGTATTGTATTGCATTTGCAATGAAGCGATGGACGATTTTATTATTGCCTCTGCTGTAGACAGAAAACTGGACTGTCATTGCTCTTGCATTGCGCTATATAAATATTGGTTTTACCTGTTGATATATATATAAGATTGCCTATTTTAGTTAAGGCCATTGATGACGATTATGTGACCTTGAACTTAGACTTGCAGTGGAATTAGCCATGATGATGAGATTATGTGATATTATGACCTGCGTTAAAATAGTAGGCCTATGTCTTTAAGAAGTAATTGTGAGATAACGCTCAAAGTCGAAATCTGCATTAGGCCTATGTCCCGCTCTATCTATAACCTGATTTACGAAAAATAATTTAAAGAGATTTGCACAGTTAAAGTTTAATGCTCCTAATTTCTGTGTATAGAGTTTTTATATGCGTAACTATTGTCAACGCATATATAATTATTATTAATTGTATGGATGCTTTTTAATTAACTTCAGTGAGGCGCTCTATAAATGTTCTATAATAATCCCTTATTGTCCTTCAGCGCCTTAATGCATTACCGAGGTTTTGAGTTTAACAGCGGTGAAATTAATATAGGCCTACATAGCTGCTCTTTGATTAATAGTCCTGCTTAGGCCTACATGTTTTGGTTGCAGTACGAATTATTTAGATTGCAGTTGATAGACGCAGGATATAAATATATTTAGTTTGATTTAATAGGCCTACTTGAATGATTAGCCCGTGTACTGTCTGCATCAGCGTTGCAGTTTGAGATACAATTTTAATAGTAGCGATGCATAATTTGGTCTTATAATTTTGCAGTGTAGACTGTGATTAAACTGGTTGCCTAATAATATTTATTAGGACTAGGCATAAAATAATTAGGATCCTTTTTGTGTATAATGAAAAAGGCTGGCCGTTCAATTTCCTATTTGAGCTATAGGCAAAACGTGCCATGTAAGGTTTATCGATAATTCTAGCTTTAAAAGGTTTTGCTAAGTTTTGTTGATTGACCTAGTTTTGAGGCCTAATTTGCTGTGCATGGACTAATTTTGGGCCGGGTTAGTATAACTGCCGGTCGTTCCCACGACTTCTACAGCTGCAATTGTAGAGAGAGGGGGAGAACGACGGCGACACAATAAAGGCGATCGCGCTCGTCCTTGGCCCTGATTTATCAGTGCATATAATGTCACTTTGGATGGCCAGATTATTGATTGCTTGAACGTAAGGAAATCAGCGGAAATATAACCTTATATTTGATTTGTTGCATAGGACTGTAATATACAGTTTTAATGCATAGATTTTATCCTAATTTTTAGAAGAGCTTAATTAGGATTATTTTCACTTTGTGCAGAGACAACGCGACCTCTGTCGTACGATGCACATGGGCCCACATGTATAGAGATGATGTTCAATTGCCTAATTCTCACAGCCAGACGCACGCTGTAGATGCACTGCGTGGGGGGGAATAGAGACACAGGAGTCGACGCATCAAAGAGCGGCGATTAATTAGCAATCGTTGTTTCCCAGGCGCGTGGGTGGTCCCGTTAGTCTCCGCTGCATCACTGATAGAATGAAGGAAAGATAATAGGCCTTGATGCTATGCAATGATGCATAAGGATTTATAGTAGACTAAAGTGGCCTAACTGTTGATTTGCGCTTTAGACTAAGATCTCATATTAAAATCATGATAATCCTTTTAGGCCTAGGATTTTTACGATTATGCAATGTGACTGTTTTGTAACGTTAATTGCAATAATATGTTACTTTAGCCTATGTTTAAATGGCCTATTTTAATTCTGTGCATAATCGGTTGCATTTTTAATAATTAAGTAGGCCTACTGAAAGATGTTGGGAAGGGAGCGGCTTATTAAGCTGAAGTTAGGCTTGGTCTCTTACGGTAAGCTTTGATGGGGAGCCTACGGATAGTTATAATGAGCATTGGCCTTTGGAGACTTAAGCTGTGTGTGTAGTCTCAGGTAATTTGCTATGATAGTACCGTTGTTAATGGGATTAGAGACTTAGGTTTAACTGCTTAGATGAGTCTTTAAATGTAGACGTTTGCCTACAGTGAAATGCCTAAAGAAGTCTCGATAGTAAAGGCCATGGGTGGCCTATTAATCAGATGACCTGTTGTAAAGGTAACGGAAGTCTAGTGGTTTTTGTGGCTGTCCCGTGGGTTCTTAAGTCAATGCTTGCCGTGGAGGACTTTGTGCTTAACTAAACTCAAGGAGACCTATATATAGAATTGCTTTTGAGCTTTACTGAACTATTAGCGCTGGAGCTATATAATTATAATAATAATAAATGTTTCTTTCGCTGGAACTGACATTTAACGCTAAAATGTGAACTTTCTGATGCTTACGTTGAGGACTGTTCGTTGCATATATTTTTAATTCTTGCATTTGAATCATTGATGTAAAAATTGGAGTATGGCCTTACTAACATTTCAGGATCCATTTTTCCAATTAAAAGGATCCTGAAATCAGGGAGGGCCGAGAATAGTGTAGCGACGTATAACTACGCTACGGGTCGCTAATATTATTTTATTTAATTTTTGATCGATTATGGGGTTTCAGGGATCTGATATATTTGTTTTATTTCTGTATTTTTGAGCTGCCTTGTGTGACCTATATTTTAATGTTGATTTGCGCTTGACACGGGTCACAGCGACCGCTGACGTAGGCAGCAGTCGTTGCTGTATTTTCACACGCTCTCAGCGATCGTCGGTCGCTGTCTTCAAAGGCCGCGCCGCTTGCAGTCGATGAGGGTAATTAAACTTTCGCACGCTCTCTGAGGTGGTCTGATGATCAGAGTGAGCGAGGAATACAGCCAGCCAGACAAGCACAGGCAGGGACACGGATTGAGAAGGAAACACCGTTGGCGTGTGGGTCTGTGTACGTGTGTTTTCTCAAGGTTGAACTGGTGCATTTGATGCCTACGTGATCAGCGGCAGATGGCGCTTTTCAGAAGGAGAGATAGAAGGAGGAAGACAGTGAGCTATAGACAGACGCGGAGATACACAGGAGAGGACGCAGCTGGCAGCTAATTCTTGCCGCCTTGAAACAGCTGCGTTGCTGCTGGGTTTGCGCGCGCGGCTCGCTTGCTGGTCATGCGCAGAAAGGGGGACGCTCTCCTTGTCAGGCAGTAATAAAAGAGCAGCGCGACGCTGAGAGGCTCAGTTGCGCACAGGATCTCAGGGCGGTCGGATGTATTGCGGCGGTTGGTAGTTTTAGGCTCGATCAAGTTGGTGAAGCATGGCCAGGATAAGCGCCTGCTTGCACTAGTTCCGCATACACGGATTCTGTCGGCGATTCATTCTCTCTCGACATGGAGTCGATTAAATAAAAGAGTTTGTTTGTTGCGAGAAATACATCAGCGTCGCTGCAAGTTTTGTCTTCGCTCTCGCTTCGGATATATTTCTGGATTACTAATTCAAGGCCTCTCTTCGCCCTGTCACACGGAGTGATTTATCGTGGGCTTCGAATCGTCAGCGTTCTGAAATTGTGTTGCGAAGCGGTTGTTCGTATGGTTGCCTAAGGGCGTCTTTCTCAAACGGCTTGGATAAATAGCCGAAATTGTTGTTCATTGCGAGAAATCAGCATCGGATTTAGCGATCCTTTCGGGCGTTTCAAACTCGACGCCTTTCTGTGTGTTTCGTCGCATATCTTGGATATCGTCTTCGTCGCTGTTCTTCGCACACGATCGGCTTTGTCCCTTGTCTTCGGACATAAGGTACGCTTTATTGGGGAATTAATACGATCGGTTATTAAGATATTTTGGGCTGAACTGAAATTGGCTGTGGGACTTGAGAGTCAATCGGGATTTAATTTAGGCATACTCCGGTTGATAGGTGTTTGCATTGAATTGTTGCATTTGATTTTCATTGAATGTCTTTACAAAGGATAGGAACTGATAATTAAACTTACTGACTTTTATGTTTGATTGCTTTGAACATAATTGATGTCAATTGAAGATTCAATTGAGTGTTAATAATAAGAAATATTAAATAAAACTACTGACTTTGATCATTGATGGCATTGAATGCAACTGACGTTGAATGAATACTTGATTGATTGTGAGCTATAAAGATAGGAGTCATTTCTATAGCGCTATGGAGGAGTCTAGGCCAGTCACTCCTGCTCAGCCTTCGAGGCCCCCGTCCTCAATGGAGACATTGCTTGAGGCAATACAGACTAACGCTAAGTCTTCACAAGAGGCTATGCAAGTGCATGCTAAGTCAGCTCATGATGCTATGACTTCTATACAGTCGTCTTTGCAACTGAATGCCAGAGAGACGCAAGAGGCGATTGCCACGGTGGAGTTTAATGTCCTGGCAGTGCAATCAAATGTTAGCGATGCTATTTCCTCAGTGCAATCAAATGTAAGAGAGGAAATCTCTTCTGTAAAATCTTATGTCAGAGATACGCAGGATGCAATCACCTCAGAGCAATTAAATGTCAGGGAAGCGCTGACGGAAGTTGTATCACGATTGGAAAGGCTAGAGGCATCGCCGGTACCCAAGCCTGCTGTGGATTTGAACCCTGGTTACCTCACCGCTATTACCACTGCGGACGCGCCATACCACTCGACCATCGGCCTGGAGGAAACTTTGGGTGCTAGGCCTAAAGATTTCACGCAACCTGGTATATTGCGAAGAAGTGATAGATTGGCTGGTAGGCCGCCAATTTCATATAGGGAGTACGGTAGTCGAAAAGACTGGCCGCCATTCCTGGGTTGGGATTCGAACCCAGAAGTCACCTCCTCCTGTCCTCCCTCTATCTCTAGAGCTCGTCCACAGCAGCACGCGGTCCCATCAGGCGAGGATCCGGAAGTGGCGACTCCGGGGATGCCGATAGGGGCGGGCGTTACAATATCTGTTTTTAAAAATTAAGTTATCCGTGAGTGGAAAGATCGTGCATGGAGTTCACCAGCGATATAGAGGAAGGTGGGGGTAAAGAGTGAGAATGGAGAATTAAGGGAGTGAGAGAGTTCACCAGAGTTCATACTAAATTTGCATCTTGGGAAGGGGTACACCGCAGGGGTTCTGAAACTGTGGGGTACGCCAGGCGCCGATTAGGGGAAGTCGAAAAATTCCAGAAATATAAATTTTCGTTGTGTTTATGACTTTGTGTTCATCTATCTTAGCAATATTTTTTAACGTTGGAACATATAACAGCATCATCATTATTTTATTTCATGCACAGCACATAGGCTAACTAGACTCGCATACTAGCCTATAGGCTATAGACCTAGTGCTGCAGTGCATGCAACATATTTTTGTTTATGCGTATTATTATAATTTTTTAAACAAATAGTGTTTAAATATGAGCTAGAAATTCTCAGCGTAGACCTACAGCCTAGAGGTCAAAATAGGGGACAGCTGAATAATATTGGCCTAACGATTAATTTCTGGTCCATAGCTTCAAGTTCAACATTTTTGATTCCTTTCAGCACGTCATATCTGTGTGAACTGGTTTTAAAACTCTTCTTCCCGTCAAAGACAAATATGGCCTAAATTTGTGTGTGAATTTGACAAATATTAAACCAGATATTTTAAATCTGCGCTAGTAAAAACAAGCCAACAACACCACAACGCTAGGCCTATAGGTTGGCTCTTTCTTATACAGGGTTGTAGACCAATTTTGCCTTTTTGTTAACATGATTACATGATTAAAACTATACATATATTTTAAATTTTGCTCTTAATATGACTATAATAGGCCTACACGGGGGAGGGGGGTGGACAATAAAAATGAAGTTTGAGAACCGCCGGGGTACAGGAAGCCGAGGAAAGAATTGAACTGAGAAGTGGTGTGCCAAGGAATAGTCACCACCACTTTTACGGGGAAAGTTACGCCCATGTGGAGGAGGATCAGATGAGACGGGGTAAGAGTTCCTGAAAAGTAGTGTCTTAAGTTTCGAATGAAAAGCTCGAGGCGTGATGGATAGAGAAGCCTGAGGAAGGTGATGGTGTGTGATTAGCAATGATATGGTAGAGGAACTGAAAAGGATCGGAATTCAGCAGGCAGATTATTCAAAAGGCGTGGTGCTGAGTTGGATATGGCTCGGTTGGAGAATTTGAGATGACTTGTGACCGGGGGGTCAAGAGAGAGTAAGACAGGCCGATGATCGGGTAGAGCGAGTTGGCTGGATGGTGAACAGTTCGCGAAGGTATCTGGGCTGGGAGCATTGTAAGGTGATGTAGGTTAAGGAGAGAACTTTGAAGTGGATTCGTTCTGGGATTTTCAGCCAGTGCAGTGACTTGACGATGGGGGGGGGGGGGGGTGATACGATGTCTGGTGTTCTGGTGACGGCTACAGCTAGTGAATTTTGTAGAGTTGGAGGCGGTAAAGTTGTGTGGAATCAAGGTGTAAGAATAGGAAGTTGCAATAGTCAAACCTTGATCCACCCATTGGCCTCTTACATCTCTTCCGAGACAAAAATACAGAGTGACGCTAAACTAATTAACTTGCGAAAATTAAATGATTAAATCGACGAGAAGGAGTCTCGAGCGAGAGAGCGGCGCTATAGGCCTACCTGGTATTGCAACTGGGATAAAAAGAAGTAGGCCTACAATAGGAAAAGAACGCATGCAGTCTTTAGAAATGAGATCTAAGCCTACATGTAGATCGCACTGCTCATACTGACTTGGAAATAAGCAGATTAAATTATAGGCTTAGGCCTACATCCCGGTCAGATCGAATTAACGGTTGGAGTGAATGACGTTAAGAGCCGGTGGCGGTGAAAGTATGGACATGGACTGCGTCCAGTTTCTGATCGACTCGACTCGATCTGCTATAAGATGTGGGGGTGGGGGTGGCGCATTGGATAGCACACTGGCATAGAAATCGACTTTGATTCCCGAAACCCCCACCCCGTAGGATAGGCGTCCTTTAATAATAGTGTGCTATAGCTGCTTTTATCGCCCTTGTATTGCAAGCTGTCTGTGCTGTAAGTAGATTTGCGATTTGCGTTCTTGTGAATTTTTCAATTACATAACATATGTAGGCTATACGGATACAGTAGAATATATATATTCTACTGTATCCGGATGCGGTCCGTCAACCTGCTTATTCAATAAAGGAAAACTATAAGGAGAAGGAAAACCAGTAGGAACTATACCCCGCAGTCGATCGAGTCGTGGGCTACGATCGACTTGGCTCGTGCGACGATCGACTCGATCGACTTCGCGTCGACTTGACCTAGTTTTGTCTCTTGCTCACCATCTGCAGTTACATGATCTTAAAATGAAATTAAGCGATAGTAGATCTGTGTCATAAATCTGTGTGACGTAACAATATGCCTAATTTCGTATTCTCAGTGAATTTATAGATTTGCACTGTGATCGTAGTGACGTCACAATAGGCCTCGTTTTAGATTATGTAAATGAAACTCAATAATTATCACGGTTGATCTGTGTAATAATTGAAGTTAGTCACAATAGGCCTAGTTTATACTCTCAAAATGTACTTCTATATAATAACGGATCATTATCTTAATCGAGGTTAGCAACAATAGAACTATTTCATTCTCAAAATGAACTTCTTTAATAGTAGGTCTGTATCATGATCTGGGTGACGTCACAATGGGCCTAGTTTTATGTTCCAAAACTGAACGTATAATAGTAGATTTGTATAATAATCAGAGCGATGTTGCATTTAAACAGCCCCAGTTTTGTATTATGAAAATGAAATAATATGACAGCAGATCTCTATCATAATCGAAATGACACCACAATAGACCTAATTTCGTTTTTCTCAGTGAACTTATTTAATAGTAGATTTGTATTATAATAGAAGTGAGTCATAAAAGACCCCGTATTATATTACCCAAACGAACATAATATACTGGTAGATCTGTATAATAATCGAAGTGACGTCACAATAGACCTTGTTTATATGCTCAATATGCACTTCTATAATAGTACATTTGTCTCATAATCGACGTGACGTCACACTAGACCTTGTTTATATTCTCAAAATGCACTTCCATAATAGGTCTGGTACATGTGTATCATAATCAATGTGACGTCACAATTGGCGCTGTTTTTTAATTCTTGATGTGAACTTAATTATAACATAATTGCAAAATTGCATCATAATCAGAGTGACGTTACATTAGGCATAGGCATAGTTCTGTATTATCAACATTAATGAAATAATATGACTTCAGATCTGTGTCCTGATCGAAGTGACGTCACAATAGGCCTAATTTCGTTTTCTCAGTGAACTTATTTAATTGTAGAATTGTATCATAATCGAAGTGACGTCATAAAAGGTCTCCTTTTATATTCTCAAAATTAACATCTACATGACTTGCATTTGTCGCGAAGTCCTCCCTTAGTCCGAAAGTAACCTGTACTTCAGCCACACGATGAGACGCTCGTGGTTCAGACAGTGAACGCACGACGGACGTGGTGGGTGGTCGCAGGGCCGACGTAATGGGTGGTCGCGTGGCAGGACCAAGCGTAGCAGACGTCGTGGGCGGTCGGGCGCCAGTGCCACGGTTAACCAGGACATCCCCCTCCCATGGGTTCACGTTATGGGTCGGGTTGCCTATCATTTCTTCACCCTTTCCCAAATTTGCAAATTCCAAGTTGCGACCTTCATGTCGACTGACTGACTTAATACTTTCATATAAAGTATCTCCAACATTCTCTGTCATTTCCTCATCTATCTCTAATTGAACATTATCATGATCGATCTGGTAAGCGGCTTCTGCAGCCACGCTATCTTCCAGCTCGACCCTTTCGGTGCCTACTCCTATCGATGGGTTAGACCCTAACCTATACCCTACACTTCTGGAACCAATTGTCGCGAAGTCCTCCCTTAGTCCGAAAGTAACCTGTACTTCCGGCCTCAAGGGTGACTCGCCTCGCCGTAGAGCCCTAGGGTCCGTCCCATGAATTAGGCCACCGGTCAATGCTGGGTCCAAAATCCGTTCGGTCTCATAAGACCGATTTCCCCTATGATCATATTCATGATAGTTAACGCGGGGCTGTGTAGCTAATCGTTGACTCCGTCTGAGTCCGCTCGTGTCCGCATTCCAGGGTACCAGGCTATGGTTCGAGTGTATAGGCGGGACGACTGAATTAGTCGTAACTACAGACCTACTGTAGCCAGGGTTCGTTGTGGACTCTACAGCGAGTTGTCCTTCAAGTGTATCAAGGCGACACATAATTTCCCCTACTTGAGATCTTACTTCGCCGGCTTGTGACCTCATTTCCCCATGAAGGGCACCTACTTGTGATTCAATCTGTCCATGAAGTGCACCTACTTGTGATTTAATCTTTCCTTGAAGGGATTCCATCTTTGCAAATTTATTATCCATACGGTCCATCATCAACTCAAGGACCGAACTGACTCGTGACCTATCAGAGGCACGTGACCTTCTACCCTCGTCTTCGTTCGGGCGCTCCATAAATGCCGGAGATGTAGGTCGACTAACACTCATGATCAGAATGACAACTCTGATTTACTTCTTAATTAATCAAGTTTATTCACAATTAAAGCAAAGATCACGCTACAGAAGTATTAACTAACACAACCGACAATCGTTCACAACTTGGAAAATTATCACAATGTCCCAAATTCACTTAATGGCGATTAATCCCCGTTTTCCCCATTTTACCTTAATTTCCACATACCTTATCTTGGGAACGGAAGCTGGGAAAGCAAGGTTTTAATCCACCGAAACGACGCAAGTATGTGTGTAATCCACGCAATGATTCGCTGACTGTGCAACTTATACTCCACGTTTGCACAAAGATAATTTCTCGGTAATCCAGTGAAATATGTATTCCAAAATGATATATCCACGTTTCGAGTAGTTGCCGATAACTATTTACTCCAATTTGAATTAATATTCCACGATTCAGACCGAATTTCTTACATAAATCGCAAATTCACCAGAGCTCTTGTCAAATGCGACTAATTGCCTCCGTGGCCAGGACAAGACTGTCTAAAACCCTAGGCTAGTCCAGTTAAGCCTATAGCCCGTAGGCTAATACCGTTTAAGCCTATAGCCCGTAGGCTAATACCGTTTAAGCCTATAGCCCGTAGGCTAGTACAGTTTAAGCCTATAGCCCGTAGGCCAATACATTTTAAGCCTATAGTTTAACATGGATCACTTTATCGTACAACCTCATTTCCATTCAGACTAGGCGGCAAATTTTAGTGCTTACGTCAGCCTGTCCGGGCAGGGCTGTCTTAGCACACGGGCCTATGTCTAAATGTCCTGCTGCGTATCGCTGCGTATCTCTGCGTATTATTAAATATCACTGCGTCAACAGGTCCTTGAGTGCGTTTCACGGCGAAAACATTATATTAATAAATTTAGCGTTGCGGGCCCTCCCGGTGTATTTTAATCAGTATAATCGCCATTAATATTGTTGGAGATCAGGGTCATGGAGTTTAATTTGAGTGACCGTCCCCGTGTCCGTCTGGGTATCTGTGTCTGCCTGAAATAGGCATAGCCCATGTCTACCTCTAGCCTATGTCTACCTAGCCCATGTCTACCTAGCCCATGTCTACCTAGCCCATGTCTACCTAGCCTATGTCTACCTGAAAGGGGCGTGGCCTCGTGGCGCATAAGTACGAGTGCGTGCGCAGGCACGGCAGTCGTCGAGGGAAACAGTCTTCGAGTCAGCCGCCATCGATAAACAGTCACGTCAATGAACACAGTGATCGAGAGTCGTTACAACAGTGGCTGAGTGAATCGCCGTGAAACAGTGGGAAGACGCGTCGGTCGGCTGTTGCGGGATCGAATCGCACTGCAGTCAGCAGGTGATCGTCTGAAGGAAAACGCTTTGGAGAGCGCGACGACGATCTGACGACGCTGCCGAAATTCAGCGCCTGTCGACGAAAGGTTTGGTGACCTTTGCTGTGCACGACGACGCTTGGATTCGAAGCCTGACCCGTGCTGGAAGGTCTGGTGATCTCCGCTGTGCAACGCCGACGGTTTGGAGTTCGACGCCGCTGCTACCGACGTATTCGATCGGGATCCGACGCTGTCGACGACGAAAGGTTTGGAGGCCTTTGCTGTGCGACGCTGTTGACTGGGGTTCGATTCTTGACCCGCGGTCGTACTCTTCGGGAATCCGACGCCTACAGACGATCGACGGAAGGACTGGTGATCGTCGCTGTGCCGCGACGAACAGGATTCAACGCCGGAGCTGCCAACGCTGTCGACCGGTGAGCGCAGTGGTTCAGTTTCTGTCTTCGACGACGCCGATTCGGGTTCGAAACCCGACCCGCTTCACAGATTCTCTGCGAGCGCTGGCGAGGCAGCGGTAATCTACACGACGACGATTCGGCGTTCTGCATTGACAATTGCTGTGAACAGTGGTGCAGTGGTTAGGGACAGTGGCGCTACATGAATAGCTCCGAACATTGCTCCGAACATTGCTCCGAACTTGCTCCGAACACTGGCGCTATAAGAGTTGGTGAAGAACTGCTTTGCGAGGTTTTCTTGAAGTCGAATAAAAGTGTTTCAAGCCTGACTGGCTAGTCGTCAATCCACAGTTGACGCCGGACTACACGGACGGACGATCGCCTTGAGGACTAGGGTTTGGGGTTCGGTCCCTGGTGTAAATTGCCCAAACCTAGTTCCGCTACAAACTGATACCGAGAAGTGGGGTGAAAGAAGAATTCCTTGGACGCCGACGAAAAGCTGGTCCCAGTTGCAAACTGATACCGTGAAGTGGAGCGAAATTCAGCGACAATGTGGAACACTGCAGAGATGGACGGAAACGCCGACGACCGCCCGATGACTTCGTCGCCAGCAGCCGGACGAAGGACGGACCTCTTGGTCGACTACGAAGTCGAGTCCAGCCACTTCATGGAGAGAATCGACTTCGACGATGTACCTAAGAAGGACCGCAGAAGTCTGCTGATTCCTGAGAGAGACTCGACCGCCGTGGAATCGAAAGTCTTGGACAGGGTAAGCGCTTTGGAGACGAAAGTCTTGGACAACGTCAGTCGCTTGGTCGGCGAACGGAAGATGACCATGAAACCAACCAAGTTCGATGGGACCGGGTCTCTCGAATCGTTCTTGGCACAATTCGACGTCTGTGCACGCTACAATAGATGAACGGCAATCGACAAGGTCGACTTCCTCCGTGTTTCCTTAGAAAAGGCAGCAACGCAGCTGTTGTGGGATTTTGGAGCGCGAACGGAGGTGACGTATGAGCAGTTGGTCGAGAGACTTCGTCAACGATACGGCGCGGAAGGTCAAGCTGAGACTTTTCGTGCGCAACTCTACTATCGTCGACAGAGAGCGGATGAAAGTCTGGGAGATCTGCTGCACGACATCCGAAGACTTGTCGTTCTTGCCTACCCGGTGCCGTCGAACGGAACGACCGAGATCGTTGCGAAGGACGCCTTCCTTGAAGCCATCCGTGACCGGGAGTTGTCTCTAAAGGTGAGAGAACGGGAACCGAAGACGATTGATGAGGCGTACCGAACAGCTCTACGCTTGTCGGCGTATCAGCAGACTGCAGACCTGGAGGATCGTCGCAGACCTGCGACGAATCGAGTAAGAGGAACTCAGGAGGGCGACGCCGGAGGTCAGCTTCAGTCTCAGCTGGACAGCTTCTTCACTGCACAGCGCAAGTGGCAGCAGGACATGGAAGGAAGAATCTGCCGACAGCTGGAGGAACTCCGAAGCTCGAACAGGACGAACTTCAACTCCGCACCGACGGTTCCGCCGACCATTCCTCCTCAAGGTAACGCTTCATGGAATCCGGGACGTGGGTCGACCTGTTTGAAATGCGGGTCCCGAGGGCACTACGCACGCCAGTGCCGACAACGCCGACAGTTTCCAGACCGCCGGAACGACGACGAACGAGACTCGGGTCAGCCGACGACCGAGCGAAACGAAGAGACCGTCACCAACCATACGACGAGAGACAGAGCAACGGGCGTGACGAACAACGCGATCTACATCCATGGAGTGATCAACGGACGGCAAAGAACATGCCTAGTGGACACTGGGTCGGAGGTAAGCCTGGTTCCCTCGTCTGATGTTGATGGGTTGTTGCTCCAGCCTAGCACTCGCATTCTCTTGGCCGCTAATGGAACGCAGATAAGGGTTTTGGGTCAGGTTGATGTCCCAATTAGGATTTCTAGAGGCTTTTCTATTGAGACTAATTTTCTCGTCTCTGATCAGATTGGTGAACCAATGCTGGGAATGGATTGGTTGAGACAACACCGCTGTCGACTTGGTTTTGGTCAGGGTGCACTCTTTGTCGGTAGACGCCGCATTCCTTTGGTTAAGGGCAACGGGTCGCTTTGGTGTCGCAGGGTTATTGTTGCAGAGGAGACAACTGTCCTTCCTCGTTCGCAGTGCGATATTCCTTGTAAAACGCAATATCGTGATTTGACGCCCACAGCTGAAGCATGGATGACCGAATCAAAAGAAATTCAACCTGGATTGCATGTAGCTAGAGTTGTGATGAATGATGGTGATGATAAAATGTGCATTAGAGTGGTGAATTTAAATGAACAGCCTGCGATGTTAACTGCTGATTCACTTCCTGACCTGCGCTTTGCAAATATCGAAAGATCCTTGAGGGCGCATGACTTGTGGGTGCATCCTGCACGATTAAAAAAAAAATGACCGGAAGGTCGACCCGAAAAATGACCGGAGGATTGCGCCCCACGATGGGCCGACGATTGTGCGTGCCGATCGGCGTCGCCAGTTATACATGTGCATGCCCTTGGCCAAGCGACGCCGGCGGACTGCGCATGTCCGAAATTATCAATATAAGGACGCTGGCGGCAGTGAACCGCACCAGTCAAGAATTATGGAGTCGTCGGTTGCTAGGTGTGTGCTTTGCGACAAAGTTTTTCACGGACCGCATGTCAGAAAGTTGAAGTGGAGACACGAGCAGACGTGCCGGGTCGCCAGCGTCCGCTGTGTCAGGGAGGTGACTTCGACGCCTGCAGCCTCGGCCTCTGTCGCTACTCCTCCCCCGGAGGTCGCTATTCCTCCCCTGGAGGCCGCCGCCCCGATGTTACCAGGTATCGTCGACAGCCCCGATGAGTTCGTGTTCGGCTTCGACAGCGACCTCCTACCAGACATTCCCGATCTCCCGACCGGTGATGATTCCCTCCCCGACGTCGATGACCTGCTGGCCGACTATGATTTCCCTCTTGACCTTCCCGACCCAATGCTCGGCAGCACCCTCCCGGAGCTCTCGGGTCCGTCGATCGAAGAAGTCCTGGGGAGAGAAATGACGCGCACGGAGGCCGCGGAAATCGTCCGACAGGGACTCCTGCTGGCGTCCTTCATGACGGCTGAGTGCTTCGCGGAGGTACAGTCGATGAAGTACCCCAACTGGCCGAAGGAACTGTTGATGGAGATTTTCGAGGGCTGCGATTCAGGGGTCCCGCCCCCTGCGGCATCGCCGCCTGAAGTCATTTGGATCGATGACTAGTCGGGAGAGCAACGCGGCTGAAAGAAAGTTAACTTAATTATTATTGGGTCGTGCCTGGCCCATGTTTTATTTTTTTGAATTGATTGTAAAGCCGAGTGTGGCTTTTGTTTTTCTGTAATTGCTTGTAATTAATCGTATATGTCGTTTGAAAAAAAAAAAAAAAGAGAGAAGAAAGAAGGGGGGTGTGAACAAAACAGTTCACACCGTACCCGAAATGAAAAAAAAATAGAGAAATAAGCCTGAAAAAAAAGAAAAAAAAAGAGAAAAGAAAAACAGGCAGAGACATGAAAAACGAGAAAAACAGAAAGAGGGGGTTGTGACCGAGAAGGCACATCGCACCCGAGAGAAGAGAAAAAAACGAAATGGGGGTTGTGCGAAAAAAGCACTCCGCACCCGATAAGGGTTTTGCAATGTTGTAATTTGATGTTTTCATAATGAATCGCTGCGAAGGATTTCGCTGAAAAACAAATGTACCGAATTCGTCGAATAATGAGAAACTGTATTATTTCGATTTTGTGAGTAGAAATGTTAATTTGGGCCTATTGTGTAGACAGAAGTAATGTGGTAAATTTTTGTAGACGTTGGCCACTGATTAAGTTTTGGGGATGTTTAATTACTTACTCCAAGTGGGACCTTGGATTGCTTGTGGGGGAGGCGTGTTGGAGATCAGGGACATGGAGTTTAATTTGAGTGACCGTCCCCGTGTCCGTCTGGGTATCTGTGTCTGCCTGAAATAGGCATAGCCCATGTCTACCTCTAGCCTATGTCTACCTAGCCCATGTCTACCTAGCCCATGTCTACCTAGCCCATGTCTACCTAGCCTATGTCTACCTGAAAGGGGCGTGGCCTCGTGGCGCATAAGTACGAGTGCGTGCGCAGGCACGGCAGTCGTCGAGGGAAACAGTCTTCGAGTCAGCCGCCATCGATAAACAGTCACGTCAATGAACACAGTGATCGAGAGTCGTTACAACAGTGGCTGAGTGAATCGCCGTGAAACAGTGGGAAGACGCGTCGGTCGGCTGTTGCGGGATCGAATCGCACTGCAGTCAGCAGGTGATCGTCTGAAGGAAAACGCTTTGGAGAGCGCGACGACGATCTGACGACGCTGCCGAAATTCAGCGCCTGTCGACGAAAGGTTTGGTGACCTTTGCTGTGCACGACGACGCTTGGATTCGAAGCCTGACCCGTGCTGGAAGGTCTGGTGATCTCCGCTGTGCAACGCCGACGGTTTGGAGTTCGACGCCGCTGCTACCGACGTATTCGATCGGGATCCGACGCTGTCGACGACGAAAGGTTTGGAGGCCTTTGCTGTGCGACGCTGTTGACTGGGGTTCGATTCTTGACCCGCGGTCGTACTCTTCGGGAATCCGACGCCTACAGACGATCGACGGAAGGACTGGTGATCGTCGCTGTGCCGCGACGAACAGGATTCAACGCCGGAGCTGCCAACGCTGTCGACCGGTGAGCGCAGTGGTTCAGTTTCTGTCTTCGACGACGCCGATTCGGGTTCGAAACCCGACCCGCTTCACAGATTCTCTGCGAGCGCTGGCGAGGCAGCGGTAATCTACACGACGACGATTCGGCGTTCTGCATTGACAATTGCTGTGAACAGTGGTGCAGTGGTTAGGGACAGTGGCGCTACATGAATAGCTCCGAACATTGCTCCGAACATTGCTCCGAACTTGCTCCGAACACTGGCGCTATAAGAGTTGGTGAAGAACTGCTTTGCGAGGTTTTCTTGAAGTCGAATAAAAGTGTTTCAAGCCTGACTGGCTAGTCGTCAATCCACAGTTGACGCCGGACTACACGGACGGACGATCGCCTTGAGGACTAGGGTTTGGGGTTCGGTCCCTGGTGTAAATTGCCCAAACCTAGTTCCGCTACAATATTAATACAATAATCGCAATTAAATCGTAAAATGTAACATTCGTTACACATTTACAGGTATATAATAGTAGGCTAGATCTGTATCATGCTCATTCAGGAGCGGATCCAAGGAAGGGCCCAATCCGGCCATGCCCCACCCCATTCAGAGATTCGCATATGACGTGGTCCCTCCCTCCATCAGGCTTAAAAAAAATAAGCTGTAAATCAACGCAACGGGAACAGGAAGGTGAGAGAGAAAGTAGGCCTAGCACATGACTAAAAAAGTCATCAGATTTTTTTTAAACAAAGTCGCCACGGGTTTTTATAAGTTTTTTGGGCGATAGACTAAAAAAAGATTCTTTCGGCGGAAGACCAAGGAAAATTTCTGTCTGTTCAAGACCACAAATTTTGTCCACCCTTCCAAAATTTTTGTATTCGCTCCTGTTACCCTGTAGGCCTATTCGTTCAACTCAAATCGAAAACGCACAATAGTCAACTTTCACAGTTCCACTAACACGAAATCGACAGCTGCCAAAAGGTTCGTTAGCTGAACTTGTGTGCAAAAACTGTATAGGTCACTTTGAGACTTCAAGAAATAGTAGGCTAAGTAAAATATTTCTAAGTCGGGTCGAGTAGATGAAACAACGATCGACTCGACTTAGCAAGACTCACGATCGACTCGACTTGCAAGTCGACGATTTTTCGATCGGCTCGACTTGGCAGGACTCACGATCGACTCGACTTGCAAGTCGATCGAGTCGACGACTTTTCGATCGACTCCACTTGGCCGAGTTATGATCGACCAACTCGATCGGCTGCGGGGCATAGTAGGAACCAGCTAGAATCTGAGACCCGAGATCTATCGCTGTCCGAGAACCTATAGTATGAGCAATGAATGCATGTAGGCCTACGCCACCAGATTTTCTTGCAGGAAGGGTCAAAACACAAAGATAACCTTCCAACATTTCAGGAAGAGCATGAAATAGCCTATGCACAGCACGCAATCAATAACATGGCCAACAATACTTTCATAGAGGTTTGCAAAAAATAAATCTTTCAGTTTCACTATAGATCTAGGCTAATTAATGTAGGCTATCATTAATGCATTAGTAGGCCTACGAAGAAATTTATTAAAAACCAAATGAAGTTAAAAATAAAGGCCAATTTTTCAGGGGAGGGCATGCAAGTGCCCCTCTTGCCCTTATGTGTGGGCGGGCGCCCATGCAATAATGAAGGGGAGAGAAGAGTGAAGAGGCGGCAGTTTACGTCGTCCAGTAGTTCACTTGATCTCCACGTAGGCTACGCTAGGCCTACATCTGTCGCGAAGCCAGATCTGATTTAATTTGCCAATTGCCAATAATAATTAGGAACTGTTGGCTAAAGAGACAGCATAAGTAGACCTAGGCCTACGTTGATTTACATCAGCTGAGCCTTTCAGAGGTCGTTGACTCAATAAATGGTAAAATGGTATTAACGCGAGATTTTCACCTCTTTTCCCCCTTCGCTATGGGCTGCTGACGGCCGCACTGAACAAGCGTCGGCGGACAGAGAAATCCATTCCGGTCAGTGATTACACAACGCACAAAACCAATGTCTATGATCAACAGACACTTCAATTGAGTAAAGATGCAGTGTCTATATGAAACTTAAACAGCCTTAATTACTACCTCTGTGCGCGCTGCTGTTAGCGGCTCCCTTCCCGAAGGCATGGTCTAAAGTGGGTGGGAACGGCGTTACCACTGCTCTCAATTTTTTTGCTTGCGTTCCCACCGCTCACCGTGGAAACACGAGCGTTCCAATAAAACTTTTACGGCGTCCCCACTGCTCACCTAATGGCGTTCCCACTGCTTACTCAAAGTTTCAAGACACTTTAACCACCAGTGGCGGTGCCAGGATTTCAGCTTTGGGGGCTGAAGCCTCCCAAATATTCCATTTTCATCCGCCAAAATTTCTGACGACCTTTTTTGTCATCCAGTCGAAAATCGTGGAAATATTTCAGTTTTGTATGTAAAAAACCCCCGGATGGCCTTTTTAAAGGGGGGCTTAGCATTTTATAGGGAGGCTTAGCCCCCCTAGCGCCGCCACTGAACCACCGCCCGAATGCGACATTTCAAATAGCCAAATCTCGGAATAGGAATTATAGGACGGTCGGATCCACACAAGGAGACTTAAAAATTGGTGGCATGGATGCAAAGGAACGTCGATCATCAGAAATTCAATCCGATTAGTTCACTGAAGATGAAGAGGTTCGAGTCCATTCGGTTGCTATACAAAAACCGTCACAGTTGCCATCCTTAGTATCATGTTCGTTAGAACAGTGGTTCCCAAAGTGGTGGTCCGCGGACCGGCACCGGTCCGCGGAGGTATGATCGCCGGTCCGCGGAGAAGAGTTAAAAACAAAAAAAATAAACTGTCATTATTAGTTTATTTGTTTTAAATTGTGAAATTATTCAAATTGTCCAAAATTTATTCAAATTTCTGTCTTAACATTTAAAAACTTTAAAGAAATCAACGCGCCTTATTTTAACTTGCCAGATGGCGAATTCAAACAATTTAAATTTATATAGGCTATAAAACTTTTACTTTAAAACTTTAAATATAAACAAATGTCTTTGAATGAAAAATGAGCAAACGTAAGCAAACAAATCGGAAAAGACAGCAGACGCAGATGGTTAAAAGCACCAAGGTTAGTGTTTGTGCATTGAAAGCATCTTTCCTTGCAAGGCCGTAGCCAGGATTTTATTTCGGGGAGTGTTTCTTCAGTTTCCTGGACTTTTTTTAGTCATCCGGCCGAAATCTTCAGGAAATATCACTAATTAATTCAAATTTTTTCATTCTAACATTTGGGGGGGGGGTGTTTTCATGGTTTTATTTCATGTTTTTTGCATCACGTGCTGGTAAATGCATTCGTTTATATTTTACATTTGGGGGGGTGTTCAAACACCCAAAGCACCCCCATAGCTACGGCCTTGTTTCCTTGCATCTCTACGCATCGCAAAGGCCATTATTAGGCTATTATTATTATTATTAAATTGTCATTTATTTCTGGCGCACCTAAGCAAAAAAGGAATCTTGCACAAATAGCATTTAAAGTCAGTCTATTCATAATAAATCTTAAACAAATAAGGCTTCAAGGACATATAAATGCAGGCTTGTAAATAACCTTATACTTTAGTCTTTTCATAATTTAGGCCGCTTTTGTTTCTAGGCCTAAGTTAGCGGTCCGCGAGGGTCACTAAAAATTATTGCCGGTCCGCGGCCTACTGAAGTTTGGGAACCACTGCGTTAGAACAAACAGCTCGTCTTCATTTCAAGCGACCACCAACCAATGTTTCTCTGTGCATTTGAATAAAAATGTAGAGATGCTAAAGTAAGTCATTAGACTACATAACGGTGGGATTTTAGAAAGGTCTAGAATACAAGTTATACAACTGGGCTGGTATGCACAGGACACAGCATAAGGTAATCACATATAGTGCCTAAACGCTGCTTTGCAATTCCCGATATAGCCATTGGAATGTATCCATATGCACGAGAAAAAATAGCAACGAGAATAACTAATCTACACATTCCTTGCACCCGACGATGCATGACGCTTGCTCTTCCCCCCAATTCAATGGGTTATAGCTGAGCGCGCATGCGTGAAAGATATTTATATGCGGTCGGTGCAGCGTGGGGTAAACAGATTCAGACCTAAAGACGGGCCCCAGGGAAATGTCTACGGCTGCCTATTGTTCGCGCTGTCCAGCTAACGTCGGCCGTCTATTGTTCACAGTGGGAGTAGCCGGCGTACTCCTTCCTCGGAATTGGAATAACGTTATACCTAGTTTTATTCGCTAATCTCAAGCCGTGCATACGGAAATAACCCAGTATTCCTGTATAGGCCAGATTTAAGCCAAATATACGAGTTATACCCTCATGTGCATACGGGCCCTGGTGTCTGGTCTTAGGTGCTCTCAGCAGGACTGTTACGAGACAACATATGACTGGCCACACTGATCTTCCATGACGCTTGCCCTGTCTGATTAACAATAGGAAGTCAGCGACCAGTGGCGTAACTACGGGGGGCAGAGGGCAGCCGCCCCCAAATGAAAGGGCTGCCACCCGAAATCCCTGCATTTGTTTTACTTTTTACTTGTTACGAGTGATAAAGAATTAAAGAATGTTATATAATTTCTGACTTATTTTATTTTTTTATACAACTTCCTGTACAACTTCTTATAGGGTGGGTGATGGGAAAGTGGGACAGGCCACTATAGTGCACTGTGGGACAGACAAGCTAGTGAGGCTTGCATGCGTATTATGTCCAATACTGTAATACATCCAAAATCTAAAAATACAGTCTATGGCAATATACCGATGCATGCTCGTAACAAGTGCCAACGGTCGCCACCCCATCATTTTAAGCTGCCACCCCACGAAAAAATAACTGGCTACGCCACTGTCAGCGACTGCACAGGTGAGAAGTCAAGGACTGCTCACTAAGCCATAAGCTTATTGCACCCCAAACGTAAATCTTGCTTAACCCAATTTTCAACTTAAGCAATAACGACAAAATCTGTGCAACCTTTGAGCAGCAAGCTAGGCCTAGTCCATGACATTGCTGGAACAAATTGAACAACATTCGCTACAGCAGCGTTTCCCAAAGTGGGTTCCGCGGAACCCAAGGGTTCCGCGGGGCTAGCGTAGGGGTTCCGCGAAAAGTTGTAAATAATCGAAATTTTTGTGAAAATGCACTGAAAGTTTGAAACTGCAGTCAATCGACTTTTGTGTTTTGTCCTCGCCCATTGAGTGGCTATCCGAGTTTTCATTGCCCATTAGAAATCCAGTCGCAATTTATAGACATCGATCACTGCTGAGACGTAGCCTACGGAGGTCAGAGCTGCAAATATGAACAGGAACGCAGCCATCTTTTAATCGTTATCCCGACCGAGGCTAATCTTAGCACGCCTAAGCCTAAACACAACAGCTTAAAAAGTACCGCCAAGTCAAATTATCGTACTGCGCAGTTGTGACAAATAATAATTTTATTAGTGTTGGTGTAAACATTTACCAAAATTCAGTGACTGTATCGTAAGCTTGGGTTCTCTTCTTGATTTAAATGATAGGCCTATATATATATATACAGCTGGCAATAAAAATCCAGTTTTCAAGCGTCAAGCCAATAGTAGAAAAATTCCATAAGAAGAAGAAAAGGGGATGTTCGTATTCTAGATTTCATGTGCACTATTTTCAGTATTGTGATACACGAGTCGTGATTTTCAAAACAGTTCAGCTTAATTTTTCAGATAAAAGAAATAAACTTTCTACAATAGTGTTTTGGTAGGTATATATGTAGCCCATATTAGTAAACTTCCTAGGCGCTATGCATGCTTCAGTTCGTTTAGTTGATATTGGGGTTCCGCAAGAAAATATTATGACACGAAGGGTTCCGTGGCCCAAAAAGTTTGGGAAACGCTGCGCTACAGCAAGCCTACTGGCGCCAGGGATGCCACTCTGGATTTTGATAAAAGGTCAGATCTAGGTGGAAAAAGCTATGAGTGGCATTCCTGACTGGCACCAACACATAAAATAATCAAATTCGTTTGTTCCTACTGTAAAATTACACTCAAAGTGTCTCATTCTGTGCAAGTTAAAGTTTTCGAACTACACACATGTCACCGAAAATGTCCAGTCACATAATTATATGGAGCAAGACAGAAATGGGAGTTAATGAGTGGAATGAAACATCATAGAAATTAATTAAGAAATTAGCCTAATTAAGTCACAGACAAGCTTACAAAGCAGCAACAAGGTTTTCTGAAGATATGGCATAATATACCTCAACCTAAAATGCATGTGCCAAGTTTAGTAATGACTTAGTAGTTCAGTCTAAGCAGTTTTGCAAATCGGCATAAATAGAGCATATCTTCGTGCATGAAGTCATAAATAGAGCATGTTTTTGTGCATGATTAAATATTCCACTGAACAAAACAACGACTTTTTATTATTTATTTTAGCAACATCCTTTTGACTGTTCATGACAACTGTCTTCATGCGACGTCTCCATTTGCCGAATGAATTCAAGTTAGAATGAGTTCTTGCAATTTCCTGCCCCCCCCCAACTCTAGACGTTGCACTAGGCATACATTCATCATCGAAGTTTCGTCCTAAAACAGAACAGCGAAAAGCAACATCAAGGCCTAATATCATCGTAAAACATATATACATATATCTAACAGAATTATGTATATAAGCATATGTATACATATAAATATTATCTGTATACATACATATGCTGTTATACATAACATTGCATATAATGTCATATGTCTAATTTCTTCTTCTTCGTCGTCATCGCTTCCATTTCGCTCTCGAATCGGTCGACCTGAACGTTTAGCTCGTGGGACACGGTGGTGTAGTGGTGGCGTCGTTGCCTTGAAGCCGGAAGGTTCGAATCCACCTCGCCGCGTAAGGACCTTGGGCAAGTCCTTCACTCACAATTGCTCAGCGCTTCGGCGTGAAACTCCGATGCAGTGTCCGCTCTGCATTCGGGAGCGCCTCTGAGTAGAAAGAGCTTGAAGGGGTGCTATAACAAGTGCGCATACAAACAAACAAACATACATAAACAATACGCCAATATAAATACATACCAGGAATATGTACACACCAGAGATGTGAAACTTGTACATAAATATCTATGCAAATGCCTTATTATCAAGTAGCGTATACAAATTGTTAGTGAAAAGTGCACAAACTTGATTGAAACAATTTATAATTTTATTCAGTAAGATGCCACACTGATATTCTCGTTCCTTAGCAATAGGGGCAATAACAACATGCAGTGAACAGGAGCCCATGACAATCCTACACTGAGGTTCAAACAAAAAGATTGGTGACCAAAGTTCGCAGCTGTGTTGTGGAATGTAAGAAGAGAGTAGTCAAAGAGAGCAGGTCATGCTCATTCAGGGGCAGATCCAGGGGGGACAAATTCGGCCACGGCCTCCAATTGAGAATTACCCATAGAACATGGCCCCCCATTTTTGTTTCAACAAGCTTGCTTCCAACTAGGGAATGTAATCCCGGGGCATTTGCTCAATCCCGGGATTTCGGGATTATAAATGAGTCAATCCCGGGATCCCGGTATCCCGGGATTGGCTTATAATGGCAATTAAAAATTTTCTTAGATGTTGTATAACCAAATTTGGTCTTAGACCAAATACGGTAAACCTTAATTTGTCTTCGGTACTTCAACCGCGATCAATATTATGACTCACGGCACGGGCTTTAGTCAGTGGTCCCTGGCAGCAGCAGGGTTTGCTTGAAACTTGATGGTGATGGGCCTAGGTCCAGTGGCTTCTATTCACACTAAACAACCAAGCGAGACCCCGCTCTCCTTCCCCGCCCTGGCCTGTCGTGTCTCTCCTTTGACCTAGATTGCCGTGAGTTGAGCTCATTTCAGATTCCCCCCTCTTTAACTGAGTTGCGATCACTCTGAACGTCGGCCCGAATTAGGTCAGACGATACGATGTGACCAATGCACCGACTGACCACAGCACGAGGAACACAACAAGGTAGCAGGCTAGCCAAGATACACCAGTGAGTGACCATCCTGCAGGCTAGCCTAGCTGCAGTCCTGATATATTAATGCAGCAAGAGCCCGTCTGTATGCTGTCCAGGTCTTTCCACTCACATGTCGGCGCAATTATACGGACGGGGGTGTCGTCAACACGCGTCAATCAGAGTTACGGGCTGTGACGCCGCCGGCCTAGTCGGTTAGCTCTGCTATCACCTGGCATGTGTTTATGTTCTATCAGTCAACTGAATGTTGTGTGGGTGATTAGTGTGAGGAGAACTCTATAGTCTGTATTAATAAACCAAGCAAGAAATGGGAGGGGCAAACCTAAATGCACTGCCTGATCACTGAGAAACGCCTACCTCCAGTCACCCCTCTGGGGTTTTCTGCTGGCCGCCAGCTTACCTTCATTAGGGCGTCTGCTTATCTGTTGTTTTGGCGTCTATTGACCAAGGAATTGTTGCAAAATAGGTCAAATAATTCAATAAAAATCCGAATTTTTTCTAATCCCGAAAAACGGGATTCCATGTTTGTCAATCCCGGGATTACGGGATTGAAATATATCCGGGATTCCCGGGATTCGGGATCCCGGGATTACATTCCCTACTTCCAACAGTAGGTTTCAATGGTATATTTTCCAGAGAAGTCAGCCAAATGACTAATAAAAGGTCATCAGGTTTTTTGGCAGGAATTTTTGGCAAGGAAAATGGTAGGCTATATATTTCAAGGCAAGTTGGACCAAATGACTAAAAAAGGTCATCAGGTTTTTGGCATAGAAAATAGTATATACATTTCAAGGCAAGTTGGACCAAATGATTAATGACCAGAAGTGATCCAGTACTTAGGCCATTAGTTAAGTTACCGAACCCACTGCTGTAAAGCCGACCTGCGTGTCGTGCTATAGTGGGCCGTATTTCGTATAACCTGTCCTGTAATCATTCTGCGGTGTGTCAGATTGAATCATTAAAAGGAATGTTATTAAAGCAATTTACAACAATCTAATTAACGATATATTCCATAACCTCTAAATCAAACCAATGGAATTTTTTCATACACAAAATTGTCTAGAGCCAAATTGTCATTATATTGAGAATGGTCTGCCACAGAATTGCCTCTCCCTGAATTTCCTGAAGCCAAACTGTCCTAGCACTGAATCTTGGATGATCTGTTGAGGTCTGTTGACTTCAAGATCTGATATGGTAAAAAAGTATCTTCTGGATATTGACCTAATTACACCTTGGCTCTGGTAAGCAATCAGTTGAGGTCCAGAGAATTAGACAAGGGTGCAATAGAATTGATGAGGAAACAGGGGGGCTGCATGGAAAAGGAAATAACACAGGGTACAATTTCGGGAGCAAGGGCAAGGGGAAGACCGAGGATGGGATGGATCGCTAATATCATCACGTGGATTGAACTACCATTCGAGAGGATACTGAAGGAGACGGAGGACAAGAAAAAGTGGCGAAAGCATGTCCATGTAGCGACCAACCCTCGAATCAAGGAAGGTTAAGGACAAGACAAGACAAGCAATAGAATTTATTAACATATTAATGACTATTCTGTGACACCACAATAAAGTTATAAACATTGTAGTTACCGCTTTGCTTTCGGTACTCCTTCACCAATCTCATTCTTCGCCAGTTTCGATAGGTAAGCTGCCACAGAAAAAGCAGTCACATTTTCAAACGTCACATTTAAAATTCAAATGTTCATATAACTGACGACGCTTCTTCCTTACGCTTATCTTGTCCACATATACCGTACTTGCAGTCTTGCACGTACAATCGTACATCAAACAACAACATCAAGCATGACTGGTATATTCATCGATAAATGCGTAATTTAAAAATAAATGCATGATTTAAAAATAAATGCGTGATTTAAAAATATATTGAAATCGAGGCAAACGGAAACTTCACTAAAACAAACAGAAACATTCTGACAACAACAACAACAAACTAAACTCATGTGGTAAAATTCACAACCCTATTATAGGTTCACAGTGCTTCATTACATCCTCGTAGGCTATCATAGATCATCTAGTTATCTCACCCTTTTCTTTCGTGCGTTCGTCGTGCGTCTGGAACCATTTTCTCTTCGGTCGACTTCCAGTTTCCCTGTTTCTATTATCGATTACGGCCGTTGCTTTCTTGATCTGATTGTCAGCAATTCTCAGCTCTCTGTCCTCCTTCTCCTTGATTTCCAGAGCCTTCATGGCTTTCTTCAGGCCAGCAATCTTCTCTTTGAATTCGCTAATAACCTCTAAAACGAAAAAAAAACAATTTTATTCAAAAGTCTTGACATTTTTTGAGCCCATTGTCCTTTGCGATTGCCGACAGTTTAAAGAGTAAAATGAAAATCATGAACAAATGATAATATTGATTCAAGATGCATTAACAATAACAAATTCATTAATGCAATCATAAGCTACAAAGCATTTTCTAACATAAATAACCAGGTCTTTACAGACAATAGAGCAATCATTTCATATATTGCTTTGTGCTAGTTACAGACTGGCAAAAACTGTCATCTCAAAGCAAATGGGGTTTTATCGCAATGCAATGCTTTTCATACAAACAATTCCCATCTTCAGTCAACCATAAATAAGACAAAAGCAACAAACCAATAGTTTCACTCAGTCCAGAAAGTTCCTAATATATTGCTTTTAAAATCTAGACCATTCTTACCTTTTGATACAAGCCGCACTTTAATCGAGTTCTCAGCGGCTCTCTTCGCGATTTTTGCGAACATATGTCTTTCTTGTTCACCAACCAAAGTCACAGCTCTGAAGTATATATATCAACACAGACAACAAGATAATAAAAACAAATTCCAAGAATGAAGTTATTTTGAAGAATGCAGCAATAATGAAAATAAATGCACAAGAAAACATTCAAAATCATAATAGGCATTTTATACGTGAAAAAGATGTACAAAATCAGGTTGGTCATTATTTACTTTGTTGTGGTTTTACATAAGTTTATTCAGCATTTAATTATTTTAAAAAATTGTTTTCAACAGAATGTGTTTGCTTAGCTAAACAGGAAATTATTTTAATGAATGAAGTAAAATTATTCATTAACCCGTTGACCACCAAGGACGAGTTAACTCGTCCTTCAGCCAGTCATTTAACATGGCATGTAGGCGGACAATGTGTTAAGCACAAATGCTGCTTTGGATGTAAAAAACATAAACAAAGATATTTATACCAGAATAATAAGAACACATTACATTTGACTTAAGAAAATTCTTAAAAAAATTGAGTGAGTCATTTAAACTTTCACATCATATTGTGCTCTACAAAATTCTAAATAAGAAAGATAATCAAAGCCCATGAAAGAAAATCTTATAATTAATAGGCTGGCAAGTGTCCAGACATTTGTAACAGTTGTCAAGCAACTAGAATAATTCAGAGTGAAAGTCATCAAACTTTCTCAAAGCAGTGCTATATAAATGCTAAACTATAACAAGAATTAACAAACTACAACTTAAAATGGAGATCTGCTTACGTTCCAGTTTTTCCAGCTCTTGCCGTTCGACCAACACGATGAATGTACCTCTCAATGGATGGAGGCATTGTCATGTTGATAACCTTTCAAACATCCAACAGAGACACAATAAAAGCAATTAAGACTAAAATAAAACAGTGGCATAAGTCTGTAGCGTAATTTTAGAGAATCGAGGGAAATTAAGAATCGATTGTTCAGATAGGTAATCCATAAGGAATGTCTGGCAATGGAAGCATTGAAACTTTAAAGTCTAAAAAAAATTCAGTTTCAATTCCGTTCTGTGTTCTTGAATTTAACTACTACACTATCCCACAGCTCTGTCTGAACTAAACCAATACTTAAGAGGACCACCTGCATGTTGAAGTCCAAATGGAACAGCCAGTCAAAACTTTCAAATGAGAAGAATATAAAAATATTCAGTAGTCAAAACTATCACCAGGGAGCAACCAGCACCTTAACTCATGCATATCTGGATATATGACAATAGTTTTACAGATTGCAGATGTTGGTGACAGCAAGTCAATACTGTCACATATTACAGCATCAGCAGACAGTTGAAAGTGCATTTTACTGAGAAATCAGCAACAGGTGAAAAAAAGTGATGTTCAAAACATTTTTACATGTTCAGAGTATATAAATAGTTTCTTTATGGTTAAACCCAAGTGAAGAAAAAGTAACTAATGTACAGAAGAAAAAACAATTGCAGCTTGGAGACTGTTTCTCCAGCATGCCTCACTGCCTGCAATAATACACACTTGAGACAGTAAAACATATGGCTAGTGGTAGATATCAATGGCAGGAAGTCTCAGATCGCATATACAGTTTACACTTGGCTTGAAATAATGCTCAGGCCAATTAACAGTAATTTATAAATTACAACATCTTAGACATGCTGAGATAACTGACGTAAGAAAAACACTGAGAGTTTCTTGGATGGTGATATAAATGACCAGGTTTGTCCACTTACTGTTTTGACGCCAGCAATATCGAGCCCACGAGCGACAAGGTCTGTGGCAAGAAGGACACTGATTTCTCCATCTTTGAACTTTTGCAGTGCTTCCAATCGCTAAAAATTACAAAACAATTTCATCTTACGCTTGGCTTAGAGTCACGATGGCAAAGATTCTGTGTTCTACCACTGTGTTCAGGGATTGAAACTTGGGAGTTTCACCCTAAGAGTTTCTTCAGCTGCAGTACAAATATTACAGTTGTAACATGTTAAAACAGAAGGACCAAGACAGAGAGAGGCAATCTAAGAGTGAATAGTTATTTACTACACCTAAATTTAGTAATATAACCAATTAACGCAAACTTGTGAAACCAATGAACTTGCATGGCACTTCTTCAAAATGTCACCACAAATGCACGTGCACCTATGACTTATTAATTACTGAGCACATCTTTCAATTCCATTTTTACAATACTTTAGCTACTAGATTTATAATTATCTAAGCCAAAAACAACTTCCTAACCTCATATCATAAATTAACAACGCCACATGTAGCCTTTCTAAAGGCCTAGAAAGCTCAGTGTCGGGATTCTAACCTGAGGCTGGGTGAGATTTCCGTGTAGCTCTCCTGCTTTGACACCCAACAAATTGAGGACAAGTCGCATTCGATGAGCTCCTTTCTTCGTCTGCACGAACACAATGCACTCGTCGTCGAAGAATCGCTTGATCAGCGCTGTCAACAAACATTACAGTTACTGACGTAAAGTATTCTCCTAAATTTAGGATAACAGGTTCTATAATACTAGGCTTTACATTGTTTACAAGCATGAAATACTTATCCTATATATTAAGTATTTAGGATAACAGGTTCTTACAACTAGGCTTTACAAGCATGAAATACAGCGAAGTAACGAAAGATTTCTATAATATTGTTTCACAATCCATTCAGAATGACTTTTAAAAAAAATTTTAATATAAATTAGCACAAGATAGCTTATTAAACATCCTACAAACAGCTTGCCATCAAAGATGCTATATAAATTGTCGACCACAGTATAATAGTTACAATTCATCATCATCAGGATCCATGTGTCGAAGGTAGGTAGGTATATCCACTGAATTGTTAATCATATTTTTTCTTACCTGCGGCATACGGGGGTGGGGTGGTCAGCCTTCTCCCCCGCCAGTTACAGTTACTCATACTTTTTTCTGCTGAGCATTTGAGTCGGCACTGCTTGAATTTGTTTGAATCAATTTTAACCCCAAAGATATCCATGGATAAATCTTTAGAAATTCCTAGACTGAGCATCTTCCAAGTTGCTGATCCTATTCCTTCGCCGCTAATTATTTTGTTCATGAACTTTCAAACCTGCAACGATCGCCTCTCGATCGTCTTCGCGTTGCGGTCGAATACGGACGAACTCCTGTCGCAGGTTCATTGCAACGTCGATATTTTCGTTGACGAACACTTTGATGGGTTTGTTGAGAGAAACTGTGGCTAAATCTTCCACCTGAAATGCGATTGACAATTCAGTAATTACCCCAAAGGATCAATATTCAGAAAGTGAGCTTAAAGATTAACAATTACAATCCATTTAATACACAAAATGCATTACAGCAGATGCCTAATGAAACATTTAATACACCAAATAAATCAACATAAATTTACAATTGTGGTAAATCAGTAATTCAGCAACATATAAATGTATATATAGTTTAAGAACGTCTATTCCCTTATCCATTCCCCACCTCCACCACCTTCTAATTTCATCCCAGTATATAGGCCCTACTAAGCGGGACTCGTCCCTTCAGGTGTGTCTGTTGCTCCCTAATCTCTTTCCATGGTTCTTGTTCAATGTCTTACTATGTTAAATACCAGTTGTATTATATACACCGTTCTGTTTATTTTGTTTATTGTGGGAACAACAAATAATTTTGAATTTTTTAAAACTTTTTGACCCATGAAAATGATGTCATGCAAGGATCTGAATGAGTTGAAAATTCAATTATTTCCGGATCGCTTAATTAACACTTCTTTTTCTTCCAAACACAAATCAACAAATTCAAATCAACATCAATTGTCCGTGTTACAGGATGACTGAAACGGGTATTTCCAATTTCAACTGCGACAGAAAGCACAAGTTTCTAACACAAGCAGAAATTGAGCATTCACCCATAACTGAACAACCAATGTGCTCAGTTTTTGGCAGTTTTTAGGCACCCTTGAAATGGCACGTGCTGCACTATGGCACCATAGAAATTATGATTGTCATACCAATGTGCTCAGTTTTTGGCAGTGTTTAGGAGCCCTTGTAACGGCACGCGCTGCTGCAATATGGCGCCATAAAAATTATCACTGTTATTATTATTATTATCAATAACTAAGAAGCAGAACAGCAGCAGCCCTTAGGCTTTTTGTGGGGCGCGGTGGTGTAGTGGGTATGTTCATTGCCTTGCAGCGAAGGGCTGCAAGTTCGAATCCACCTCAAGTCGCCGCGCAAGGACCTTGGGCAAGTCCTTCACTCGCAATTGCTCAGCGCTTCGGCGTGAAACTCCGATGCAGTGTCCGCTCTGTAGTCGGGAGCGCCACTGAGTAGAGAGCTTGAAGGGGCGCTACAACAGGTACACATACAAACAAATGAGGATGGTTGGCCAGTCCTCTCCCTCGCCATCTCATCTCCCAACCGACAGTCAGCGCACTCAATTCCGCCGAGTTGGCTATGGGGGGCAAGTGGAGCAGAAACTTTGAACCAATTGTGCTGTTATGGTCATTGAATCCTTGACCCCTCGATTGACAGCCCAGCATGCTAACCACTTCACTCAGTGGCGTAGACAAGGGGGGGTTTCGGGGGTTAAAACTCCCCCATTGGCCTCAGAAAAAGTTTTTTTTAAAGTTATTTATCCACTTAAATAAGAAAAAACAAAACAATTGCTTGTAGTAACAATTGTTTTTCTTACTTCATTCCCTTTGTCACTTTATTCCCTTATTATTTACTGTAATACTGTTGGGTTGGTGTCAGAAAGGGCGTCCGGCCAGGCCATAAAACCCCCCAAATCCCTCCATCAAAATTCCTGGCTACGCCACTGACTTCACTAATAATTATAATCATCACGAACCTTCTCCGTCATCGTAGCGGAGAAGAGAAGAGTCTGACGGTTGCGCGAACAGCGTGCCATCACCTCCTTCATCTGATGCTCAAAATACTCGTCCAACATTCTACAATTTAATGAGAAAATAATCATTCAGAAATAAAATAATAAAAAATAAATTAAATATCTAAACTGTGATAGACTGCTGACAAACTATAACCATTTTGCCTGTCAGAGGCCATGACACATTTTAAAAAATGATCTCAAAATACAGCCAAGCCTGAAACTGCCATGTTACTAATACTGATACTTGTAACAGTATTTCCTCTGCAACCCATAAATCTATATAAAACCAATCACTCATACATACCTCAACAATGCTCTGAACTGGTCCTAAAAGGTGCTATATAAATGTCCAGACACAAGCTCTTGAGCTCTTGAACAGCAATGCCAGCAGACATCCTGGTTTGGCATGGCTGTGCCAGGTGCCTACCTGTCAGCTTCGTCAAGAATTAGGATTTCCACGTCGTCAAGGTTAAAGCTCGGAGCATTCTGTAGGTGGTCTATCAGCCGACCGAGCGTTGCTATGACAACGTCGGGACCAAGCCTAAGTGCAGCCTCTTGTGCACTTCGGTCAATGCCACCTGTCAACAATGAAGCAGACGTCAAAGTTGACTGACTAACCAACACACGTGTCAAATGAAAGAGCATAAAATTGCATGGTTTCAGTTCTAGGGTTTCTGGTCATTTGCAATGTATATACATTCCATGACAGCTGCTAAATCTTATCAATGCTTGAAAATGTAAAAACATTCCTCCACCTGACCATCACAAAAGGCTATCAGCAGGCGTGTCACTTCTGTTTATAATAACAACACTAGATTCTGGAACTTTCTTCAAGTTGTTCTACAGCCTTCTCTCCTCAGATTGTATCAAATTCGTGGACTACTTCAGGGTTTTTATGGATCACTTACTGGTATTTGATAATATTCCCAATTAATTTTAGCATGTACTTACTTACAAACGACCATGACCTTGCACATTACAACAGAGGCAGTGCATTAGCATAGAAATCACATCAGAAACTAAAAGATGTAACAGAAAAGATCAAACTGTAAGCTTAAATATTTGTTTAAAAATCTAACTCGGCATGTTTAGCTGAAATGTGTCATATTTTAGTTTACCAGCTGAAAGTGAAATCTGTATCTTGGTGAACTCTGCCAGCTGACGTGACACTTGGTAGTTCTGGATGGCCAACTCACGAGTCGGAGTCAGAATGAGCACACGAGTAACGGGACTCTTGTTCGGCTTGTACAGAAGTCGCTCCAGTACGGGAATCATGAATGCTCCTGTCTTTCCTGAAATTACAGAACAATACAGAAGTAAAGATTGGCTCAGAGAAATCAGTAAAATAGCAAATGCTTAAATAAATAACCAGTCTGAAACTAAGTACTAAGTGCTATGTTTGCTAAGGCTTATCCCACAGTTAGCTGTTTGTGAGGCGCCTTTGTGGCGGAATGGCCGTGTTATGGCGACATATAAATTGTCGTTATTATTATTATTATCCCAGTGCACTTCAGTAAAAAAACATGTCTTCTCTGGAAGGCGGCACTGACCGAAATGCTTACATGGTTAAATATGTTTCTTCTCATCAAACACAAGTGTAAATAAATCAAAAAAAGCATAAACAAACAAATAGATAGAACGCTATATGAACTGAACATGCGAAGTCTTACCCGTTCCTGTGGCTGCACAGGCGCAGATGTCGAGCCCCATGAGGGCTTTTGGAATGACAGCCGCTTGAATTGGGGTCGGCTCCTCCCATCCTAGCGAGTGCAGGGCTTTCATAATCGGACGTGATAACTCCATATCCTGAAAGTTGCTGCTTTTCTCATATGACGTAACAACCTCTGAATAGCTTATTGTCTCTTCCTAAAAGAAAAACAAATAACAGAAGCGCAATTAAAAACAAAACATATCATACGCATGGTACAACATCGAGAATATGTGCAAGGCTTCAATGCAGGCGTCACAGTTTTCTTAGATGACACAAAACTAAAAAACTGAAATCCACTTTGCTGACAGCCATTAAATCCATTTCGTTTGCAATGATGTAAAGAATGATTAGTGGCGTTTATATTGTTCTTTTGTAAGTCAAGGCAATTCTTAAAAATCACTTTATGACGAAAACAGCCATGAAAGAAGAGACTGATTCAAATTCAGTCAGAAAAATTAGTAACCTGTGCAATTTGTGTATTGTCTAAATTAATTGTCTTGTCTGAAACCATTGTAGCATGGTAAAGACAATAATCAGCAACACACTAAAAAAATTTAATTGGTTTAAATAGGAGCGATTAGTATCAATAGAAGCAATCAGAGGATCTGATTAAGTATCAATGGACTATTTGTGGCGGTAGAACCATCATTTCAATGGTCATCTTTCCTCATACTGGTAGACACTGAGTTAAATTAAATAGACCGAATGAGGATGATAATCCCAAAACCAATGGCAATCAATCCAATGGTACTTCGACCTGCCTTTGCCCGTCTATTGGCAATACAAGCCTTGACTTAGCACTGCATTATTCAGGCACGAGACTAACTCCAGAAAGAGTAAAAAAACTTGATAATTCATTCCATATATATACAAGGGAACATTGCAGTCAAACAAGATAAAAATGCTGCCACTGGCAGCATAACCAGTAGACAATGTCATCTAGTGGTTATTAACACTTTAAAAACGAGCATGTACAAAATGTCACTGGGAAAACAATCTGTTTATGAGCATGAAAAATGTTTTAAGTCAAACTTTCTCAGACAGACCTTTTCTAACTCTTCATCTTTCGATTTCTTTTTGCCTTTCTTCATTTTTGGCTGCTTCTTTTCTTTATCTTTTACGATATCTGTAAAAAGCGACCAGAAAACATTGTAAACACAAATTATCCATTAGTCCAATCATGGATATCAGACGCATTACCCATGTGTCATCACAATTCAAGTCCATTGAACAATATTACTGAACCTAAGGCACAACCCATTTACATGGAGTCATGGTTTCAGTTTTGCTAGAGCAAAGTTCTGTCAGCCTGTCAAGTGGGATGATCTTCAAGACAGTGATATTCAAACAGCAGATCCTAATATAAAATAAAATAAACAATAAAAATAACTAAGCAAGGAAGTAAGCATCTAACCAAGTACAATTTCATACCAGATATGACTTGTTCATCGTCTTCAAAATCATCACAATCCATTTCTTTGTCATTCTTTTCTTCACCTTCTTCATCATTCGTGGGTTTTGAAATATTCTTTTTATTTTTGGTTTTCAATCCTTTTTTCGGTGAAGTTTCTTCATCAAAATCAAACTCAAAATCTTCATTGAAGTCCGCATGCTTTTTATCTTTCTTCTTTTTATTCTTTTTCGGAACAGTTTTCGACTAAAAATATAAAAAAGTTACTATAACTAAAATTACACGTTGTGCTGCTTTAGAAACATGAACAAATACAACTATATCTGTGCACTCTGTTTAACCTACGAGTCCAGAAAAGTGTCTGCTATGACGGTCCAGCTCACACTCAGAATCACTGAAGCTTACTAGATGCAAACAAAAAACATACAAATTTGCGCCTGTTATTCATTCAAACTAAGTGCAGCCCCTCATTTATTTAAGTCCTTAGTTAAGATCATTGTTAAGTTTTTTTAAATAATATCATAATGTAAATACTTCCAAATTAAGACTAATTAACTATTAAGACTAATAGCAGAAAAAGCAAAAAGGAAAGGCAGAGTTATATACAATTGCTTTATAGATTTCCAAAAAGCATTCGACTCAGTCAAACAGAATGTAATATGGGCAACTCTCCGATCCTATGGAGTGGGAAAACAACTGGTGCAAATTCTGCAAAATACCGGTGAACAGTCAAAGGCAGCAGTAAGGATAGACAAGGAACTAGGTGAATGGTTTAAAATCAGAATAGGAACAAAGCAGGGAGACCCAGTCTCACCCATTGAATTCATTGGATACTTGGAAAGAGTAATGGATGAGATACAGGACAACGGGACGGGAATATCGGTGCAAGGACAAACAATTAACAATCTAAGATTTGCGGATGACGTAGATCTCCTAGAGGAGAATTTTGACATACTTCAAGAGAATGTGGAACTGCTGGATAGAGCGGGCGAAAAGGCAAACTTGAAAATCAACATCGGAAAGACAAAGACAATGGCATTTGGGAAAGAAGAAATAGAAAAGAACATCAAGGTTAGAGGAGAAAACATCGAAAACGTCACAGAATTCGTATACTTAGGGAGCCTACTAACGTCAGATAACAGCTGCACGAAGGAGATTAGAAGAGAATAAACAAAGCAAAAGGGATAATGGCGGGATTCAACAACATATGGAGGAGTAAAACAATGTCACATGGCATAAAGAAAAGAATACTAGAAACATGCGTATTCAGCACGGCATTGTATGCATGCGAAACCTGGACACTAGAAAAGGAGGACAAGCAGAGGATATTAGCTTTCAAAATGTACTGTTATAGAAGAGTACTGCAGATCAACTGGACACAGAAAATAACTAACATATTCAACAGCAAATCAGATATGGTAGAAACCATAATGAAAAGAAAACTGAAACTATTCGGACACATCCAAAGAATGAGTGATGATAGAAAGATAAAGAGCATAATGACGGGAATCATGGAGGGAACGGGGAGAAGGGGAAGACCATGCAGAGAATGGTTGCAGGACATAGAAGAATGGTGTGGGATGAATGCACAGGAGCTGACACACCGAGCACGGGACAGAGAATCATGGAAGAGAGTAGTCAAGTGTGCAGTGGACACCTACGGGCTGTCAGCCCATGGACAATGAAAAAGAAGAAATACTTCCATATTCAATTCTGAATTACGAACTTTATCTGCTTGTGACATTTCTACTGTGCTTGTTTTGTTTTACTCTGTGCATCATTTGTGCTCAATCTTTCAATTTATTTGGCAATATTTTGCCCTGTATGTGCCCATCCCAACGGAATTGAGATCCCTTTTGAACCTCCCCTTTGCAGCCAATGTCTCATCAGTCTGTTACAGTTGTGTGTGTGTGAAATTGGCTGCAATAAAAAAATTACTTTACTTGACTTAAACTAACACACCGCAGTACGTCACAAGTCATAGTATGACCAGTTGATCACAAGTTATTTACATCACGAGTCAAATTAAACTGCATGACAGACTAACTCTTTTTCTTATCAATCTCTCGTTCTTTAAACAATTTCTTTCCCCAGAGTTTTTCGCGCTGAGAGTGCCTCTGAATAATAGCCATTCTGAGAGAGGCGCTATATAAATGTATAAATACAATACTAGCCTATACGTTATAATCTTAGCGATAATAGGCTTGAAAATACGTGTGCAAAAGCCTGAACCTATAGCACTAGTATATCTACCTCGTTTTCACTGTCAGAACTCTCAGGATCTAGTTTTTTCTCGTCATCTGATTCAATCGTTCCAATTAATCCTAATGCTTCGGCCATGTCTTATGTTTAAACTGAAATACGAAGTCAGTGAACGACAAACAAAAACTCGACCAAAACACAAAACCAAAACCTTCAACACGTGCACGAATGGTCCAGAAACAGAAGAACCTAAATCTCAAGTTGAGCGATATAGTGTTCAATAGAGATATAATAAAATATTATAGTGTTCACTTTGTGGGATATAAAATTCTCCGCACCCGACAAGTAGGTGTATTAGTTTACATAACTTTTATATATATCTACTAAAAGACAAGCATGACTCTTACAAAAACTAGCCAACTCGTTTATATTGCATTAGGTTGAAGTCATTCCTACTTCCTCGAGGCTGTCATGCTCAGAGCGCCTCTGAATTGCTAGAAGGGCCTACAACAAGATGAGTTTTTTTTAATTCTCATAATATACAATACAATGCAATACAATACAATGCAATAGAATACAGACGTTGCTCTGCATTGCTACCTTATTTGTTATTTATACTGTGTTATCATTATCATCACAGTGGCATAGATAACAAGAGCCTGGCCGATCTTTAACGTGATTTGATAAGTGCAGGGTACAATAATTATTCTTGTTTATCCAACTTTTGGGGGGGATGGTTCAGTACGTCCTCGTCGTCTCCCCTGGGCAACAGGACCTGGTCCTGGCTAAATCTGAACCAGGGAAGAGGGAGAGACCTGATCAGTCGCCTTTCACACCAACTGATCATGAAACTCAAATATGGAAAGCTCTAGGCCTACTTACAGAAGTGGAGATTTTCCATAGCTGGGTGGCTGTCACGTGCGAAAGCATCGTCAAAGCCATAAGTCAGTCAAGTAAGTCATCCAATTTTTTAAGTATCTCCAGCATCTGGCAGTATGCTGAAAAGTGAAAACTGAAACGGTGACCAATTCAATAATTTTCGTCATGAGTTGGCGGTACATAATTATTTAGCCGACACGTACTCGGTAGTCGTGTACAGAACTGGGTTATTTCCCTTCCTTGGCAACGCCAGCGTTGTGGAAGCGTAAAATTTAAACAAATGTATATAGTGTAGATTTTAAAAACTTACACACAAGTTTATATAGGAACACTTAAGAATACAGAATGGTGAAAAAGGTGTCCACTGTTGACTCTTTCGATCAATGTTTGCCAACTGATGGCGATGATGATAACTTTCTTGAAGACCCAGCCTTGTTCTACGATGAACTGCCGCAACCTTATCGGCGTGTCAACAAAATACTCGTTGAGATCTTTAACGATGCCTGGGATGAAATTGCTAAATGGGAAGCTGCAAGGATCAAAGATGCATCTCGTATTCGACCGCCCGTATACGACTGTGCATCGCAGTTGCCGGTAAGTGTTGTGACACAGACCAACATATTTGTTCAGTATTAAGGGTATTCCTTAAGCAATGTTTGTGTGTCCCGAACGCTACAATTTTCAGATATTCAGGTGCCTAAGACCGTAAGGGTTCAAACGCACCTATTCCCGTTATCCGGAGGCGTTCCGACGATTTTATATTAATTTTATAAATGTATAGGAAATCCCATGTTAAATCGCAGCTCGCGCTCGACCGCCATATTATTTACACACAAATGACGTGACGTCATCGGCACACACGACGTTAAAATTATGTGTAAATATGGCGGTCGAGCGCGAGCTGCGATTTAACATGGGATTTCCTATACATTTATAAAATTAATATAAAATCGTCGGAACGCCTCCGGATAACGGGAATAGGTGCGTTTGAACCCTTACGGTCTTAGGCACCTGAATATCTGAAAATTGTAGCGTTCGGAACACACAAACATTGCTTAAGGAATACCGTATTAAGCAATGTTATTTAAAGCCACACTGCGTTGATATTTTAAACTATTTACACACAAGCAATGGTTATATAGCGATGTATAAATATACTGGTATTATATATTTTGTGTGCACTGTACACCCCTAGGTAGGCTATCTGTATGCATAATGCAGATATCCGAATAATATATAATAAACTGGTAAAATATGTGTGTGAATGCACGTGCATTTGCTATTTACTCAATTGAAGGAGTAATAAATTACTTAGTATATTTGCTGTATATCAGTTCTATGGTGTTATATTTTAGGGTTACTCGGATGCAAACTGTCTGGCCTGCAGCCCTGATGGTCTGCATGTGGTAGTTGGACTTTCCAGTGGTCTGGCTGTTCTGTCTGGTCCAAACCAGCAGATGGAAGCTATTTTGAGAGAAGATGGCATGGACATCTTGAAACTGGATTTGAAACAGATGTCTAGCGATGTGCTTGTGATAAATTCGCAGGATGTACAGGGTACTGAGCTAATTAATTTCTAATATTGATCACCCATTTCTACCCAGGGTGAAAGTTGATGGGGTCTATTTTTTCTACAGTTCTCATGAATACTGGTGCTGCCACATACCCAACTTACCAACTCATTGTTGACAGGTACATTCAAATCACTGTGAAGAACATCTGCTTACTGGGGATTTTTCATGCATGCGATATATTGCTCGTTAATACACTTCTTGGATCATATGCAGTGACTAGTTTTTTCTACCTGCTTTTTCGTTACCTGCGCCATGCATGTGCATAAACATGCGCCATTTTGTGCATAACAGTTTCCCAGTTTTCTTTCAAGGCAGTGTAGAAATCAGTGACAGAAGCAGTTTGTATGATGATGTACACCTATTACCTAGTCACATGTATGTATGAAGTATGTTTGAAGGTCAAATGCGGTGAATACATGTATGTGTGCCTGACAGATACAGTGTTACTGTATCATCATGCGGAGACAATGGCATAAAATATTTCCTGAACATATATGGTCACTCTTTTGTTTTTTGTTTTTTGTAGGTGTCGTGCATTTGTTTGCATACACAAAGCTGATGTTGTTTCCTCTTTGCGTCTTCAACGAAGGAGTACCAGTATGTCTTTCCAGATGTTGTTCAATTGATGTCTTTTTACTTACAGTTGCACATTATAGTATAGCATTTCATTAAAACTTAATACTGCTTCATGTTGTGTTTGGCAATAATATCCAGCCAATCTGTTGTGCCTGTTACTTCGCTTGAAACTCAGAAATATTTCTATAGTTCACCGAGTGCTTGAACCCTTGTTAAATCGTTAAAAGGAAAATCCAATGCAAGACTTGACTTGCGTACTTTCCAATTATTGATTCCAAGAATTGAATTGCTGCCAGTTCTCTGTTATTTGTGAGATTCAAACTCAGAATTTGTCGTTTTTTGTTTATTTATGTTGTTGTAGTATGGCCCATCATGTGATTTATCGCTTGAGTCTCATCTGAGGCTTACTCCAGGCATTGTTAGAGTGTATTGTGAGAAAGAGATCACTAATATTTAATTGACTATTGTATTTGTACACCTACTAGTTGCATCCAGTTGTGCATGTATAATGTATTATATCTAATGGTGATCCATGCACATACACAAGTTGGGTAAAATAATACCATGCACTTAATTAAAAATTATATTTTATTTCCCATTGAGCAAGAGCTATACCAAATATGTGGTACCCTTATGCTTACAAGCAAATTCTTTAAGGACTCGTATGAAGTTGATGAATTGAAATTTTAAATGAAGTTGATGCATTGATATAGTGTTAAACTGAAGATGAGATGTAGGTGTGATGTGTCATTTTCTTCTAAAACAACTTACAACAGACTGTTTCTTGACTTCACATGAAAATGTACCCTTGAAAACAGTGCTATATACCATCAACTTCTGCCTCTTGAGAACATTTGCAAAGACCTTGAGCATTATTTTAATGTAATTTCACTAGATGTGTTTCTCCTACGTGTGGTTTTTAAATACATTATTCATGTGTGAGATTAAAAAAGTTAATAATTTTCCATGACTACTGAGTGCATACATGGTTTATTTTTTAGGAGGATTCCATGCAGAAGACGGCTGTTAAATCGGACATGTCTTTGTCAGTTGACTTTATCGGAATTTTCATGCAAGATAAAAGTGAGTTTGTGTTATATCTTGACATCTGGATAATATTCAGGCGCCCTTGTAGCGGTATGGCCGCGTTACAATGCCATATAAATTGTCGTTATTATTATTATTATTATTATTATTATTATTATTATTATTATTATTATTCAGTTTCTGATAGAATGTCTGCACTCCATATCTGATGATTTAACGATATTTATTTCTGGTTTTCAGTTTGCATTAATGTTATTGATCAAGATGAAAAAAGTTAGCAGCATCAAAGATACAATACAGAGGTTTTACAAGTTACTTGTTATGCCAAAGGTACACTATTGCATCACTGTGTGGAATCATAATATGAAATATGACAAAAGAAATGGAGAAAGTTTGGAGGAGGGCTTTCAGATTGATTTTGGATTACTAGGATCTGAACTTGCAGGTATCGGATTACAACATTGAAGAGATGGAGGGGAAGAAAAAACCTGATTTAAAATTATCACTGGAAAGTAGGTGTAGCGAACAGACTATTTGACCTAGTACCATACAGAATGGCTTCTAGTCACTCTTGTAGCTTATTCAAGAAAGTAAAAAGAACATCGTGGTATAATTTCATCACTGCAAGTCTGCAAGAGTTGCAGACTAGTGGAATGGTTTGGTCGCAAGTACTGACTCAATGAAATCATCACAGCTTGCGCTTAGAAGTCTGATGACATTGCTATGCATTACTGTTTGTTATAACCAAGGACTTCTGATCATGATTCTAGGTTCAACTCAGCAGCTTGGTTGGCTCGAGGTCTACCGACTGCCCAAAGATGCCTGGCTGAAGGAGATTGAAGCGATTACTGGCAAAATTATTGCGGACAGGGAAAGCAGTGCCCAAGCAGATGTGGTATTTTCTTCAATTGTTATATCTATGTAATCTTCATTCCATATATGATTATGTCTAGTTGTCTACTGTAACATTTTGGACACTTTCAGTGTTAACGTATTGTTCAGGTGTTGTTCTAGATAAAAACTATTAAGAAAAAATTGTGTTGTAGGATAAAGAACAGCCACAAGTCATATGTTTACATAATTTTATGCCTATTTGTATTTGGTACAAATAGCAGTATGTGTTCACATCTATTTAAAAGCACCAAGCGAGATGCAATTGGAATATCATCGGATTCACAGCTTTCATGACTTAATGAATTTCTAGACATTATCAGGGCTTAAAGTGTGACTGGACGGTCATGGACGGCGTCCATGCACTTATTTTAAAATCTGAACGCCGTCCAGCCACTTACTGGCCAGCAATGACTGGAAAGTTAAGGGGCGTCCAGGCACTTCTTTTGGAAAGACAAGGGGCGTCCAGGCACTTATTTTTCCACACTTTAAGCAATAAGCACTGAACATAATTAAATGGTTGCTTCATGTCTGCAATGGACTACCAGTGGCAGCCATCTCTTCAGCTGCAAGATCTTCATTCTTGTGCAGACGAGCTTGTCATTGTTTTGAAACTACAGAATAAGATGCAGAAAGCCAGCCATTAGTGTATGGTGGGTGGTGTAACACAAGCATGAGCCAGTGGTTTATGGAATGTAACAGACTTTTAGGCAGGGCTGTTTTTAAAGCATTTTTAAAACTGCACTTGTAACTCCTTTTTTCCTTTCCCATCCTCCATGGTAAATTACTTCCAATTGGAGGACAATGACCTTTTTTGCTAGTTTTAACTGTACAGAAGTGCTTCTACAATTGCACAAATCTGTTTAGAACTGCACATTTTGTGTACATTGTACAACTGCATGTTAAAAAAGCCCTGACTTTAAGGCACAGTAGGTGCTGGTAGTATATATATTTGTTTGTATGTGTACTTCTTATAGCGCCCCTTCAAGCTCTCTACTCATAGGCGCTTCCGACTACAGCGCGGATACTGCATCGGAGTTTCATACCGAAGCGCTGAGCAATTGCGAGTGAAGGACTTGCCCAAGGTCCCTAGGCGGCGACTTGAGGGGGATTCGAACCTGCATCCCTCCGGCTGCAATGCGACAAACATACCCACTACACCACCGTGTATATAATCTATCTTGGTTAAGTAATTCGGTGAATTTGATTCTCATTTCCGAATATGTTTCTACAAGGTTAATGCTATTCATTTAGGAGGAGATGTTGGAGGAAGGTATAATATCATCGGAATCCACTGGAGAAGTTAATGAGATGCCCTGTGAACCTATTGACGGAACAGATTTGCCATTAAGGGTAAGGTATAACTTGTATGATTTTTCACCTCCGATATTTGCTTTCAGAATGAGCCAATAATAAATCGTGTATTGTGGAGTGACGACAGTATTTGATGAATATGTGGTAACGCTGTTCAATTATTATGTACCTGTAATGTTACGAGAAGTGTAAAAAGAGAGAGATAGTAAGTAGCTTCAGACCTGAGTCTGGGCGTATTTGAAGTTTGAGCCAGAAGCATTTTCGGAGATGTCTTTGGCTTTTGAGGAACGTCAGGAATTATACTGTTTATTGGGAAGCTAATTGAAACTACGAATTTGTTAAACTGTTAAAATAATAACAGTGAATGAGTTATTTCCTTGTTATTTAATGATTCTATTATATACTTCACCATACAGACAAAAAACTAGTATGTAAATGGTCATAGAAATTTTGATAAAACTATTTTCTTGGAATAGCTTGCTGATAAAAGTGTGGAAGCTAGAAATCCCCTTGATGGTACGGGTTATACTTATCATTCATGGGAGGGGGTTCTTTGCTTTATAAATCTTCTGGTGCTTAAAATTACTGTGCATCAATAAACAGGTTGTTGGTGCTACCTTGCCTCCTGTCTGGAACTTTCTGGACTGTGTAACTGCTCTACCTCAGCCAGAATCGATCCTTGCACCTGTAGGTACCCGATAGAGCAGGCTTGTGTGTATCAGTTAAGGCACTAACACTGGTCAAGGTTATTAAGTGAAAAGTTGAAGTTTTTTGAAGCGAAAGGACAGCAATGGATAGACTGCAGCGGAAGGATCGAGAGGATATGCAATCATGAATTATGACTGCGCATCTCTTCAGTGTTCAAGACAAGTTGACTTAATTGCTACTGTGATGACAAGTGAAATAAAGCGATTGAACAAATGCTGATGGTTATCCACAAAGCATAAAATTATGTTACTTTGAACCTTAGATATGTGTTTTTGTAGCTGTAAATTTATAAGTGTTGATTTTTGAAGATTTACATTTTAAGTATTTCTCATGTTTCATCATGAAAGTTAACAATGTTTCAACTGAAAAAAGATTCATTGATTCGTTAAAAATATGTCAGATTTGATGCCTGGTCAAAATCTAAGGCAGGTCAGTGATTTTCTTGGAAGGTTACACCTTGAGGAGAACTAAATGCAGAAGATAATTGGAAGGATGTTGGGACACATAATATGAGGCAACAGGAAATTTAAAATGCTGGCGTTTGGTATGATGGATGGCGCAAACAAAAAAGGACGACCTCACAAAAAATGGGTGGACAATAAACTGAATGGTGGGGAACATCGCTGCAAGAATTGACACACACAAAGCAATAGAGAGGCAGCAGTGGAAAACATTGTGAAAACAGTATTGGACATTTATGGGTGCTGAACCCATGGTCTATGATGATGATGAACATTTTAGAATGAAGTTCTTGTGTTGTGGAAATTTGGTGCGATCTTTTTAGAGGACTCGATTATTTTGCATTTCGGGCTGTTTACTGTGCAAATCTTTGTTTAAACGAATTTATATAATTGTGCCAATTAGGTTTAATCTTGTATGATAAGTTTATAATAAGTGTTTAATAAAACTAGCTAACTTATCATTTCATAAAGTTAAGTTTAATTAAGTTTCATTTTATAAAATTTGACTAATCAATCAGTTAATGCATGTGATATTATTTTGCCAAATAAGTTTTCGTTTTATAAAAAGTAAAAGTTTCTATGCAAGTAACCAACTTCAATTCGAAATTGCCAGCTTTGATGAGAAGCAATTGTGCAATTATCAGATCTGTAAGCACCAAATTTATGAATTTATAGATTATTGTTGATGCATATGGTGTCTCATTTGATATGTTTTCATATCTTTGATTAAATACTGCTCTTGATGATGATGATGATGATGATGATGATGATGACGATGATGGTGGTGGTGATGATGATGATGGTTGTCGGTGATGATGATGATGATGATGATGATGATTATTGGTGACGAAGAAGAGTCACCTAAGTAGTAAGCTAATTATGATGATGATAATTTGTTTGTTTGTATGGGCATTTGTTATAGTGCCCCTTCAAGCACTCTACTCAGAAGCCCTCCCGACTGCAGAGCGGACACTGCATCGGAGTTTCACACCGAAGCGCTGAGCAATTGCGAGTGAAGGACTTGCCCAAGGTCTTTATGTGGCGACTTGAAGTGGATTCGAACCTCGAACCTTCCGGCTTCAAGGCAACGACGCCACCACTACACCACCGCGTCCCACATAATTATTATGATCATGAGAATGGTGATGATGAAAATAATAAATATGATGAAAATAATTGTGATTCTGATTATCAATCTTGCATTTCTTTACCGCGTATGTTTAATTGTTGCTTATTTTATTCGAAAGCATAGCTGATTCAGTCAGTCATCCATTATATTCTGTTTTGCAATTTCATCATTGATCGTAGCTTCCAAGTGCCAGTTACCAGAGAGTTTTTGCCAGTCAGAAGTTTACTTCTCCAGCTCTGATTTTAAAGCTGCAACCTCCAAATAAAGTTTCAGGTGAGTCTTAATGAACCGATTTCAGATGAGATTTGAATACTTCTCAGTTTCTAATGCATCACTACTTAACTGCTACATGAAAGGTTGAAATCCTGGTGACACTTTAGAAATCAACAATTTATTATTGACCTTTGCTATCATGATGTGTGAAGTTCCCTGTAACTTTCGAGTCATTTAACTTACCTCAGAAACAGTTATCTGTTCAGCTGTTTGTGTTTAGGACAGTGATGGGTAACTAATTAATTAGAAACTAATTGGTTGGCTAATTGTGTGCCCGAATAATATTTCATGCTTCTAAAAGTAATTCTGAAGATTAATCTGTGTCAGATTGATTACCAATACTAATCAATTAGTAATTCTAATTTCTAATTCTAATGAAGTTGTCTAATTCTAATTAAGATCTCACATTTAGCTTCATGAGGGCGTGGAGGTGTTGGGGTAGGGGTACATTCGGTGCCTTGGAGCCAGAAGGTTGCAGGTTCAAAACTGCTGCAAACCGCAGCGTAAGGACCCTGTGCAAGTCCTTCACTCGCAATTGCTCATGCGCTTAAGCTTGAAACTATGCTTCAGTGTCTGCGCTGTAGTTGGAAGCGCCTCTGAGTATAAGTCTTGAAAGGGCACTATAACAAGTGCTCATACATGCATGTATGATTACCCTGCTTGCATATTTCCTTACTTGCTTTTTGCCAGATACTTTCATTGTAAGCAATAACTATCAACCAATAGTTCAAGTTTTTAGTTTTTTATCTTGAAGAGGATTGTGTAACTAGACGTAAGTTAGAGAGCATCTGAGATTCGTTAAAAGAAGTGCTATATCAACATTCTTTGCAATCACTACTATGCTATTATAGTATCTATGTCAGTTTTGCATCTGTATATGCATAATTTTGTTTCATTTGCTTTCTACCTTTGTTGTGAATAAGCGTATCAATCTATAGTAAGGTTATTAGACGTTTGAGGAAAGTTCCGCGATGATTAAACTACAAAATACAAAGTTATGTATATGGCAGTTAGGCTACACATAAAATGTGTAGCCTAACTGCCATATACATAACTGCCATATAACATAACCAGATACGTTTTGATTACTGTGTTAGTTCAGATTCCATTGGGTAATTTAGCACTGTACATATTGTGATCAAGGTATGTCTTGGAGTAGTCCGTATCAGGCATCACGGGTTACTGGCAGTGATGGAGATGTCATTGGTGCTGGAAGCAACCACATTGTGTCTGCTCGTCACCTTAGCAACCGTATGGCCATGTTTAAGCTCCAGCATGATCAGTATATCGGTTACCTACCAAAGGATTACAGTTCGCCATCGACAGCAGCACAAGTGTGAGTCAGAAAAATTCATAGATGATTCACTTACGATTGAAACTTTTGTAAGTCATATGATATGGAAAAGATCTTGAACTGTGTTGTCTATGTGGAGGGCCAGTTTTGAATCAAGTAGTTATTAATCATTATTGTTATTATCTTAACATGTATCGTCTGTTAAATTTATATGGGTACCTGTTAATTCATTCATTCATTCATTCATTTAGTAAGCTCAGTGCAAACAGTTCTAAGCCTATTCCAAATGGAAGGGCCAACAATTGATACTGTCTGACCGAAAAGTGGCTCGAGGGACAATGCAATACAGGCTCCTTTTGCTGTTGGTTGGCATGAGTGTGTATGTAGGTGGGTGATCCTGCTACAGTTGATATTTATAGTTATCTGAACGATGTTTGCTTATTGATCAACATTTTACTCTTAATAAAGTTAAAGAAAAGGTAAATCGACTGTGAAACAATGCCGTTGTTAAAGTGACGCCTTCATTTTGGCTAGTGTTGAGGGCACATCTGATGGACAGGCAACACTGTAAATGTTCAATTCAATTACATTTACAATTTACTTCTATTAGTTTTGCTTGTGGTTACTTACTTACTTATTGGTTTCTATTACACCGGCAAAACCTATTGCCATCTTTAAATCCTTGGATACTAGCATTTCATACTCATTTGGATTTATATCAATGTATAGCTGTTCGTCTACATTAGAATAATTGAGAATGCCTGGCATGGCCTGCTGATGAACAGTTTTTTTTATTGTATTGTGTCCCTTTACAATTAGGCTACTTATTATTCGAAGGCCTGATTGACTAATTAGGAATTTTTTCTTTCCAGCTTACCAACTTTTCATTTCCTGCTACCTGGAAAGCTGTCATCCTATGACCAGCCGTCTGCTGGTGAGCTTCACGGACATCATAATCATTGACACCATTGCTGTTGCTCTTATCACTATGACCATCATTTATAGCTATCAATAAACCATGACTGCAATTACATCTGCTATGTATGTAATGTCTTCTTCTTTCTTCTTTTCGTTCTCTGCCCTTAGGCAGGTTCGAATGTTTGATGTCTCCATTCTTCTCTGTTCTGTGCTTTCTTTTTCAGCTTCTGATAACCATGTTTCATCATCCAGTCCAACAGTCTTTGTCTTGGTCTGCCTCTCGTTCTTTTTTCCATCCACTTTCCCCTCTATGACTGTTCGTAGCATCGAGTCTCCTCTGAGTGTAATGTATGCTCATTTATTTGCGTAATCTTGGTGACAAGACACGTAAAAGTTAAAATTTGGTTGGTGAAGATTCTAAGAGAGTGTAACTTATGATTGATTTGACAATCTTGATTTAGTTGATTGGCGGACTAATCTATACTTGTCCTGCCAACTTGGGACGGAGAGTCATGTCTTAGTTCATAGTTGGCTCTATTTACTAAGTAGGTCTACTGCTAGATGTTTTTATACCACATACAAGACAAAAAGTTTCTATCATCTTCATTGTCTAGGACCATTGGATGTTGGTTGTAATAGCCTGTTACAACATATGCCATCTGCTTGAATCGCCATGTTATCAGCTGTCGGAGCCATGGGAGAAAGGAACCGGCTTTACTTCGCAATCAGCCAGTAGTTTAGTGGATCTTTAGTGCATTTAATGCATTAACTCCATATTTGTTTGTATGTGCACTTGCTATAGCGTCCCTTCAAGCTCACTACTCAGAAGCGCTCCCAACTACAGTGCGGACACTGCATCGGAGTTTCACGCCAAAGCGCTGGGCAATTGCGAGTGAAAGACTTGCCCAAGGTCCCTACGCGGCGACTTGAGGTGGATTTGAACCTGCAACCCTCTGCCTGCAAGGCAACGAACATACTCACTACACCACCATGCCCCACAATTTGGCTGACATACAGTGAAGAATTTTTTCAATTCGATAGATTGACTGTGAGTATGATTGCCTAATTCATGCATATTATTGAACAGCATTGTTACAGCGTTTCATGATGTTCAAATCATTTGAGTATTGTTCCTGACTGCAGGACTTCCAAATGCCGTGGCAGTCTGGTGGTCTGGAGAGAGACATTTGATGAAGTACTCTTTGACAAAGCCGCCTAGCAAAGGTAAATGATTGTTTGCAGCATTTTCAGAAGCAGGCTGCTGTAGCAAATGCGTGTGCAGTAAAATGTTGATTAATGTAAATGCAGCAAGAAGTTTTGTGATGTACAATTCCACTGCTTGTATTTTGTTTTTACTTCGAATAGAATTTTTGTCAGCACTCAAAATATGAAGGGGGTTTTACACCTATGAATGCGCTAATAATTCTTTGAAGAACCCTTATAAGTGGTCTGTGGTTGGAAAGTTGGCAGTGTTGCAATCTCAAATTCGAGTAGAATTTTAATTAAAAAAATCCATAAAATTCAAAACCTTTTGCTCACACTCAGTGTTCAATCAGTTTACTGTGAGCTTTCATACAAAATGCCAATGCAACTTTGGAGTTTGTAAAGAAAGTGCTTTTGTTTTGTGATTGTATTTCTGCTGCTGCAGAATCTTTCAAACATCTGTCACACACATCCAAAGTTTCCATAACAGTGTTGTGGTGTTGAACAACTTATCAACATTTAAGTTAATAGATAATGTATTGTAATAAAACGAAGTGATTAATGCATTTTACTTATTAGAATGTTCGCTACAGTCGGAGATCCTTCTACACCTGGGGCGATGTAAATCATCGCCCCAGGTGTAGAAGGATCTTAGAAGCAACTTTATTGATGGAAGCATGTATTAATTATTAAGATAATCATCTTGCAATATTTTTGCACTACGTAGAGTTGATAAAAGTAAGAGCATAACTTTGATTTAGAAAGCGGATTGTACCGATTTTCACATCATATTCCCTTTGAGACTGTTGAATAATTTGCAATGGTATCATTTCTGCACATGCCTAATGATGATGATGATGATGATGGTGATGATGATGATGATGATGATGATGATAATGATCATGATCATGTTAATGACGAAGACGATGATGACAATCGATGATGAACAATTGGTTTGAATCTTCAGGACTCGGATGAATATATGATTGTCTTCCTTCTAAAAATAATAATGGGCATTGTTCTATTTACAAAGAGAATGGTACGGTACCTCCAGTACACTCCAATTAAAAAGTCACAATTTTTCCCAGAAATTATGTCTGTGCATAAAAGCATAAATTGTGCAGCAATGTGTGTTGATTGCAAAAAGACATTTCTTTGTATATGTCCATCTTGACAGATACGAAGTCAGATTTGAAGTCGGATTTGAAGCCAGATTTGAAGCCGGACAGGAAGCCAGAATTGAAGCCGGACAGTGTCTGGTCAATGTCCAGTTCAGTGGTCAGCAGCGCCGTTACAGACTGCAACTGTACGATTGCTTTTGCTTTGTCCAATAACTCCATTGTCATTTGGAATCGGTTTTTGGGTAAGTCACTCACACTTGTAATAACTTGAGAATGTCAGCCTAAACATCAGCATATCATTGCATTTAGCCTAATGGACCGTTCAAAGTTTGAAACCCATTTACTTATAACCCTTTGCATGCGACAGTTAGACAATGTGTCATTGGAGAAATCTTTTGTCTGAGGGGAACAATGTGCAGAAGGACCTGAGGTAGAATTTGCTGTTTCACTAACTCGATAGATTTTAAGCATCTGATATGATTTCGGATGTTTGTTATGAGCATTGCTGGTTCAGACGATCACCAAACATTATCATGATGCCAGTAGCTTGTGTAACAGCAAGTGGTGCTGAATTGACGATATCTAGTTTATAATTGAACTTTGTGGATATCTAATTCTGTTTTGTCCTCTGCATTTTTTTGCCACCTCCACAACTTTCGGGTTTATAGTCATCAAGAAATTTTCTGTTTGAGTGAGGCCTTAACATTCATTTGATCATCCAAACATTTTGACTAGTTACTTTAGTAAAATTTCTACTTAATAATAATAATAACAACGACAATTTATATGGCGCCGTAACGCGGCCATACCGCTACAAGGGCGCCTAACTAATAGTTTACTTAACTAATAGTTTATCAACAAGTTCGATATCGAAATCCTTGGCAGAATTGTTCGTCATAAAGAATCATGAACATGATTAACTGTTTCACTTTCAAGATTAGGTGTACTGCTTGTCATTGTCAGGCCTCCCCTATAAGACGCTGCACCTAGATGACAGCGGTCAGGTTTCATGGATGATGTTCACGACCTCTGTTCCAACCTCTGAGGTCAACGATCTGGGGACTGAGGTCGCTAGTTCACCTGGTCTTTGTCTTCTGGTACAATGTACAACTGGTGCGATGTACACCATTCCATGTACATGGGGACAGGACCCAACTCCAATCTTAATATCCTCAGAGTAAGCTTTACCACTTTACTAATTCATCAACTGCATCTTCATCTTCATCATCATCATCGTCATCATCATCACCACCACCACCACCACCACCACCATCATCATCATCATCATCATCATCATCACCTCAAAAGTAGAAAATCCCTCTTGCAGGTTGAAGTAAACGTAGTGTTTGGGAAGGTGCTGACATATTTTGTCATCATTGTCGTCGCCATGTCCTTATCACCACCAACATCATAATCATCATGTATACAACTATACATGTATGTGTCAAGACAATTCATATGGCAGCTGTTTGTACCTCAAAAAGTGCATCATCATCATCATCATCATCATCATCATCATCATCATCATCATTGTCATCATCATCATTGTCATCACCATCATTATCATTATCATCACCATATTCATCGTCATGTATGTACCTCACAAAGTGCATCATCATCATTATCATTTTCATCATGATTCTTAGCACAATCTTTGGCCTTGCTCATGTTTTTACTATCAACAGATGGTCAGAATATTAATTATACTATTATTTCATATTTCCTAAAATGTAACAATTAAATTGACGTTTTCTTTGTTTAGAATGTGTAACTACGATGAAATTCCGTTCAGCATTGAACTGATGAGAGGGAATCCACAGCTGGTTAGAAATAGTGTTTTATAAAATACATCCCAGTAGTTATCCTATATAACTGTGGACTTTGTAATGATAATGTATCAAACATTCTTTAGAGGACTGTAGATGGAATGATTGTGTTTAGGATTTATGAGACTGTTCGACAGTGGTTTCTTGTTGTTTACAACGCATGTTAATGTCATAGAAATATTGACTCGCAACTCCCCTTCCGGTTTGCTTACCTGCCTGGGGGGTGCTTGTTAGTGTAGTGGTTAACAATTACAAGCTGAATAACATGCTTAAACGAGAGGTCGGTGGTTCAATCGTAATCTCAAGACTTCTACAGCGCCCACAAAAGCGAAGTTGCGGGAACCAGCTTATTCACAGGTGCTTGATAAAAAAATCGATAGGCAGCACGTCAAATCCGAAGAGTCAGGCAGGCAGACAGATGGACGGCTAAGGTGGGTGATGTTTAGAGTTGAATTGACGAGGGATGTGAGGAGAAGAGGAAGAATCAGGATAGGATTTGTGAAAGAGCAATGTTTTCAGTTTTGAGTGAAAGGCCTGTGGGGAGATTGCGGGAAGTGAGTTTTGGTGAGCTCGTATGATGGGTCGGAAGTTTGCCGGAAGTTCTAAATCTCTACTAGGGCAGACATTATGGTTATGGGTTTCCACCTGCACCTCTAGCCAACTCAGCTTTTATGGGTAGGTACACTGACCGGACACTGTAAATGGGAAGATGAGGCTGCAAGGGAGAGGAATGGCCACCTGCTCTGATATGTCAAAGCTAAGGAGATGAAGTCGATTATACTTCAGGCACATGGCTGCCTCGGGCTAACTTAAGTTACTTCTGTCTGCCATAGGTCCGTCTTGTCTCATGCCCTGTCTGCCTTAACTGGAACTGTCAAATTGATTTTCATTACAGACTGCTATTTCAGGTTTAACTCTTCACAGAAGCTCATCAGAAGCATGGTTCTGTTCTGACTTCTGAGGTCTAGAAAGTCTGTTGACTTAAAGAAATTGAGGAATTTGCCTCAATTGCCTGTGACAACCGACTTATGCTTCGTGCGTGCGTTGTCAGAAAGATAGATCTGCTGTTTGTTTAAAGTAAGATTTTCCATTACCAGATCTGTCTTTCCTCCAGATTCTCATTGCAAGACAAGATGGTCGAATATTTCTTCACGACGTCAACGAGAAAGCCTCACTATGCGAAGTCGCCTTACCAAAATGCGTCATGCTTCATAGAACTTTGGATCGTCCGGCTGTTGTGACGGCCAGCGCAGGGAGAATGCTTTATGCAATCGGTAATTGTAAATTATTTGTAATAGACCATTTATTGCATGTCTTTCAGAGAGGAAAAGTTTTTTTATTATTTGCTTTGTTATGTGCTCAGAATCAGTCTTCCTCTTTAGTAAGAGTGTACAAGGGCGGCATTTAATAAAGGAGTTATTGCAGGTAATATTTAGCAGAAATGTGTCAAGTACTTAATTTGCAAGTACTGACGTCTCAAGCCCAAGTACGAGTATGCATTTCTACTGCAAAAACAAGGAGATATTTACTTATGTAAAAAAAACAATGTTGTATTGCCCCATGCACTCATTTAGAATTGTGAACCCAGTTGCTGATTTAACATTTAAAGCCTTTTCATTATGTAGTTGCATTGTTACTTATCACAATCAGTCAGTCAGTCAGCTTTGTGTTTTATTTGGTAAGAACTAATTAAATTTTATTTGAGTAGCAACTCGTTCTCCAGTGTGTCAACCAAAAATCTGCTGAGGCTCAAAAGGAAGAATGTAAACGTCGTAGATCCTGTCAGATTGTTTATTCAATGCAAGGTTGTACTGCGATACCCAGATATGCATAATTTCTTTTTATTATTCACATTATTGCTGCAAAATGCTGTCCATTTGTGTCATTTTAACAAGACAATCGAAAGTATATTCTGACCAAGATGCAGTTCACCTAACAATTAACACTATCCTCAAAAGACTTGCCAAAATGCTGTCCAGAGTGTAGCAGTTAATGACCGACACAAAAGCAAAGTGGACTGATAAAAATTGTCAGTTGTTTCCAAGTACTTGGTCTCATATACAAATACTAAAAACTTTACTCCAGCAGTTGTACTTGAGTACAAGCACAAAATAGTACAACTCTATTATTTAGTAGGTATTTAGTAGGACAGTAATGGGATTTTTTGTTGTTGGCTTATACTTAAGATAACGGTGCTAATTTATTTAAAGTAAAATAAAAGTTCTTGGACTTTGTTTGTATGTGGACTTGTTATAGCACCCCTTCAAGCACTCTACTCAGAGGCGCTCCCGACTGCAGAGCGGACACTGCATCGGAGTTTCATGCCAATTTATGTAATGTGAATGATCTTGGATCAATTTCTAAACAGTCTAATTGATTTCTTGTTTTAAGGAACTCAGTCTACAACTGATGAGACAAGTGAGGATCAAGTCACCTCAGTCAATCGATCGCTGTTTGCAGTTAAGATGTGGCTCTTCCCTCATTTGGACAGCTACCAGCCGATGCCTAACAAACCTGTATCTCAGCCGTGCTGCCAGAAAGTGTCACAGAACAATCTGGATGTGCACACCTCAAAAATACTGCAAAATAGGTAAATTTGTGTAATATTGTGTATCTTATGGAAGCTGGTGCTCTCAAGTGCTGTAATACGCCGAGCAAATTTCTGTCCAGGGTAACGACCATAGGCGCAACCACCCTATGGGACCCACGGGATGCGTCCCCCCCAACTTTTGAGTGGTCCCTAACTTTATTATTATGGTCCCCCAACTTTTAGGACGTGATTCATTATGGTCCCCCCCAACTTTTAGGACGTTATTGCACCTATGGTAACGATCTCTGTTGTCATAGACCCTGGTCAAATCGGATCCATCCATCATTATGGAAGCTTGTATGGTGCTATATATAAATGTTCAGATTAAAAAGTCTGTTCTTAATAGAGTATACCAATATAACACTTGTGTGATGAACTCTCGTTTTATTCTAATTGGAGAAAATTATATACAAATCCCATTTAAGATATTTGTTGGAATGGGCTGAGCATTGGTGAAGGAGATTTGGGTATGGAATTTGAGAAAACTTACCCCTTTAACAACGATTGTGTGCTAAAGTGACTGGGAAAGCAATGCAGCTTGTCATTAAAAATTCATTCAATATCTTATCAGAAATAACATCCCAGTCATCATAGCTACTAAGTACTGCACCTCTGAGTAGTTACTACTGCTAGAGGTGCTTTATAAGTACCCAAATTCATATAGATTTATATAGCACCTCTTCAACGCTATCTGCTCGGAAGATTCCCGACTCGACCCCGGCTAAAAAGAATAGTCTTAGGGTTGGCATAAAATGTGGTTGAAAGGGAACTAGGCACCAAGTGAAGAGCCACAGAGAAAGCATGGTGCTGCCTAACAGAAGCCTACCACCGGGGAAAAAGGAATGCAGCCTGTTTTAGCGAGCAGAAGTTACCACAGCACTGGATGCATGTGGGGAAATAAAGCTCCTGCAAATTTATACGACAATACAATGGTGTTTGCATAATTTGTCGTAATTATTGCAATTGGTTGTATTGTGATTGCGTACAGTGTCCGTTTATATCTGTAATTATTTTTTAGACTTGATGAGCAGCTGAGTCGCAAAACTCGTTTACAGAGTCGATGGCACAAGATGAAGGAAGAGTTGTCGCAAACACTTAAACTTATGGCAGGAAACTAGCGTCATGCATGACTGATCTTGAGCGTACTAACTAATTATTGCTGACTAGCAGACAGTAAATGCTTCGTGCAGTTTAATTAGCTAAGATGATTCTGATATAGTGTTGATAGTTAAAATATATCAAAGTTTATTTAATTCATTTCAGCTGATTTCAAGTTAACTGAAAAGAATATCGTAATGTATGATAGTGCTAATTTTTATTATTATGTACTGTGCATATCTAACAATGTATGCAAAACCACAAACATGTGTATTTTTTACACAACAGTAGTTAATCAAGATTCTGGGTCAATGACGGTTAAAATGTTTAGAAGACAAAATCGCAAATAATTCTGGTTTATTATTATTTACCTAGAGTTTACATAAGATAAGATAAGATAAGAATATTCTTTAATATACCAATTGCTATCCGCATTTTGGTGTACATACAAAGTATAATAAACAAACGTACATAATTTCTATATCCAATCAATGTCAAAGTGTTTTAGAATAGCATAAAATCCTAAGTCCAAATCCAATATAAATTTTAAATTTGAAAAAGTTCTTTTAATGACCAACAATTTATGCTGCACTTTGGTTTATATGGTATTACATTTAAATATGATAAAGCATCCTTGTTATAAATGATTTCCTCATTAGGTTGTCCGCCCTAGGAATGATTCGGTCATATAGTCTTGGCTTCATGGAATAATGCTGGGGTCTCAATGGTGGGAGGAGTGGGTTCAATACATGTCCTGGATTAAGTAGGAGGGCAGCGAAGAGCCTCCCGTCCGCCGTGCTACACAGAGCCTCGAATGTAGGATTGTCCTCAGGAAGATAGTGCAGTCGGATCAAACGGTCCAATATGGCCTGCAGTCTGCCGCGTTCCTGTTGCCCTGCAAATCCCAACCATGCCGGGGCCGCATATAACATGCGTGCCACTGTGGTCATCCTACAAACGTCATGCAGGCTTGGTCGCTTGAGGAATATTTATAATAGTGGCAGGATTGAATGTTTAAAGGATGATTCTTCTAAGATTGTAATTTAAAACTCTTACTTAATAAAGGCACTTTTGTGGCAAAGTGAAAAAGATTGCATGATACTTACCGGGTAACAGTATATTGCAACATGGCTTGGTCGTGTTTGTGAGTCTTTTTTCACATCCACTTCCAAGCATCAACCCCACTACACAGTCCAGTGAAAGCAACAGTTTATATTCATGCAATTTAACAGACGAATGAAACTTGCCCTGTTTGATTTTATTTGCTGAATATCACATCTGAATGTTAGCTCAACAGTATTTCCACGACAACCTTTCTCATAGTTTGACACAATTCAATTAGTATGATACACTGACATTTGAAACTCAGACTCATGTCTGGGTTAATGACAGACACATGACCTGAAAGTTGACTAACTGTTTGAAGCGTTGTTCGTTATTGAAACAAATATATACTCGGAGCCTTGAACAGTCGAGTCTGAGCCTTCAGTCATCGAAACAGGAAGCTGGATGAGTCCACCAGCGTAACCTAGATCTGTCAAGGATAAAATGGACTGACCACCATCTGCTGGGATACTATTCAAGGTTTCAGTCATATTTGAGTGGGCTGGTGAGGATTCAGGATCGAAATGAGCTGTTTCAGATGGGGTTGTTTGGAGAACGTAGGCAATAGGACTTGGTAGCAGACTCCCATTAATTGAAGAACCCTCCCCCATGTTTGTCAAAATCACGGTCCCTGAAACCGTTTTAAAGTTGGAAGCAATGCTAGTGAGGTCATGGGGTGAAGCACCTACTGTATTTCCGCTGTTGTCAGGAGGTGTTTCCACAATCCCTTGCGGTGCAGCATTGGCTTCCGATACCAACATCTGTTTGACGTTCGTGTAAGCATTGCTGAACACCTGAAGTGATCTGATGAATTCTGGGACGCCAGTCGCAGTCGTCTGCCATTCGTCGATGCTGAAATGGCAGCGTTGCAGATGTCGTTTCATCACTTGCTTGTGATGACAAACGACCTGGCAGTACTTGCATATGAAGACAGCGCCACTGTGAAACGTCTCGACGTGCTTTCGAAGCTCAAACTCCATCACAAACTGCCTGTCGCACAGCTGACACTGGTGCCTCGCACCGTGCTGGTGCCACAGCTCGTGCCGACGCATCTGTTCGGGAAACTTGAAGGTCTTCTCGCACTGTTTGCACGCGTACGTGTGCTTGTCCGAGTGAGTCAGTTCGTGCTTCTTAAGATTTCCCTTTTGTCGAAACAATTTAGCGCACTGACCGCATTTGTAGCTCGTCGCCTTCTTCTGCGAGAGTTCTGGATGGAAGAGAGCCATGTGGCCGTAGAGTGAATTCCGGCTTTTCATTTGTTTCGAACAGTGCGGACACCCCACAGCGTACGTGTCGCTGTGAACGTACTTGATGTGCTCCTTCAGCAGAACTTTGAGGTGGAACTGCTTCCCGCACACGTCGCACACCTCCTTCTTCTCGCCGTGCGTCTTCATGTGCTTGTTGAGGTTGCTGATGCTCGTGTAGTTCCTCCCGCAGACCGGGCAGACAACCGCTTTCTGACCTTGTATGACCTCCTTACTGTTCCGCGTCCAACGAACCCGCACGCGATGTCCGTCGTCGTCAACACAGACGTGGTCGTGCAGATAATCGCGACGGTTGAATCGCCGACCGCATCGCTCGCACACATGCCTCCTTTCCGCATGAACTGCTGAATGACGCTGAAGGTAGCGCATGTTTGAAAACTCCTTCTTACAGATGTCACATGTGACCGGATTGTTGTCGGTGGCGCTACAGCGATGGTCGTCGCGATTTGCTTGACGCAGGAATCGGCGTCCGCAGGCGTCGCACTCGTAGGGATGGGTGTGCTGTTTGTGGTGCCGAGAAAATTCCTGTATGTTCGTAAAGGTTACGCTACAAACCCTGCACTCTACAACGCCCGACTTCACAAGCTCTGCATTTGCGGTACATTCGAGCTCATGCTTTGCAATTTCCTCCTTTCGACTGTACGTCTTCCCGCAAACCGCGCACGAGAACGAGTCCTGATGCGCTGCAAGGTGGCGCCGCAGTGCTGCCCTCTGGCTAAGAATCTTACCACACTGCTTGCACTCGAAGCACCCGTCGTCTGTTTCGCATGCCAGGCCCTGTGCAACGACGTCCCCTACGCAACTGTGCCGCGTGAGGCTAAACGATGATGAAAACGCCTTTGCACACGTATTACACTTGAACGAGTCACTGTGCAGCTTCATGTGGTTCTGCAGTGAGAGCTGCTTTGTGAAGACACGACTGCACTGTTTGCATGGATGCATCTGCATCTCGCCATGATTACCGACGGTATCTGGATGGCATCTGGCTATATGCTGAAGCAACGACTCTTTGCGTGAGAACGATCGCTGGCAATCGCTGCATTTGAAGTCTTCGGAGTGCGTCGCCAGATGGCGCACCAAGTACTTCTCGATGCGGAAAGTTGCGGCACAGACCTGGCACCGGTGCAGAGCGACATCTCCTCGGACCGTCTGTTGTTGGCAGACGTGCGAAGCCAGAGTCTCCGCTCGGCCGAATTTCTTGTTGCACTTGGTGCACCGAAACTCGTTCATGTGTCCCTGGATGTGGCGTGCGAGGTACGACTGCCGTTCAAAAGTCTTGTTGCAGAACTTGCATATGTGATGAGACATTCTGTTCTCGATTTCCAAATTTCCATGCGCAGGATCTGTGGCTTTCTTAGTTTCCGTTTCAACAAATTCCGTCTCGGTCGGATCTTGTCCTTCACACACTGACGAGTAACTTTCGCAAATTTTCAGAGGTCCGAGATTTTCCTCCTTACATACAATGACTTGGAAGCCTTCACTGTCATTGCAAGTCTCACTCAGTAGCTGCATATTAACTAGGTTACTCGTTGAAACCTTTGCAGCCCCCAGTTCAGTAACTGATGCTCCTTCCGTCAAACCACAAGCATTCCAGCTTTGCTGATCTAACAAGAATGGGGGCGATGAACCACAGTCAACTGAACAGTTATTACCACTTCCAATTTTGTAGCCGCTAACTGCATCAAGATAAGAAACCGACCCACCACACAAGACATAAGCGGAAGAATCGTGGCTGAACGCGTCAAATGTGGATTCGGCATTTTCGTCATTCTCTGCACTTGCCAAGCTGTTCGGTTTATCAAGTGATCTTTTGCAGATGAGTTTTCTCACCATGTGTGTTGCACTTTCTGTGCCTGTTTCGGATTGTTCTCGCTTTATTCCAAGCAGTTCCAGTGCACTGAATCTCTTGTTTGTTAGGCGACATGACCTTCGTGCAAGAGTCGGAGCCAACACCTCTGTCTTATCAACGACTCCCTTAGCACCAATCACGTTGCACATTTCCACAGAACCATTATCCACTCTCTCACTCTCCACTTTCTCATTTGAACTGTTTTTCAAGACATCAGTGGTGGTAGAGTATTGGGCATAGTTTGGATCCACCTTCACAGATGATGATGACCTTGCCAGCCTGATCAATGCTTCTTCCAAAAGTGGAAGTGACATTCCACACGTATCTGAAAAGACAAACATTCAACAGTCATAAGCCTTGTGTAAACTAATATATTTTATTTATATGTATTATACATATTATTTATAACATCGATATACATAAATATAAGTTTATGCTGTAAACATTTGTGCATGTTCTTGATTATAGAACACATACATATACACGTAAATATATTTGTATTTTGTTTGTATGCACACTTGTTATAGCGCCCCTTCAAGCTCTCTACTCAGAGGCGCTCCCGTTACTCAGAGGTGCTCCCGACTACAGAGTGACACTGCATCGGAGTTTCACGCCGAAGCGCTGAGCAATTGCGAGTGAAGGACTTGCCCAAGGTCCCTACGCGGCGACATGAGGTGGATTCGAACCTCGAACCTTCGGGCTTCAAGGCAACAACGCCACCACTACACCACCACGCCCCACAATTATAATGGGTATGCACAGTGGACACTCAAAGAATGCTCTTATGTTCCTAGCTGTTTATTTTTAGAATTTGCATTATGTTACACCTACTGGTTGTCAGTTGTTTAACAGTTCGTTTTCCAGCCATCAGCTTCTAGAAACATGTACAGTTTCTGGAGAATTGTTGCAATGTTGCATCTAGCTTTGGCCAGACAATGCAAAACTGACAGTGTTAGACATGAGGAAGAATGATCAGACTGAGACAGACATACAGACAGACAGACGACAAAGGCAGAAACATACTGACAGAGAGGTTTGCATCTAGTTTATCATGTAATTTCCATAACTGTTGGGGTAAATGGACTCTGCCCGTAGTACTGGTTCATTCTGGCTCCCTTAATTCAGTTAGACTGCATAGCTGTACTTGTCTATAAGTACATAAACTCTGACTTACCAGACTTACAGTCAACATCTCGTAGGGGAATCACAGGCTCATCAGGTAACAGCGGGATGCCTGGAACCAGCAGGTCATTCAGGAATCGTCCTAAAAGAACTGCAATTCACAGACCATTGTAATGTAATAATTGTTGACACAACTCAGGCAGTCATGCCTTCAGACAATCACACTACTTTGGAAGACTTAAACACTGCTATGTAGTTGCGTTATTCATAAGCACGTTAAAAAACAGACTGACAAAGCAGTATATCAGTCCAAAACTTATTGTGTGAGCACAATGGAATGTAAATTGATGTATTTATATGGAACCAATTCAAGAGGATTTTTTAACGCTCCTGATTTGACACTGATCAAAACAGATGGTTTTAACATTTCAATTGAGATGAATGCAGGGAAGGACTTGTGCTGAGCAAGTTTAACAAATGATGACAAAGCATCATTTATTTGTCTGTGAAGGAATTGCTCAAAGGCTTTTAGCCGTTCTCTTCCAATCAACCATTGTCACAGGCAGATCTGCACTTCAGGTAGATTGCCAAAGTAATAATCAGAGGCTGGCACAGCTTGGCCACTACCTGGAATCCTGGATGGATTACAGGCCAACATTGTAAGTTTTTAGATGTGTAGCAGGACATCCGTACAACTTATGAGATTACAAAAAGGTGTTCTGCTGCTTGATTGCTGTTGCTGCATTTGTGCTTCAACCGAAAAGATCCTTCAAGGTTATGCCATGGATCAGAGACTTTTCCATGAAAGCATGTAGATATGCATGATCCCCCTACATTTTCACCGGTTTAGTTTTTATAGTAAAAAGCTTACATATACATAATTGCTGAAACACCAAATATTCATTTTGTTGGGCCAATATGTATATACAGACACATGGAAGCCAGTGCACAATGCAGAATATACAAAGAACAGAGAAAGATCTAGAGGAGCATGGGGGTGGGGAGTGACCTGCTGGCATTGTTCCCAACCTCTGGTCCGGCCGTCCGGCTGCTGAGGTTTGCCCAGTTTCCGGGCATAGCTCGGTGCATACCAGACCCTCAGCTGGTCACCCTCTTCCAGCACGTCCATGGTGATGTAGTAGATTTCTGAACCAATCTGAGTTGCCATGCAGTTCTGCTCTTCAGCTGTCAAAGCCGTTGCAACGAGGCACAACCAGTTGCACTCGGCCTCCAACGTCGTATCGAGCGTAACTGTTTGGAGCGAGTCGTCCAGAAAAACCTGAACATCAGATAAAACCAGTTTTACAAAGTTGTAATATACACGACTAGAGATACAAGTTACTTGATCAACAAAAACATCTATCTTGTTTTAATGCTTCTTTCACAATTCTCGTTCAACCTGATGCTTGCATAGCTCATGCTACTGATCAATACACTAGGCCAAGCAACGCAGACCCGGGCATATAGTTTTACATACCGGGTAATCTGCTCGAACGTACTTTAATCAAAATATGAAAAAATTAAGGAGAAGTAATCAAAGCATAAAATGAAAAGCATATTAGGTACAAAATAAAATAGAATGTCCTGTGCCCACAATTTAATCCAACATTAGTGTTGGTTGTGTAACTAAAGAAGTACTAATTACAGTTCTTCTGCGCCAACCCACAATAGAACTGAATTCTCAGGTGTTCCTGGTTCCTGTTCCAAAGCCAAGGAATTAACCATGGAATACCAGGTACCATTTTCCGTCTACTCTGAAAGTTCACTGGAGTCATTCAGGTCTGGGCCAAATCCCATCTCTGTTGGATTTTCCTGTCCTTAGCAGTCTGTCTTCCAGTCTTGTGTGTTACAACTGGCTTTGTCAGAAGGTCTGTGCCTTTAAGTTGCAGTTTGCAAAAAACAACCATTGAATTCTTGTTACTATCATACTGGCATGGTTAAAAGTCTCCATATTGGACTCGATTACTTAAATTATTGTTTCTGAATATTTATGTAGCGCCTCGCTAAGTTCCTGTTGAAGCACTGGTAGTTTTCATACGGAATGCTCACATCATCTGTAATAGAATGATGCAGAGACAGAAATTGCCTCTGCCTCAACTAATTTTGCATTAATACAATAATGCTACGTCTCGGACGAGCTGGATTCCTCCCATCCGACTCCCCCAAAGCAGTCATTATGGCTGAGGCTGCTGATGCTGCACTCTTTGCAGCTATTATTATAGACAACAATCATGTTCTTCGCAAATTTTTCTTCGATAGACTCCCTGGAAAATACAATCTACGCCCTAGGCTACATCCATTCGAACTAACCAATAAAAACAATAAAAATTTCATAACACGGATGCTGTATAAAAACATTTACTAGGCTTTATCCGCTGCTCCTTTGTGCTTGTTAACTGTCGCGTTATGTCGATTGGTTATTTTGTCAATAAAACGGATATATATACATTGATTTAATGCTACTTAATGCTCCTTAAAACCTATTCACAATGGTTGCTGAGAAGATGGAAAGAGACTGGGAGATGTTGTTACCTTGAGGATGAAATTGTCAACCGCATCGATGTTCTGTGTTGTGCGACGTGCCTCATACGGTCCAAGCTTCATCTTCGCAGGCAATGATTGACGAGCGACCACCGTGACGTTTCCCTCAGCATCGTTTTCCACGTACAGAGTATGTGGTAGCGTCATCCTCGCTCTAGAAGTAGCGAAGGCACAAGTATTATGAGCTGAAATGTTGATGATGATGATGGTAATGCCAAGTTCATAGATACAGTTAATGCCTCAGCATTAACCCAATATTTGCCGTGGAAAATCCTTTACCTGGAAATTCAAACCTTGTTTGCTGGAGTGAAGGCTATACTATTGTGCACTATAGACAAGTTAGCGGCCCATTAGGTACATCCATAGGACTTAATTAGGTTGGCCACGGCTTGAAAGGTGGAACTACTGAGGTAGAATCAAAGAGTTCAGGTATTGGTGTCCAGTTTCACCTCGCTTCTACATTAAGAGTGTTTTGACTGTTTTGGTTTCATCTGTTACATTTGTTTAACTCTGAGGAAGAGTCATACTACACTGTGAGAGTTTCTTATAAATAAAAGCGGCAATTTTAATTCCTCAACAGTGATGCTGAAGATTGGGATAACTAGCTACGAACTATGATAGCCAATTTCACAGATCATATCTCACATCCTCAACTTGGCCATATTAATCTTGTGTACTCGTACCTACTCGTAGAGCCAGAGCTTCTGATGTCAGTTGTGCAGAGTTCAGGGCAGTGGATTATAGCGTGCCCAGCACCACAGACATCACATACTACAACCAAAAACGTCAAATTTGCTGCTAAAAATTCTTGCAATATGACATGAAGTCTGAAAAATTCCACAAAGTTCCTGGTAGAATACACAGTGATTAAAAAACATAGAAGATGGAAACATAGCTGTAAAAATGCTTTCTTCAATACAAAAGCATTTCCCCATCAAGATTAATTGTTAAAATTCTAATTCGACTGCAGCTTTATTAGCTATCAAAATTATGATACCGTAGCCTTCACCCAGCACCATCATTTCTAGAACAAAATTCTGATAAGCTGGTACCAGTCATTATTGTGCTTCATTGACTTGCCAGAGCCAGACATCTATGACCCACTGCATCCTCCAACAGGTTTATTTCCCATCATAAGGTAACAAATATCTGAGCAGGCTAGTCTTCTAGAATTAATTCAGATTTTATCCTGCTAATAGCATGCTGCTTAGTGGAGCATTGTGCATAGAAAAGCAGCACAACAAAAGTCTTAGATTGAATGAGACTGAACGAGATTCGATACCATCAAGATCTTCAGGTTCCATGTGCCGTTGATTGATCAAAAACTAAAATCAGACATGCAAGACATGAAAGTTAATGCCAATTATTTTTAAAATTGCGATCACACTGTAAATCACTTTCACGAATCAGCCTCGAAATGTAGTCACGATGCATGCACCCTCTTGATGCCATCTCAGATACTGTAAGTATCTTCTTAAGCTGCTTGTATTAAATTGAACTGGTGAGCTAAATGCCACTATTATTTACTGTTGAAAAGTTAAAGAAGGTTCTCACACACCTTACAATATTCTTGAAAGTTCTAGCTGCTCTAGCAGTTACTCAAAGTTTACCCCGGTACTCAGCCCTGAATTCAACTTGAATCGGTCTAAATTGAAAAATATGCAAATTTCAGATTATCACTGTCCAGGACTCCAGGTCAGAACTTAGGCAAAGTTTATGGTGCATAAATTAAGCCACTTTAAACAGTATGAGGTAATTAAGCAATCTCTACAACTCAGAAAAAAAATTAAAACATCAACAACTTATAAGCCAGGCATTGTGCATATAGTGGATGGATTATCATTAGAAACATTTCAAATTTTGTAAATTCAACATTTCTACAGTGCTCAAAAAGGCAAAGTAGCAGACACCAGCTTATTTACCTGTAGCGTTTAATCAAAACAAAATGAATTGTGCATATAGTGGATGGATTATCATTAGAAACATTTCAAATTTTGTAAATTCAACATTTCTACAGTGCTCAAAAAGGCAAAGTAGCAGACACCAGCTTATTTACCTGTAGCGTTTAATCAAAACAAAATGAATAGGCAAAGGCCAAGATCCGGAAAGTCAGGCATGCAAACAGTTGGACGGTTCAGGTGGATGATGTGTAGAGTTGAGCTGGCAAGGGAGAAGAGGGGAAGAGGAGCAATCAGGACAGGATTTGTGAAAATCAATGTTTCCAGTTTTAAGTGAAAGACCTGTAGAGAGACTGAAATGGGTGAAGTTTTGTTGAGTTCGTAGAAAGAACAGATAGTTGTCCTAATAATACTTGGGAAAATTGTTCCAAAAAGGCCGGACAGCTGTGGCTATAGAGCGATTTGCAAATTTAAGCGATGAGGTGACGAGAGGGTGTAGCAATGTTAGGGCGTAAGAGAAACGGGTTGAGCGAAGTGGATAGACAGTGAACAACTGACGGAGAAAGGACAGCTGGGAGGGTTGAACTGTGTTGTAGGTGAGTGATGCTTCACATTCTGTTCGTTCAGGAATTTTGAGCCAGCGGAGTGATCTGAGCACAGAAGTGATGTTTGTTTTGCGTTGCTTGTTTTTTGGGTGGGGTGGGGGTCATGACAACACGGGTATTCTGAATAGCTTGGAGGTGGTTTATTAAGGTGATGCCCATAAAAGAACATTGCAGTAATCCAATTCGGCGTGAGCTAACCTATAGACGCAGCGATTGTAGATGCTGTTTTGAAGTCGAGTAAGCTTACAGGACGGATTCTGCGAAGGTCACAGATGTAAAAAAGACAAATTCTGGTTCGATTCGCTAAGCACGATAACCATACTACCATACAATTGCATTAAAATATTACTTGCTAAACCATGCAATTTGTGTCTGAACGTAAACACGTGTAGGCCTACGAAAACCAAAACATTAAATACTAAAACATGGAATCCTTCGATGTCAGGCACGGATATCAAGATGGCGTCAACAAAACATGGATCATGCGTTGGCAACAGGAATGTATAATGCATTACATAGATAAAGATAAAAAATGACTAGGCCTAAAATCTCTTTCGTTGTTAATGCCGCCTAAGTTTTTTTTAATGCAATTCTGTCTGTGTAGTCTTTATGAGTTTGCATCTTGTGTGAACGCTTTCCATGTGATCTACGTGGCAGTGATGCAATAATTTCTGCATGACCTTTTAAACTTCGAACTTGGATTGGAATCGAATCTTACCTTTTCACTGCGAATAATTATGCTGGTTCCCGCAACTTTTGTTTTGGCTGTTGACGAATTCTCGAAGTTACGATTAGTTTGATCGCAGGTTTGCTGTTATTGCCCAGGATTTCAGAAAGAAAGTGAGTCTCAAGGGCCGATTAATATAATTAGCACCTAGACTTGAGTAGGCCTAAAATATCAAGTCAACAAATATTTATAATATAATAATTCGCCAAGTAGGCCTAAGTTTTGTGTGCGTCTTGTGAAAGCAAGTGAAGCTCTTATTAAACATGTGCATGATAGGCTTTGATAGCCTACCTTGAAGCAAGTGCAACGATTAATTGTTTTGATTCTGTTGAGTGAAAACTCTAATATCTTTGGTGAAACCAGCAGCCAGGCACTTTCCAGCTGGATCAGCTGTAGGCTATAGCCTCCTAACCTATTTGGTTTTGGCGCGGTGTTTCCTGAGCTTATTTGATATGGCCATCGATAATTATCTATATTTAGATATGGCCATAGCTTATCATTGTCAAAATTTGCATTAAGCGTTGTTTCCGAATTCAGTAGACTTGAGTTATCGTCGCATTAATTTGTAGGCCGACAGGCAGGCCAAGTTCATACAAAGTGCAGAGAGTTACATTGATCACACCAGGTAATGAATAAAACTTGTCAAGTATCGGCGTGAAGACCATAAGTCTTTTGATGACTTCTGTGGCTGTGCTGGCACCTCTCTTTTTTTCTTCCGTGCTCTACAATCCTAGCCATGTTCTTAATTGCCTGTTGCCTCCTATTTAGAATGTTGCCTATACTCCCTCCACCCTCGATCACACAATCGAGAGATTCCATATTCATTCATTCATTCCGAAAACTTACCTAGCGCCCCTTCAAGAAACCTGCTCAGAGGCGCAGGCGCTCCTAGCCCAGCCACAGCTAAAAAGATAGGTCTTGAGCAACTGGTAGAAAGCAGGTAAATTATTCCGAGGTAGTAAGCGTAGTGTAAGCGGGAGTCCATTCCATGTGGACGGGCCAACAACCGAGAAGGCTCAACGCTGTCTGGTAGCAGAGCGGGTTTGAGGGACCAGCAGCTCCCCATTGGCCGAAGAGCGTAAAGCTCGACGGGAGGCTATGTCAGGACGGGGCACTACCAGTGAGGCACTACCTAACAAGTACTGCTACTCTGTACGAGATGTGCTGCGAGACTGGAAACCAGTGCCAAACATCACGCATGTAAGCAGAAATCGTGCAAAATTAGGAATATGCTGATACATTAACTAGGAAAGGCCTTATTACACGTATGATATATAAATGACTATTCAAGTTTATTCTGCTATTTAGCCTACTTTATGTAACACTGGAAATAACTGCATTTTTCACTCACCTTATTAGACCTACTGATTATTTAATTATGTATCTATATATTCACTGTTTTCTTCATAACTGATCGATGTTCCTGCAGTGCGTTTGCACTTTGCAGGCAGTTCATTAAAGTATATACTTAACTTTACCTACTTAGAGAAATGCACTGTATCTGTGAATGAGCTGGTTACCACGACTTTGCTTAAATTTTGAAGGCTGTAAGTTGAATAAATTCCTGAAAAGTTGATGTACAAATGTTCAGACATATCATTTATATCAGTGGCTTAGCCAGGAATTTATGATGGGGTTTGGGGGGTTTATGGCCTGGCCGGATGCCCTTTCTGACACCAACCCAACAGTATTACAGTAAATAAAAAGGGAATAAAGTAACAAAGGGAATAAAATAAGAAAACAATTGTTACTACAAACAATTGTTTTGTTTTTTCTTATTTAAGTGGATAAATAACCCTTAAAAAACTTGTTTCCTAACCCAATGGGGGTTTAACCCCAAAACCATCCTGATGTCTACACCATTGATTTATACTTATCCATGTGCAAAAGTAACCATGCCACTGAGTCATTCTACAAGTAACAATTAAAATTAAATTGAAGTGGCTAGAGGTCACACCTGAAGTCCAAAGGGGTTAGAGATGATCTAAGAGATCACGCTATCCATGGGCACTTAGTGAGAGAGAGTTTGCAGTATGTGATATGGTGTGGCCATCTGTTTCGGTCAGTAAAGGAATGAAGTATTACAGGGAATATTGGAATTGTCATGATTTTTTTAATTTATAACTGTGAATATAATTTAGTAACAATTGTACAACATTACAAAATCCAGTGTTTTGATACTTATTTTGCTGTTATTTTAACAAATTGCACAAAACTACAATGCTTCAAATTTCTCAACTTTCAAGCAATCCATGGTTGTGGCACGTGATTTTACCATCGCAGGAGGTAAAATTGTCATCTTTCTTTACCTGTATTTTTAAAAGGTATATGGTGTAAAAGAGAATTTAGAAGTGCATTCAGTGTTCAAAGAATTTGTAAAGCTACTGTGAATTTTTAAATCCTTCGGTAGATTGATTCTGTCGAAGCAGGGCTGCCAATTTCCTTTTGCGCAGTCACAGTGCATGTCTGCCTGACAGGACCTTACATATACCAGCTGTACGCCATCCATTTTCTCAACATCTACAACATTGACCTAAAATCGGTCGACAAATGAAGATTTATGGGAAGTGCTTGGGAGTAATTAAATATTGCTCCTGGAACGTCCAGTCCTGGTTGATGCGCGTCAATATGCTTGTTCATGCATGATGAAAAAATTAGGTTAGAATCACAGAGTTTGTGTCGGTTTGGGAAATTTAGAAGCTGCAAAGGTCGACCTAATCTGGTTGGATTTGATTAAGTGTGCATAATATTAACCTGCTGGTTTTTTAATGCATATTTTGTTGTGTGTGCTCTTGTGGGTGTTTTTATGTTCAGGGGAACTGTGGCTTTGCCTGCTTTTTTCAAACCATGGCAGTGCATGTGGATAGACAAATGTGGAAGCAAATAGAGGAGTGGCGATTGAGTTTGGCCTGCCTATGGATGTGTGAATTATAGGGACAAGACCGTAGACGGCTATTGATTTATTTTAATATAATGATTTCATAAGCATATTTAAATCAGAAATGTTAAAGAGGTGAGCCATTAGTGAATGTGCAGATTGAACACGGCTTACCTATGGATGTGTGAATTATAGAGGCAGACTCGTCAATGACCATTGATCCATTTAAATTTAATGATTTCATAGCATAAGTTTCAGAAATGTTGAAGAAGGTGGGACCATAATCGACCGAACCATCGTGTAGCCTGGTAAATGTCCGTTTTGGCACAATTAAAAATGACTACGTAAAGGTGCCATAAAAGTGGATTGAGGATTGCTGCTTGGTTGAGGGAACCCACGGACACAAACTGCCTAGAGAATTTTGTGTATTGTTTCAAGCCTTCTTCTTGATAACACATTTCTGATTAATGAAATTCAAAAGAAAAGCTCAAATCTCTTCATTGTCATTCATGCGTTTGTATGTGTTATTGTTATGTCAGACCCATGTGAACACATTATTTTACAACCCCACTAAATCAATTGCCTTCTAATATCGACTTTTATAATTTTTTATGGAAAGTTAGCCGCTTACATCTTCTCTGTGGCATGGCAAGTCTCAATGAACTTCATTGAGTCTATTGCTAGACCTGAAGAATGAGTATGTACTTGTGTGCCGGATGTAAAGTTGATCCCTGGAGCAAGAAGTTTATTCAAACCTGGTAGCAAACGTTTTGCGTAATGTTGACTCTTGGCCTCTAGGACCATATTATTACTCTATGAAGTAGGAGTTGATGTATGAATGAAAGCAAAATGCTCTTGAGAGGTTGGAAAAGGCGTCCATTTTGTTGGATTACTATATTCTACTGCTGTGGGTGGGATGCAGTGCAGTAATGTGAGGAATAGAGTAATTCTCTCTTTGGCAGCAGAAATACATTTACGGCACGCTGAATAGGTTTCCTAATCACTTTCAGTACACTCTCTTCATTAAGTGTTGAATGGGATTTGTTAATGTGATGCAATGGGAAATGTTTGAAGCGCCATCTGGAGAGACTGAGCACTCCGTTGTGGACGTTGCATTGCTTTGTGTGGTTGCTTAATAGTACATGAATTTTTCCAAGTTGTTGAATTATATATTCTGGCTCTGCTGGCTTGCCATAAATAGCATTCTTTTTTCATGGACATTTGTTATGCCACTGTGCTGTATGTCTGCCACCCTGCCGTAACCTTTGGGCAACTGTTAGGTTCTACTTATACCATCATGAATGCGGGGTCTCCCAGTTGTATCATTATTCTCTTTTGTTTCGTGTAACTGTCCACAGTAATTCCTCATGGAATTAATCAAAATTGCATTGCTTGGTGGCTTGGAGGATGAGAAGTAGATTTCTATTTATGCTTGTTTTTCTAGATCTTTCGCTTTAGTCATATCGCTATTGTTCTGTTCTTTGACTAGTTATGTTGAATTGTTATTGTTAATTTGTTAACTCTTATTGACATCTTTCCAATCTCTTTTCGTTTCCTTGCATGTTTAAGCTTGGACTCGTCAAAGTGCAGTGTTTGTTTCAACCATCGTTTTGTCTTCATAGCTTTGCATTGATGTACAACTAAAGATGTTATTCTATTATTATTTTTCCCCAACAGGATACACTTTAAAGGAATTGGAAACAGTTTTACTGCTATTTTGTTATCTTCATCTATATATATTAAATCATCATAGCAGACAGTATTAACAAGATTCTTTCACATAAAGAGTGTGATGAAAGCAAATAATACATGTGCAATTACTTTAAATGTGCTCTTGTCCCTGTGTGCAGATGGATAACTCTATTGTCCATGTCAAAACAAGAATTATATATATATATATATTATGAAATTGATCAAAGGAACATTGTCCTTTATCACATCAAATGAGACTGAAAGCTTTTGCCTGTGTTAAAACCCTACAGGCTTGCTGAATTATAATTTTGCTAAGCAACCCATGTGTACTTAGCTGTTGGTCTGTTGTTTTTTGTCTTTTGTCTTCAGCGGTGCCAAGTGCTGCCATGTTTCCATTTCTTATCAATGTGCATTGTATGACATGCCTCTTGCAGACTGTAGGTAGAGGTCTCTTTCATTTGGACACATCGACACCAGTAGCCTAGCCAGTCTTTTGAGACCTGATTTATCAATCAAATTGATTTTTCTGTGCCACTATCAACTTAGGTGCATGCATTTCCACACTGTTGCATGCATGAGGCATCATGTTATTTTGGCTGTTGCCTGAAACTGGTGCTTGCTCAACTTGCATCTTCATCTATTTTAATTCTTCTTTTACTTTACATTTAATCGGAAGATCTACATTTCAAGTTATAGTTTTGTTTGTTTTGTCACTCATGTGTGTGGGTATTTGCAAGTAGGTATTGTTCATGGCCATTGGGTTAGGTTGGTTGGAAATGATGCCTTGCCCTTATGAAATAACCGAATTACTGTTACTAACTACTGAACTGCAAAATTGACCGACACTGCTCATATCATAACTTGGACATTATTTTTTCTTTACCATATCAGTCACTGTGGATGAAAATGGCTTTTGCAAGTCTTCATAATTATTGGAATAATTTGCGGCATGCAGAGATGAGGTTTAGCCCTATGGATGTCTTCAAGAATGTATCTGGAATATGCGTTGTCTCAAGTTGCCAAAATTTACTGTTACTCGCATCTTGTTGGTATTACATAGCCATGTGTGGTGAATCTGTAAGAGTTCAGCAGAGTTCCTTGGCTAGAGCCATAGCTAATGCCTCACAATGTGAATGCTTGTCCTCTCTGCTTAATTCTTTGCATTGAATTTCTGTTTGGAAAGGAAAGTCTGTTAAGGATTTATTTGAAATTGGAACTTTTAGTTTATAAAATTTCCCAAACTTACTAGTAGCTTTAGATCAAATAATACTTTGATACTTTGATACTTTATTGCACGTTCAACTCAGGTTACATAATCATGAGCGATTTAGTACAGAACAATGCAATTAGGTGCCAGCAAAAGCTAAAAGCTTATACTATTCTGACACCTCTTCCAATTAAAAATCATGAATGTTTTCATAGAATGCGTATAACTTAACTAGGACTTAGTTATAGAACCGGAACAATAAACTGACCACATTGTAACAGCCATTCGTTAAGGTATGTCATTATTTGAATTGTTCCAGCACAGATAGAGGATAAGCAATCTTTTTGTCCTTCAAGTGTCAGACCATGCTGACCTGTTATATAGCAGACAGCTGAGACTTTTATACGTGAAGCATTGTATAGCAAACTACTTTGCTACATCATTTATTTTTAAAAACAAGGCAAATATTGACTTCTTGTAAATTTACTGAAACTAAAATATTATTTTCTAAACACTATTGCTCTTGGGACGAATCAATGATCTAAATAAACACTGCATTTTCTCTTTCATAGACTGTTTAAAAATAATTATGAATTGTGGTACTGCCTGCCAAGCACTGCATCCAGCGGCAGTTAGTCACGCAGTTCTGTTTGTTCTGACGTTCTTATATACACATATATATATGTGTATATTTATATGTATGTATATATATATATAAAATTATATATATATATATATATATATATATATATATATATAGGTCTTTCTGCGGGCATCGCGAAGCAGCCAACTCGTAACGTCCTACGATGTTCAGGAAGTACTGACCCCTTTGTGTCTGGTGCAGACGGACGGACTGTCAATGAGCAGAGGACGAGTTCCTTGCTCTCCCAACGCTGTGCTGAGACAGCACTGGTGACTGACTGGTGGCCGCCTCAAGCTGAACGAACGGACGGACGGACGGACGTTGAGACGCTGTCGTGCGGCTTCAGAGCGTCGCCACCGCCGCCTCCGACGCCGCCGACGCCGAGAGAGAACTATTGATTGTGCATGAATCTCTGAGTATTATTCCTCCTTCGGCTCTCCCCTCTCTCTCTCCTCTCCTCCGTCAGGCGGGGATTCCGCAAAGCTTCTTTGCCAGGCAGATAATTTAGTTCATGAAACAAAGGCCAGCGCTGCCGCTGCTGCTGCCGCTGCGGCATCGATTATCAGCTGAGCAAAGTGTTTGCGCAACTTGTTAATTGCAGTTTGCCACTCGACATTCTTCTTCTTCTTCGAAACTTAGCGGCATGTGTCGCGCGGCCGTTCACCCTTTCTAGTTTGCCGTGCAGTAAACAGCAGGCACTTTTGCGTTATTACGGGAACGACAAACACAGCTGGTAGTTGATTAGCAACTTACTGTTAGACAGCGGACGGATGTGTAATCAAATCATGCCGGTGAGCACGGCGGCGGCGGAACTAAAAAGAAAAGAACTGAATTTCGACGACAGAACGCAACGCAATGGAGAGCAGCTGCAGCTTAAGACGAGCGAGCGATTCCTAACTTCATCTTAGAGCGTTTGATTAACACACTTCACTCATGAGTCAATTTCGCAAAGTGATGAGTGCGACGGATATGAAGAAGTCGGTATCTTCGACGCCGCCTCCTCCTGTGTTACCTCGGGTTTCAAACCACTACCAAGGTAAGATACATTGTTATGTACATTCCGTTAGTAAATGTGTGCAATTGTGCTTGGCTTAAAGATGCACATGTATGCAGGCTGTGCTGATGAGAATCGTGTTTCTGTGTTGTTTACAATCGAACCAACTGACATTTTCACAAACTTTTCCTGTTCTTTTGTCTCTATGGCATCTTCGATCTTACATGGCTTTGTTTAAGTCACAGCTGAAGACTTATCTTTTTGAAGTATCCTGACTTTAATAGATTGTAAATGGCTTTGTTCAACTCTCAGCTCAAGACATATTAAAAGTTCTGCGATTGTCGTTGTTTTTTTTAAACTCATGTACAACACCCTTTTTCAGACTTGGCTGTGCAGAGGTGCTATAAAAATCATCTTATTTATTATTATTATTACTTATTCATTTTGAGCATGAAGTGGGCATGACTTTGAAGTGACTACGGTGTATGATAATATAATTCTAACATTATAAAATCTTCTAGTTTGACGTTTGATTAGGTTAAACTGCTTACATTTCTTCCTATTTATTATCTGTAAAAATTTCATTTTGGCAAATGTCAAAATACAATGACTAAGCTGTGGTCATTGTTGTCTTGAATGAACATCATTTAGGAACTACAAATCTTTAAGAATTATACTTCAATGGATCCTTTCTGGAATTCAATTTTAGATCATATATATTATATTTTTAATTCTGTTTATGAACAGTATGGAAATGAACAAGAGATTTAATTGAATTCTGTTTTTTTTATAGTTTTTCAATTTGAGCGAATTCCTTTGCTGTTGAGTATAAACCGTTCAGTAAATCTTGTTATTATTACAAATATTTTTTGACGGACGCAAAGCCACAGAGATATGCAATCCTTAGTCACATGTGGTTAGTCAGTTACCAAGTGAAGAGTTCAGCCAATCTTGGCAGATCATGATTTTATTATTGTTATTATTATTACAGATATTTTCACATGTGCAAGATCAGATAGAAATGCAACTCTGAGGCGCAGTTGACTGAAGAGCTGTTAGTCAGTGTTTAATCCGGTCTCCCCTTGGAGGGGAATTGGAATTTCTAGGAGGTCTTTTGGTTTTTTGTGGGGCGGGAACTCTCCCCCCCACCCCGCCCTCAGAGATGTCTAGATTGAACACTGCTTGTTAGTTATCCAATCAAAGCCAATGAAAAGTTCTTTTAAAAGGAAGGAAAGAATTATAGCATAGGACAAACATCGTTATAAGACGGTTCAATTTCTTTGGACCAGAGCCCATGATAGTGCTGTCACTGCTGTACCGAGACTCAGCCAAATGACCCGTTCCCGAAAATTGCAAACTGCTTGGCAGAATGTCTAGATAAAGCAATGGTTGAAAGTAGGCATTAGTGCTCATTATTTAGACAAGTTTAAATCTCATGAATCTGAATTCTACAGAAAACCAGCGCAGAATTAAGGAGGTTGAATTAGAAGCAGCACACAAGCAGAACTATGCGAGCCAGAGAATTTTGGACATTTTGAAATTTATTTACTTTAAAATCTGATATACTTGCAAAGCTGCAAACTATGAGTTGGCACGATCAAGTTGTGAGCAGACAAGAAAGCAAAGTATGGACTGTGACATGTCCTTGATAAGAGCAGGCCATAGTTGATGTATTACTGTAGATATGATGGAAACAAGAGGTGCAAAGGTTTGTTATTTGGGATTTGGGATTGGAAAGTGAGTTTCCAGTCCCAAGCCAGCCAAAATATTTTGACAGTTTTTGATAGTGGAAAAACAGTGCTTGACAGTTTTTGATAGTGGAAAAACAGTGCCAGTAACGTCAATGCTGGAATGAGAAGATAAAGCGCACAGTTGCTGGTGGCACAGTGTGAGCCAGACATGATTAGGGTTGCCAGAAGTCTGGTAAAATAAGGATATGTTCTCTTTCGGTCTCATGTTTTCTGTCCTGTTGGCAAAGCAAAAACCCTGGAAAATATCCATCTTTTTATTGCTTGCTGTATAGTGCTATATAGGCCTATATGTATTATAGCATCTGTTATTTCATGGTAGTTATGAACAATTTTACAAGTACACTGTCGCCGAACATTTTTTCTCAAAGTTGCTTATAATTTGATAATTTTCTTATACCAAATGAAATGGACAAAGAAGTAGTCTGCTGACTCTGTGAATTTAATTATTCTTACGAGGCACAACAGTTTATGAAGAATGTTTCTTATGAAGTAAGAAAAGTAACAAGTATGCATATGGATTCTATGCATAATTGTGTATGTTATTGGTTTAATGCTTTCTGATTTGGGAAATGCTAGTGAATAGAACAATATGGGGGCTGAACCATGCTGAAAAACAACTAATGGACATTGTGAAAAAATGAAAATGTGGCAGCTGTTGTGATGTTGCCACAAGTGTCACTCCAGTATAGCAGGCATGATCTCTTCCTGTGAACCAGATGTTGTTGTCTTGAGAGCAGTCGTCGTGCTTAATGCTTAAAGATCAGAAAACTTTGATGCAGCATTAAACTCTTGATTGATTTTTTCACTGATTACTTTTTGATTACTTTTTGATATCTATTTTCTTTTGAACATTTATTGCAGTCATGTCCGATGTCAGTAAATCTGAATCCAAGATGCGAATGAACATTGTTTTGTCACAAGAATTATGGGTACAGAAAGACAGTCGTTTTCTGAGCCCATACACACATGCACATGATTATACACCGTGATTCAAAAAAAACTAAGCCAAACTGTTTTTCATATATCTCTAATGCCTGATAACATATCACGCTAAAATTTTCCAAATATTTATAGAATTGGACCAAGAATATAATACCAAAATTTCATGAGATAAAGTTGAACGGATAAAAAGATATGAGTATTTCAACTTCATGTGCCGAAATTTCAGTTTACAAGCAATTTTCTCTCAGATTCAATCAAATGTTTTCTTATATCTCTAGTGCCTGATGATTAATCATTCTAAAATTTTCCAGATATGTAGAGAATTGAACTAACAATATGACTCCAACAATATGGTTTTATTATTTAATTAAATAACATGCTCAAAATGTCCTCCTCCTGCTTGCACGCAAGCCTGGAGGCGCTTGCGCCATTAGGCAACAGCATGCATCGTCGATTATCCTCTGGTTCAGGCCATCCCACACTTCCAACAAGCATTGATTCATATCGTTTATATCATGGATTGTTGTCTGGTAGACTCGGTCTTGCATCACGTTCCACACTTTATAGTCGACAGGATTCAAATCTGGGCTGTTCGGAGGCCATAATGTGGGAGAATCGAAGTCTGGCGCCTCTCTTGTCAGCATTTCGATGGTTTCCTTGGCTCTGTGGGCTGGCGCTGTTCTGTTGAAAAAGAAACAGCCTTCTGGGGCTTGATTTCTGATTACAGGTGAAGATGTGACGGCAGAACGTCGCGATAATAGGCTCCATTAATTTTTACTCTAGGATCACTGAAGACCAAAATTGGGAACTATCAAGCATCGAAATCGCAAAGAACACCATTAAAGACTTGCTGAAAACTGAAATTTCGGGAGATGAAGTTGAAAAATTCATGTCTTTCAATCCGTTTAAATTTATGACATGATATTTTGGAATCCTATTCTTGGTTCAATCCTCTAAATATTTGAATTTTTTTAGTATGATTAATCATCAGGCATTAGAGATATAAGATAAACAATATGACTTACATTTTACTGAATCTGGCAGAAAATTGCTTGTAAACTGAAATTTCGTCATATGAAGTTGAAAGTTTCATACCTTTTTATCCGTTCAACTTTTTCTCATGAAAATTTGGAATCATATTCTTGGTCCAATTCTCTAAATATTTGGAAAATGTTAGCGTGATATTTGATCAGGCATTAGAGATATATGAAAAACAATTTGGCTTAGTTTTTTTTTACTCACGGTGTACAAACTGTACATACATATATATATATTATATATTATATATATGGATGCATCATCAACCATATGAATATATATATATGGTTGATGATGATAATGATGTTGATGTGTTCTCTACCCGAAGGCAGGTTCATTGGCTTTGCGCCTCTGGGGATGAATATATACCGGTAGTTATGGCATACATATTTAACATGATTACACATGAGCTGTACATAGGTTCCTTGTCGCTATTAATACACTCTTATCGTTAAAGTGTTAAAAGTTATTTGATAAAAGCTGATTGATTGTTGCATACTGATGAATATTACATTTACCATGAATATTACATTTGCCATGAATATTACATTTACCATGAATATTGCATTTATCATGAATATCACATTTACCATGAATATTACATTTACCATGAGTATTACATTTACCATGAATATTACATTTGCCATGAATATTACATTTACCATGAACATTACATTTACCATGAATATTACGTTTACCATGAATATTACGTTTACCATGAATATTACATTTACCATGAATATTACATTTACCATGAATATTACATTTACCATGAATATTACATTTGCCATGAACATTACATTTACCATGAATATTACATTTACCATGAATATTACATTTACCATGAATATTACATTTGCCATGAACATTACATTTACCATGAATATTACATTTACCATGAATATTACATTTACCATGTCTGTTGATGTCACTTGGGATGGAAAATGTAATGAATTTGCGAATGTCATTGCGCATCACAATTCAGCTTCATGCTTAGCCCTTATATCATGTGTGAGTGTGATTGTTATTTCTTAGTAATCATTGTTCTTATTACTAATAATATTACAATTTCACTGTAGACTAATTACTAAATTAATTAGAAAATTTCTAGTGTTACGTTAACAAAGGAAGCTTTAAGTAAATTAACAAACTGACTGCGTGACTTTGCCTTTCGTCTGGCGTCTGAATTGATGCCTCACAGTGTCTTCGGTGATATACAGATAATTTTGTGATTGCTATCTTTAAGTGAAATAGATCTAAGGTTATTTTGATTAGATTTCGTTGCAAGTTGCAGTCTTATAAATGGATGTTGTGGGCTTTACCGTATATGAGTATATGACGTATGGATGAAATACAAGCTGTGAAACAGGATTCCTGTTGCCGCTCAGCCACGTAGGCTACCTGTCAGTCATTTTTTTGTGAGGTATCGGTGTCATGAGATGGCAAATTGATATATAACACTAACAATCAACTATTCTATTCTATTCTATTAAAACTGTTCTATTTACTTTTTATAAAGCACATCTCACTGTACATCCTAATCAGAGGCGCTCCCAGTGCGAAGAACACCTTGAAAAAGAAAGATCTTAAGACAACGGGCAGAAATAGTAGCACCCCCAGATAATAACTCAGTACGAGTTATAACAGGAAGGTCATTCCACAGGAGAGGTCACGACGCTGTGCTGGGACAGTTCGAGACCATAGTCGTAGAAAGTTGTGACGGTCTAAAGAAGGGAGAGGACGTCCAGTGGTAGCTGAGATAGGCTGCCTATTAGGATAACAGAGATAGAGAGGAGTTTGATCCCAAAACAGCTTATAGGTAAGAAAGAGAATTTTAAACTGAATATATGAGCAGTTAAGAGAAGCCAATGAAGGTGTTCAATCACCAGAAAAGCTGGGGTCTATTAGCCAGTTTGCATCACCTGTACAGTGGACAGAGCCCCCATATTATGCAATCCCTGGAGGTTTAAAATGGCCCGATGGTGCTATGGATGACTGAGAGAAGAAATTCTTTGGTATCAACTGTAAAGTATAGCACCCCTTACATTTGTGAGAGGCAGTATAATTTTTTCAACCATTCTATTGTTCTGTAAAATGTCATGCGATCCTGTTCATCTATGGTAAAATGGTGCAAGAGAAGGCTTGGACAGGCCTTGCACAATGGAGTCACATCCGAACTGTTCACCCCGTTAGATACGCTGCTATGCAAATGCTCAAACACGACACGAGTCCCTATGTATGTTAACTTTTACCTGTGATCAGAAATCATGATGATTGACCAATTGTGCTTTTTTAACAGCCATTATCGTTGACTGACCCGTTCGTCGAGTGCCTGCTTTATTTATGCTCAGCAAATAATGATAACACGACCCAATCACTTACTTAATGCATGCGACAATCTACGATAGTCCTCTCTCTCTCTCTCTCTCGGGAGAGTGGTCCTCCTAGCAGTTGATGGATTTTTTGCCGGATAAACAAACATGGCATGCATATGCGTCCAACACTCTGACATCCTTGCTTACAAGTTACTTGGCTTGTAATCATCATCATCAGCATCATCATCATCATCATCATCATCATCATCATCATCATCATCATCATCATCATCATCATCATCATCATCATCATCAGTGATTATTGCTCTGGAGTATTGCCATTTCTTTGACTCTGCCAATTGTCCTGGTCTGCAGGGTTGTACTGGCCAAATTTGCCATCGAAAAGGTTGACTTTTTTCCACCAAAATTTTCTGACGACCTTTTTTAGTCACCAAATTTGTTCTGATTACCTTTTTCTGTCGTCAGATGCTTTTATTACATTTTTTGTCCATAATTCGCTAATTTAATCATTTTGTGACTTTTATTTCTTGTAAAATTGTGATCTTCAACTGTTTTCTTGTCGCATTTTATTTTTCACAATTTTTTTACTTTACTCCTTGTGAGGTAAGTACACACATGCATACCCTCATTTTCGGAACTTAGTACACGATGCAATTTTTTTAGGTGAGTCCACGCTGTATACCTGCGTATACCTTCGTGTACAGTCCTGCTGGTCTGGGCCAATTATTTACCAAGCTGTGTGTAGCCTGGAGTTCAATAGTTAGGGATCCACGTCCACCGACTGACCGGGTCCAGTACCTGGTTGACCAAGGTGGTTCTGCTTCATAATCTAATCCTTGTTGGCAGAAATAAGTCTAGGGCAATTTTACGGCACTCCATTCTCCGCGCTAAACAGGTCAGAAGTCACATTGTCAGTAGATATGGCGGCCGACAGTGGCCGACAGTTCTCATTCTGTTGGTGTACGTTGGTTGCTAATTAGGTCCATAAACCTCCGAGGAAACCCGGGAGAGAGAAAGAGCAAAGCAATTTCAGCCGGTTGAGTCAAAAACCATCCTACTCAGATGTAAATAAGCGCTCTCCACGGTGGATGTCAGTATTCCATTTCTGATTGAATCAGACCATTCAGCATGAAAATGAGATCTGCCAGAGGGAAGCCAATCTGAATCTGGTCTTCTATGCACCTGAAGACTTGTAACAGGTGATACCCATCACGAAGCGCTTCGTGAGGTTATTGTAAGGCGCTATATAAATATTTATATACATACATACATACATACATATGTTAGTCGCCTCTGGATGCACATGGTCGAGCTTAACCTGTCACCTGTCACCGCTCTACTCTACTGTGCCAGAGAATCTGAACATTCACACCATCTGAAAGTTGTCGACGGGATTCCGTTGGATGATCCTACGTGTCTGCGAGGGATCATCACTGATGACTGTTTCCGGCTCACTGTGACTTATTTTGCTAATTGATGAAATTTTCTTGTTGTTATGACACTTAACATCACGTCGGCTAGTTAGCACAGAGAGCGCCTCTGAGTAGGTTTCTTGAAGAGGCACTATATAAATACTCGGAATGAATGAATCAATCAATGAATGAATACATACATACATACATACATACATACATACATACATACATACATACATACATACATACATACATACATACATACATGATTGTCATCATCTCAGAATAATTGTGATATGAAATGCAAACTGGGCTTTCTGTCTTCTGAAGAAGAAAGTAAGATTAACGACTAGTGCAGGTTTGTTCCATAGATATCATAGTGCTGTAATTTGCTTACATAGACATGTCGTGATTCACCTAATCGAAAGCTTTCAACAGACCGAAGAACATGCCAATGGAAAATTCGTTTTCATCAGCTGCTTTCTGTATAATGATTTACCACGTTGTGAATATTGCTATGAAAGTAGAGGATTGTCTGGACAGAGCAATATCCAGATTGGTTTATCGATGTCAGCGGCGTCTGCTAATGTAGTGTGGAGAAGAATCTCCCACGGTTGCCGGAATTTTTTTATTATTACAGTCTGGGGTGACCTCTAAGTCTCTATTATGTACGTTGGCCAGAATGGGGGTGAGGCGTTTGTTCTCCCATTCCAGGTACATGGTGATAAAATGGACTTTTTGTACAAAATTCAAATAACATTGTTTACTTTACCTTTTAAAAATATTCAGAGAAGTACGACAGGATTGTAGTTTTTATGGATTTCTTTGCCCCAGATTTCAAGATTTAAGAAGATAACTGCCTTAGCAATTATTATGAGCTGATCGAGAACATTACCGTTAATTATGAAGTAACCTATAGTTTATTATAATTATAAGGACAATTGTAACAATAATGCTTTTAGCGACCTGTTTGATAATGCAATCAGCTCCACTGTATCCACTACTATCTATGGATGTGTAGTCTGCAGTGTCTGGCTCTGCTAGTCATTTGCTGAAGATCAGTTAATTCCTTTGGATGATGTATGAAAAGTAGAGGTTGTTGCAGCAAGACAAACTTTCTCCCCATCCCTGACCTACAACAAGTAAGTAAGCATGTATGCATGTATGTGTGTATGTATGTACACTGTGTCCAGATAAAAAGTAGACCCCACAAAAAAGTGTAATAACTCGGTCAAAACTCTTAGGATTTGTCTGAAATTTTAAACAGAGCAACAGTGACCATATTTAAGATCCTAAAGCCGATTAGAAATATTCGTGAGTTTGTTAAATTTATGAGCATTTAAAATGCAGCACCAAAAAATTGAACTTTCCAACATGGAAAACCTGAAAGGAAGTGAAATTCAGCTATATATGGTGTTCAAAATGTCCTTCTTGTTCACGGACACACTACTGTAGACGTAGACGCTACTGTTTGACAATACAATGATGATGATCACCTGGTCAAACATCTGCCACTCTTCAATCAGACGCGCTCTACGCCCTATACGGTTATCGATGCCATGAATACGCGTGAACGAAAAATGCGCTCCTCCAGTAAATGCACCTGGTACTCCGGATCGAGGCCTGGATTGCTGGGCGGCCACAGCTGGGTGGTATGAAGCCGAGTGTATCCCTGGACAACTGCTACGTCTTCGGTCGTGTGTTCGTGAACAAGAAGGACATTTTGAGCACCATATATAGCTGAATTTCACTTCCTTTCAGGTTTTTCTTTTTTTTAAAGTTCAATTTTTTGGTGCTGCATTTTAAACGCTCATAAATTTTACAAACTCACGAATATTTCTAATCGGCTTTAGGATCTCGTGTAAATATGGTCACTGTTGCTCTGTTTAAAATTTCAGACAAATCCTAAAAGTTTTGACCGAGTTATTACACTTTTTTGTGGGGTCTACTTTTTATCCGGACACAGTGTATGTATGAGCACTTGTTATAGCGCCCCTTTAAGATTTGTACTCAGAGGCGCTCCCGATTACAGCACGGACACTGAATCCGAGTTTCATGCCGAAGCACACAAGCAATTGCGAGTGAAGGACTCACTCAGGGTCCTACTACGTGCTGGTTCCAAGGCACCGAACATACCCCCACACCATCGTGCTCCCCACAAAGTAAGTCAGCATGTTCCCACATGTTTTGTCCTCATCTTTCACCCCATCCATACTGATTTTCTCCTCATCTTCACCCCATCCACACAGGACTGCATCACATTCCTCGCAAAAAGTTGTGACCAATTAAAATGAAAATATACCAGTTTTAGCTTACATGGAGATTGCTGATTGAAATAATAGAACACACACACCAAGCCTTATGTCTTATTGAAAGTTTGCAATATGATGGTCTAAAGAGCCTGCTGACTACAGAGATATGATAGCTGCCATTACCACTATTTTATCATCGACTCACTCTCCATTACAATGCTGTTTTCGTGGCAGTAAACCTCATTATCGCAGTAAACTGAAATTGTCCCCAAAACCACGTTATCATCATCATGGATTACTTTGGGAAAAATTACCACATCGCTCTCTAGTAAGAAACCTTTTAGTTGTTGTACAGGTAGATTTGCTTCTTTAAGATAGATTAAAAGCCAGTTTTTGGCAAGAACATCTATCAAAAAAAATTCTATTTTGATCAGTTATCTCCATGTTGTGTGGAGAAAATTTATTGGAGAGCATGGAGTTAGTCTCATTCTGTAAGAGGGTCACATTGAAGTCCAATTTTTAAATGAGTTGTTACCAGGGCAAACAATTTTGTTGATAAAAATTTGCTCTTTTCCGATTTTTCTGATTGTCTTAATTTTGTCTTAGTGTTTCACAAATCTCTTTCAGATTTTTTTCTGTGGGGCTAATTTTGTCATTATTTTTGTTTTATTGTAACCTGTGAGTCAATTTTGAAAAGTCCTACATGTAAAGAGCTCATGTACTTTTGTAGCCAATCATTCATCCAAGTTTGTGCAAGTCTATAGCAGGTTTGGAAATGACAGCGACAGTGTACAAGCTGAAAGAAAGCCTTATTTCCGATAGTTTGTAAGTCTTAACTATATAAGGCGTTAGGCATTGTGAGGGTCATTATCTGCTCTCTGTCCATCTGCCTAGGTTTGTTAATTTACTAGTCTGCTACAGCAGATCCAATGGTCTGACTAGTGCAGAAAAGATCACGATATAGAATTACAGACAGTTGATTGAAATTTGAAAGTATACTATGGCGAAACGAAGGCATCAAGGAATGAATTTTTTCATAAGGTCGCCGCTTGATATTTAGGAGTGAGAGGGGAATTCACGTTGCTTAGAGTATTGTGTACAGTTTCGTTGCATGGATCATGAACTTGTTTTATGTCTGTCTATTTTAAGAAAATCAATAGAAATGCATGTATGCCTGAAAATATTTTGTTATTTAAATGGGATGATGATCTAGTGGGGTCCCAGGTGGGCGATAGATGCTGCCAAGTAAGCTATCTTTATCCATTTTTCTTTCAGTAGTGGTCTATGCTGCCTTTATGGTTTCAGAAATGATATAGTTTGTAACGGAACAAGCCAACTGTGTTGCATTTCCTGAATGGCATGTACTTGTCCACAAAAGAGTAGTCAGGCATGATTGCTGATAAGACTAGAATCTGGAATCCAAGTTTCAGTTAAAGCCATAATTATGTATATTTGTATGTATGCATCAAGACTCTGCATGAAGCTAACTGTAACGTTTATCCGTCTTAAGCTTATTTTAGCAGGTATTGAAAATGTACTGCATTTAAATGGCCAGTTCAAAGAGAAACCAATTCTTTATAAATGTATAATATAATTGAAAACTGTTAAATAAACAATACAATTACGCAGTATTCCTATTTACTTATTGGCGTTGATTATCTACTATATTATTTAATTCTTATCTTCACTTGAGTGTAGATATTCTTTTCTAGTTCATCGTCTGCCAATTCGGTAAACTGTCGTAGTTCGATTCTCGTTTTCTGACAACCAAGTGTCTTTCGAAGTAGATGAGGAATAATATACACCAATGAAGTTTCGCAGTCCAGGCCGAACCACGGAATTCCAGGATATATATTTAGTAGGGCGTCCCAAAAAATATTTTTTTCGAAATTTTCTATGCAGTCCCCCTAAAAAGTTTCCATGTGGTCCCATAATAACACCTATAAAATTTCATGACACTGCAAAAATATTTAGGGGTCCCCCAAGCCACCCAAATTTTACCCTTATTGACATAATTTGCGCCTGATGTGTCCAACTTCTAAATGCCTTTAGATCCCAACCCTTAATCCTATTACAACAAATTTAATACCATTGGAAAGCTCTTAAATGGTAGAATTTACAGGTATCTAACTTTATTGGATACAATGGGTATTTTTGGTATAGTATTACGCTCAAAAAATGCAAAAATCGAGAAAAATTCGAGATTTTTGGACTTTCGCAGTATCAGTGTATACTCACAATTAATCATTGGGAGCTGTCATTACAAGCACTTGATAATGCAACAAGTCATAGTTTTAACTCCTCCATACCTTCATCTTCTTCAGTGTAAGAAATTCTGAGGGAGCTGAGGGGTTCAACTCCTATTTTTTCCTAGGACTGCACAGTGAAGTCTTAATTGCACACCCCACGCAGCTACACACAAATCAACGTCTGGCCCGTTATTTTTTCACTATTCTCATACTGATCTGCTTATTCTACATCACTGCACACATCTCAAATTGTTCTTTAGTTCTACGTTCTACATTTAAGTCTATACATGTCAACAAGATTGTCACGATTGCGGTTAGAAAACATGTGCCTATGTTTTTCGACAACTTGTACGACACATTGTCTCTGATCTTCGTTCTTCGTTATCGTTGAACTTAAATTCTGTATCAGAGCTGAGTCATGTTCAACACGGTCATTTACACAGACCAAGTTATGAAAAATCACCCGTGGTCTTATACGATTGGCTAAGCTTATCTCGCCACTCTTTCACTGAAGGATCGAGAAAACTATCATTGAACGCAGTATAGTTCGGGAAAAACTTTTAGGAAGAGATAACCCCTTTATTCTACATTGACGAGACAAATCACTGAAAGAATTGCTATCTCTTATAGCCTATCCTAGGTACCAAGAATGATGTTGCATCATTTTCAGACTTGTCGTCTAGAGCAGCATCGTCAGAATTATAAAGCTTTGGATTAATTCAATGAGAGCAGTGACAATATACATGAGAACACCGCCTGACTCTAGATGTCAACCACAAATCTGAGAATTGCTGGAGTATAGGATGCCCTGTAGTTCACGGTCGTCAACTGTATATGGGATTCTTTCAATCATAAAGAGCAATTCGATCTATATTGCCTTACCCATCCAACTCGCTCAGGCTTGCGAACTGCTACAGAATTGCTCAATACAACTATGGATACCAAGAGCTGAGGAAATTCTTGATTTCATAATTAGAGGATGGCCACGCTGAAGCTGTTCAGTAACGAATTCCTATGATTTGTTAGATGCAGACTGCAATAGCATTGGTCGAGTGTTTGGTTGATTGGAGCATTCATCTTTAAATGGCATTACAGATCATTGATGGACAAACTTTACCAAGGACACAAAGAATGCACCAGGAAACTGGACTTAAAGATTTCTATGATGTGACCAAGAAGTTACGACTGATGGCTGATGTAAAAGGGTGCAAGGCACTGCAAGCTCTATTTAATATGCAGTTATTCAAGGCCGTTGTCTCAAAGCATTTGCCAATAATTAGCCTAATGCATCACACTGCCACGACTTCAAAGGTTCCAAACTGCAACCGTTGATTCCTGTCCTGGTCCAGAGGTCAACTTTGACACACCTAAATGTTAGTACTTCCACCATCTAGAGAAGAAATCAGACTGACAATCTGTTAACCTTATCCATATCCACTCCAGTGATGATTGTCATAGAGGTAGCAGCCTGTATAATCCCAGTGCACGACAGATTTACATCATTGGTTTGCTCGAGAGCTTAACTATCATCCTTATGCTTGAATAACCTCATTCACAAACACAGTAAGGTTGCATGCTTGTGGATTTTAGTATTTCAAAGCAATATAATGATATTAAGCAATATGTAAGCACGTTAGTGGGATCAAAGTGTGGACCTTCGAAATTTTCAAACTCTGACGTCGTACGTATAATTTGTGACAACATGCACAAATTATATGAGCTTTGGGGACCTCTAAATATTTTTCAAATGTCATGAAATTTGGCAGGTATTATCATAGGACCATAAGGAAACTTTTTGGAGGGACTGCATTTCAAGTTTCAAGAAAAATATTTTTCCTGTGCAATCGTGGGACACCCTAATATTTAGTATTCGCTAACACCAGTCTTCTTACTTCAATAGATGAGATGTGTCACAATTCCAGCGTGCACATCAACCATATGATCAACCAAGTGACCATAACAACACTAATCAACCGTGTGATTAACTCCAGCGACTCTCCAACGTTCGCAAAATTCAAAATCAACGATCAAACTCTCCACCAACGAATGACGATAGTTATAACAGGCTCCAGATTTTGCTTCGAAAACAAAACTGTCCCGAAAAACTCAACGTCTACTGGCTACACTTCTTCCAAACAGAGAAGATGTACCAAACTGTTCATTCTGCGGTTAATTTAACTTAAGAGTTCATTTGGCACAACAAATGACCCTTCTCTATCAACCTCAAATTGCAGAAATCAAAGATTTATCCGTTTCCGTCGATGACGTGCGTTTTAATCCGTTTGCGCGTCGTTACGTGTGTTGATATAGTTGCCATTGGCGACCAACGTCCATCAGCCTCGCTGTCTTTATTAAGCGCGTCTGTGTTTTCATTTGCTGATCATATTACTAAATATTAATTCTTCTAGCAACGCCAATTAATTAACTAACTAAATCAACGCCACTGCATTGTCTATCTTAACTTCTACTTATAATTAATGCTTAATATTAGACAAGTTAGTTTGATAGATAATAGCGATTTAATACGCTACACTAACTGTTAAGCACTGCATCCTTGACTATCTGACAGATCTATCTGAACAAATTCATTTTCGGACAGTCATCGTGGTCTTTGTCTGCAGAAGAAGAAGAGGCATTTGGATAATATATTGGAATCATAATTGCAATCATGAATTTATATAGTGCCACTTCAAGAGGAACTCAGGAATTTTCATAGTGCATGACTTTAAGTAGTGGTTGCAAGAAGGTGGGGCAGCGTAGCCTACGGATAGTTCCTAGGTGACTGAGCACAAGCATGAGTGGCAGACATAGACGTAGCTTTCTATTGTGACAGAGGTGTCCAGTCACCACCACTTTTCAGCTCTGCAAGGAAATATATTTTTTAACATGAAAACGTTTGACTGTCTAGTGCGTACAGGCTATTCACGAATATTTAACATCGCAATGGCGGCAGAGCTGATAGAGGCTTCCACAGTGTGTTCATTGAGTCGTTCGTTCTCTGTGTTTGGTCTAACAACCTGGAACAGGCTTCCCTTGACTGCGACACTTCCCAAACTGTTCTCAATGTCACAACTGTTGAAGACTGTTTTTTTTCACTTGATCTCGGCTGGGAGCCTCTCTGAGTAGATACCCTGAGGGGCACTATATAAATTCTGATTGATTGATTCATTGATTGATTCATTGATTGTCCACACTACCTTACAGTCCTTACTTGCACGTGTTTGATTCATAATAATTACCTAGATGAAGTCATCCATCTTGTTTTAGGCTATACAATCTGGACTTGACATTGTGAAATTGAGTTTCTATAAAAGGTCAAATTATCAAATTCATTTGGAAAAATATGAATATGGCATTGTATTGTTCTATTTTTCGGGTGACCTAAAGTTCTGGACAAGGCATACTAAATTCGCATTTTGGGAAAGGGATAGAGGAAGGCGATGGAAGAGAGAAGGGTAGGAAAGGGACAAACACCCATTTAACGGCTTTTGCTATTTTACAACGTGAGTAGGCCTAATAGCATTTCAAGTTTGAAATTATTGTAAGATCTATAGTACTGAATGTCCTAAATAAAGTGCTGTTGTGTTCGATAAAATTTCAACAAAGGATGGCATTGCAAAATGATTAAATACAAGGTGCCTTAAAGCTTCTTTCTGAAAACCTTTGTGAGCTCTAAGGCATAGCAGAACTTTAAAGAGGTGCAGTGCTCTATTTGATTCTGAATCTATTTAGGACTGTCTCACCTCGTTTTAAAAAAAGTAAAAATGCTGGCTAGGAATGAACCTATAATACATGCAAATAAGGTGGCATTTTGCCCCAAGCCAAGCAAACCTTGGGAGGTGCTTGCCTCGCTTGGTTCTACCTGTGAAATTGCCTATATCATTAAAACTTGATATATTAATGTCACATTTATTGAGCACAGTAATTCGATATAATGTGTAGTATATTTTGGACCTATAATTTGTATTAATGGCTATGCCTGTCATTTTGGCTTCATTAATAATCGATACAGAAGTGGCAGCAAACAGGGAATAGATCTACAACAAAATAAATGTGATTGAAAACAAAATAAACAAGCCATCAAAACACAAATGTCTGCCAGTCATCTCAATTGCAAACAAGTAAAAGACCCCAGAACAGTCGAACTGTTCACTGCATAACCACAAGGTGACCGAGCAGGGAAAGGGCGTTTTGCCCCTCTAACCCAATGATCAGAGCTGCTGAGGAATAGTCACCACCACTACCTGAGGCAAAGTTGGCAGACATTGTTGACATGATCTCAATCAAGGAAAGCTCTCTAGGGCAACTCCAAGATAACGGACTGTGTAAAAGAAAAGAACGTTCAGAAACTTACAGCTGGTGAACAGACAAGATATTGATCTTGACGAGCTGAGCTGAGCGTGACCAGCAAGTCAAAACGAACTGAGTCTGATACTCTTATTACAGTTTAATGGGAGGTGGTTGGAGGACATGCAGAGATTAATGGCGGATACTCCTCTCCACCAAAGAAAGCGCGGCGACATCAGCTGGGAGGTGAACAAAGGCCTCAGTGGTGTCGTCTGCATACGGATGGAATGCAACATTCACAGTGACCTGGAATGAACTCCCCAGCCCCCACTACTCTTCAAATGCCATTGGTCTCTCTGTCTCATGTCTCACTCTTCTTAAGACCGTCCTATTCGCAAAAGAGTTGTGTGGGGAATGCTCCTGAATACGCAACCTCGAGGGATGCTATATCAAATTGCTGTAATAAATTGTATCCAGCCTTTTCAATTTTTTAGGGGCCCAGTGGCGCATTGGATAACACACTGGCATGGAGATCAGTGGACTCGAATTCGAGCCCCTGTAGGGTAGACGCGCTTTTTGTAGGCTGCTATTAGCGTGTGGTGTATTGCAGGCTGTCTGTTCTGTTAGTAGTTAAGATTTATGTTTTCTATGATCTGAGTTCTTGTGAATTGTTTCAACTGCATAACCGTACACTGTAACCGGTTGCGGTCTGTCAACCGGATTGTTCGATAAAGAAAACAAATATTATTATTATTATTATTAATTGTCAGAACCTTGTTTCCTGTGTAGACTGATTTTCTTGTATACATGGCTCGTCACTGTTTCTAAAGATGTAAAACCATGTGAGAAGTAATTGACATTGAGGACGATAATCCTCAGCAGCAGAAATCAATTTAGATGCAAGTCTTTCATGTAGAGCCTTTCTTGTTTACTCAGTCGTTGAGTATTGCCTTCGTCATCGTCTCTTATTGATTGCATCTAGGCATTTTATATGGAGTGCGTCTTGCAGCATTACTATTCTTAGAGTGCTGTCAGCATAGAAACCACATGAACAAAGAAGTTTCTCTAGGCAATAAGATATCAGTCTTTGCATCTGCTATACTTTTTTCTTTTTTGACATATTTTGTCAGTTTAATGTTTAAGAAATTCATGCTAATGAATCTTGGCAGCATTGTTAACAGTTCTATTAATTTACAATTTTATATAATTACTGCATTTTAAAAATTCATCGTTTCTGCAACACTGTCAACATTGACGTATGTTCATCCTTGTGTCATCAATATGCAACCATAAATTTTCTTGTGTGTGTGGGAAATTTGTTTGCTAGCTTGAGTCACAGCACATAGCATAGGAACAGCTGCATGCATGGAGTTTTACATGATTGTCCTGATCCTAAGCATCATCAGGACTTCATTGCCATCTGCTGCTGCTTAACCTTTTGCATGTTGACCATTTCATGTAAATTGATCAAAACTATGCCTTGTTGACTTTGCCTTCAATGACTGCCAGTGAGTGATGTACTGCTTCACTTCACTTGTTCTTGTCATATCTGCAGATGGAAAAAATGCAGAGTTTGCAGCTACATGTCTATTTGCATGTGATAATGCAATTATAATATTCACAATGCTAATACTCAGTAATAATGGTAGTGGTAGTAGTGACGATGATGATGATGATGCTAATGATGCTGCTGGCAGCTGCTGCTGCCGATGATGATAATGATAACAATAATATGTTTAATTGTCACATTGTACCTAACTATATATAGGGGCTTTGGAGATAATGGTTACAGGCAAGCCCTCGTATTTAGACTGCAAAATCCTACATCCAATGCCCCTCAACCAAATTAATCAGAGGCTTTGAAACCTTTTCCCCTTCTTATTCCAAAGCTTAAGTGGAATCACTTAAAGGGAAAGTCATTTAGTCAAGTCATACAGAGTGTTTATGACTCTATAATTATGTGTGGTCAATAGTCTGGTGAAGAAACTTGCCAGGAAAGACCTTCAGAGCTCAGCAAACATAATATTCCACCAACAGACGAACTTCCCTACTACATAGCATGCACACAGGACATTTTCCAAGGACTCGTGAAATGCACTGAAAGACTAATTGTGTTACATTACATTGTGATCAAATGCAACATGCTCTGTATGACTTGACTAAATGACTTTCCTTTTAAGTGATTCCATTGAAGCTTTGGAATAAGAAGGGGAAAGGTTTCTAAGCCTCTGATTGCTTGCCATGGACTACAGAACTATTTCCTTGGTGACATATATGCATAAAAATTCACGAGTGAAAATCCACATAAGATATACCGCAACCAAATTAAAGTTTAATGATTGTGTAGGCTGAAATGGATATAAAGTCCTAGCATACGGAAACATTCAGCAAGTCCTTTGTCTTAGATTCCTTTGTCTTAGAGTTGCAGCAGAATGTACAAGAATTTAGGCTGTGCCTCCAGCGCAGCCATTTTAAAGATGGGCAGAGAGGGGTTGAGTGGTTCGATGAGATGAGCACGATAATTTCTTGTCTCGTGCCGACACCAGGTTGCTTTACAAACACATCAGTGCAGGCACATAAACCGTTTAGAAGACATTTATGCTGGTAATGAGCTGCACATGCTGAAGTGTTTGTTTAACATAATTTGAAAATTACACGATGCAAGCATTCGACCAGACGAATATTGCACTTGCCTTTTGTGTCATTCATTTGCATTTTATCTTTGCACAATCATGGTCCATGGATTGCTCAGCCTACACACAGACAGACAGACCGAGAGACAGACACACAGACAGACAGACAGAGAGGCTGCTAGCTGCACTGTCTGCCTACGCACCGCTGCCAGCGGCATATTTCTTCCGTAAGTGGCAAAACAAACTGGACAAACAGATGTCCGTGAGTCTGCCTTTATTGGTCTCGCCAGGTTTCGGCTGCTGGGCCGGTCATGTAAGTTAGCACCGGTCTTAAGAAGCGGCGATGCACTCCCTCCCTCCGCCGGTGGCTGCCTCACCACGGTGGTGCAACGGTGGGTGTTGGACATTAGGCCGATCACCGTGGTGTGCACAGTGGACGACGATCGATCGATATGACACCAAGTCCATATGACACCAAGTCGTCGTCCGTATATTATGCGGTGATGATGGAACGGTTTCTTGGGATGTGCGCCGTAGTTATTAGGTCTTCTCTGCCGCTGCTGCTGCTGCTGACTTCTCTGTCACCTGAAAGTAATTCGTCAGCTGCTGGCTTTGCATAGCATGATAAACTGACTTAATGAGCTATGGATGAAGTTTTCTAAGATATTTAAGAGTCCTGGTAATCATGAACTTAAATGCTTAAACAGTCCCGGTGTCTTTATGATTCTTTGTTGAACTTTTCTTACAATTGACTATGTAAACAGTGTTTGTTTGTATGTGCACTAGTTATAGCGCCCCTTCAAGCTCACTACTCAGAGGCGCTCCCGACTGCAGAGCGGACACTGCATCGGAGTTTCATGCCGAAGCACTGAGCAATTGCGAATGAAGGACTTGCCCAAGGTCCCTAAGTGGCGACTTGAGGTGGATTCGAACCTGCAACCCTTCGGCTGCAAGGCGACGAACATACCCACTTCACCATCGTGCCCCACAGTCTTGGTCACTGTATTCATTCATTTCAAGAATTTATATAGCGCCCCTTCAAGAACTCCACGCAGAGGCGCTCCCAGTCCAACCACGGTGGAAAAAAAAGTTTTAAGGAGCCTGTATAGGTGTAATATGTTTTTTGTACAAACAATGTTCGTTAGATATGTGTACATTTAAAATCACATTGATGTTTGTAATCACGTTGATCATGACAAATTGTTTAGCCATCTGTAACTACACATCGAAAACGGGAGAGCTTTGCATTAGCGGATTTTCTTATCCTTTAGGATTGTCCTATTGACGACATCTGCAGATTTATCTTGAGCTTTTCAGTTGTGTTTCATTTCTAAGTTTACCTAAGGTTTCTGTTGTTTTTTTAAAGTCAATAAACAGCTGATTGATTGATTGATTGAAAAAGGAAACGCAGTAGAATTACCACATTATATTATGGCCTAGTTAGCTACACCGGTAAGTGCGCGCTGCATTCGTCTGTTGGTTGCAACGGACTGCGGTTCAAGCCCCGGGCTGGGTTTGACACTCAGAGATTTAGATATCTCGGGCTAGCACGTGTGGGAGTGTGGGACGTAGGGGCGCAAGCTCCTGCGGAGCGACCTTGGGCAAGTTGCTTACCCATCATTGTCTGTGGGGAAGGCAACGGGAAACCACCTCACTCATCTCCTCCACAGGGGCGTAAAGCCAATGAACCTGCCTTCGGGCAGAGCACCATCATCATCATCATCATTATGTGAAACAGGCTTCAAACACAGTAAACCTCCAAGAGTTTATGTCTGTAGACATCAGTAAGGCGTCATAAAAAATGTCCATATCCAATTATATTGATATGCCTATGTGCACACAATAGTGATTTGGGGACGAGCATTAACATTGAAGAGAAATAAAATGAGTGTAGCCACCATTATTTTGAACAACATCTGTAGCAATTTTATTTCTATGACGATGAATCCTCTGCGAGCTACCTTCGAGTAGTACTGTAGTACCTTCGAGTAGTATACTGTAGTACCTTCGAGTAGCGCTGTAATACCTTCGAGTACGGTAGTATCTTGCCACTATTACAGATGTTGCTAATGTACCACTGTTGCTGTAGATGATTTAGTTGCTTTGAAATGGCATTGATTGATTTCTAACTACGAAATGCAATCATGATTATGGGTGCTTTTGACATAAGCGTGGTAGTCATGGTACATGGTGCAATTGATACACAATAGAAGTTTTGTGCTATTGATTTGCTTTGTGGAATAGAGTTGCCATATAAGACAAAATATCTGTTACAAGTGACTCTTCCCTAAAATGGTTATCTCATTCTTGAGTGATTCGGTCAATAAGGAAAACTATATTGCTGATGTTGTTGTTATTTTATCTTAATATTGACTTATAATATTGCTTCTCTGAGAGATTCATTGAAGGTATTGTATAGATATTCAGATGCATGCATTCAGATACACATTGTCAGATTCAATCATTCACATATTAATACACTTTCAGATACACACTTTCAGGCTCACTTTCAGATACACACATTCAGTTATTTGCATTGGGCTACAAGCATTCAGATACATGCATTCAGATACATACATTCAGATACATAATTATATTCAGATGCTCACATCAAGACACTAACATTCAGATACATTTAATCGTGTTATGAGAAAATAACGATGCAGTATTGTTGATGTTTATATAGTCAAATAATAGTTAATGTTTCATAAAGCTTTTTTAAAATAATATTTACTGATTATAACCAATCAAAATGTGAAGTTTGTTGAATTTTTTTTAAATTGTTGTGAATTTACCAAGTTTTAGGAAAAATATAGACATACCAATCTAGGTCAGAGCTCTTGTCTTTGGTGATGCCTCACACATTGCAGTGTTCAGTAAATTTCTACCCAAATATGTTTGAGATTTAAATTTAGTCATGTTTACATTTCTAATCATGTCAAACTTCAAAGAAATTTAAGGTATTAATCGTGAATGTTAATTTTGATTAATCAACACCCTTGGTATTTTTCACTGAGCCTGAATGGCATAGAAACTTTGCCTTCCAAAACCATGAGCTTACAATGTTTATTCTGGACTGCCTTACTTCATGAATCAATCAATCAATCACATGAATTTATATAGCGCCCCTTCAAGATCTCTACTCAGAGGCGCTCAAAAAAATGAAAGGAGTAAAAAAAGAATTAATTAGCTGTAACTGAATAAATTAACATTTCAAATGATTAATCGATTAATTAATCATTGAAATCTTGCCCTATTAAAAAATATGTATAACATCTGGAAAGAATACAGGTAGAAGGGCAATGATGAAAGTGATAAAATGAAGGAATAGAATTATGGAGGCAGAGAAATCATAAGAGAGATATGTAATTGGAACTAGAAAGGCTTCGTGATATTCAGTTCAAATGGCGATGCGCTTGCCGCTCATGAACAGAAATAAAATAGCGTCTTTTCGAGTTGTTTAAACAGTGACGGTGTACTATGTCAGAACTGTATTTGAAGCAAACACAAGAACATAGAGAGCCTACAAAATACCGAGACAGAAACCTGTGCATGTGCAGAATGCACGGCACGTTGTGAGGTTCTAAAAGGTGCAAATATGAGTCGCCATGTAGATCTAAATAAAAACATTGCAAGTATATCTGCGAATATTCTGTTTCGGCACATCATGCAGTATTGATGTGTGCTTCTTTTGAAACATTTGAGAATCAATAAAACTGTTGCCTTAGAAGACGTTTCTCGTCAAGGATTGACGACATTTAACTCTAACGGTATACGACCATTAGTAACATTTTCGACCGGCTTCCATTTATCTGAGCACGTTCTTAGCAGTGCCCTTATGCTTCAGCGGCTCTAGCCTTTCGTTCGTTCTTTCGTTATTTGCCAGTGTTTTTGGCTTGGTGCCTTAGATCTTTACCTGCTAGGGATATGACCATTGACTAGAAAATGAGCAAAATTGTTTGACTGATCTTACAGGTTTTTCTTATTTCACCATCCATCATTTAATGTGAATGTATACGATACATACGATGTATTATACATCAGCAGTGTGTGGAAATTGTAGTTTTGTCTGTAGAATTTCTGGGACAGGGATTAACTGTTCAGTCACTGTTCACATGTCTGGTGTAGCTGCTTTGTAAGGCGCCCTTGTAACGGCATGGCCATGTTACTGCGCCATATAAATTGTCGTAATTATTATTTTATTATTATTTTTATTATTATTATTATTATTAGGGAAACTGCTGCATTGAAACTCTGTTGGAGATGTTAATCCTTGTTCTGCTGTTATGTTCTGGTCATCGGTTCCGTACTCCACTGGATCAACTTGCTTCCAACTGTCACAAGCATCTAAATGCCTTTTTTACTCGCTTCTTGTTTCTAGGCTTTTTCATAGCTGTTTCTAATCCTCTCTGCATGAATATTGCTGTTGGCCAGATATGAATCACTGCAAAGTCTATTTCTTGGAAGCCCTGACTCCTGAGTCCTGTTCATAACCGTGGCAACACGGATTTAAGAAGGACACAGCAGAAATGGAAGAATAGACAGAGCATATTATAGTCTTTTGGACGGAGGATATCATAGGACACTATGCGTCTTAGGACTCGCTTTATGGCATATGTATCACATTAGGTTCCTTGTTGCTTTCTTAATTAACAAAAGGACGGATAAGCTTTCACTACGGCTTCGGCACCTATAAAGAAAATTATCAGAGATGGCAGCAGATAGTAGATGAGCTGTGGCTTGCATCATCACTAATGCATGTCTAGATAACTGAGCAGCTTATATGAAAGGCCAAATATATCCATTTTCGTGTACATGGGAACTGTGGAGTATCTTGTGACTAGCTAACATACTTCTGTTTATTCGTCAGTGTGTGCTGCACAGAACTGTAATCCCTGCATAATTCTATGTTAAAATTTGACTGGAATTGCAATGAGCGATAATAATAAGCAAGCGTTGTACACCTAACCAGACAGCACAATACCATTTGACATGAGGTGTTTGCATAGGCGGAGACCTGGGCCGAGACTTGGGGGACGGATTTTCAGATGAACGAATGGCTAAGTGTCCCAGAAAAATTTACATCGTTTTCCCGGCCAAAATTTCTGATGACCAGCGAAATCTCGAAAAATTTTATATTTTAGCTGCCAAAAAAGTTGATGACTTTTTTTAGTCATCCGTCCAAATCTTGACGAAATTTTCTATTTTCGCCGCAAAAAAGAAAAAAAGTTGATGCCTTTTTTTAAGTCATCCGGCCAAATCTCGACGAAATTTTCTATTTTCACAGCAAAAAAGTTGATGACTTTTTTTAAGTCATCCGGTCAATCTTGACAAAATTTTCTATTTTAGCCGCAACAAAAGTTCATGACCTTTTTTTTTAGTCTTGACGCTCAACGATTGGGGGGGACAAATGCATGGGCCGTCCCCCCAACACCTCCATTGGGGGGGGACCGTCCCCCCTGTCCTCCCTAGGTCTCCGCCCATGGGTGTTTGGCAAAATATAGAACCATATATTCAGTTCTGAGGCAGTCAATTCAGTAGGCAGCCATTAGAGTCGATTTTGCACATAACGAGAGATGTGGGTGACTGATGGAATGTGTATTATTTATTCACACATTCATTTATTCAAGAATTTATGTAGCACACCTTAAAGAAGCTCACTAAAAACTTATAAGCACTCCCAGTCCAACCATGGTGATTCTTAAGTCTTGAGTCTTAAGGAGCCTGTAAAACATGGACCAGCCCTTGGAAGAATACCAGAATTATTGTCAATGTCAAATGGAAGACTACAACTTTGTATCTTAACCCTAACCCTAACCCTGAACGCTCCGTTATAGACATTAAATTCTAGGAGCAGGTGACCTAAGAAAGCAATCGGAGATAGCAAGAGACTTGTCGAGTGTTACAGAGGTGATAGAAAAATAGAAGGACGTCTCGGCCTTAACCCTTTCACTGCCGCCTGTAGTTAAAGGGTTAACCTTTGACAACGAGCTGCATTGGTTTGTTAGTCACCTTCAGTATACACTTGACAAGAATGTGATTTATTAGCCAATACCACTTTTATGTATTGCAGCAATTTATATATATATGTATTATATATTTTATATATATTTTTTAGATAATTTGAAATAGATTTATTGCATGTTTATGAGTTTATGACAACTCTTTATGTTGAGGTTTATTTGAATATTATTTTGAGTCTGGTTTGTTTTCAACACACGTTTTATTGCTTTGTATTTTTGCGTAGTGAAAATAAACGAAGAGGGTATTTAGTGTTTGCGTAACGCACATTCTCATCGTTGTGCTCGTGCACCTGTGCATTTGAATTGCACACCTGCTGGTTCTAGGTACAGAGACAGTTGATGTGTACAATTATTCTGCCTAAGTATGCCATTCAAGTCTCATGTCATTTGACTGTTGTTGCTGCTTTTATGATGTTTGATCAGGAAGTTATCCGTGCATTTAACGTCTCGCATTGATTTATTCTTATTATGTATAATTGGAGAAAATTGGCGGCATGAATTCTCTCTTCTCTGAATATCGCTGCCATCTGTCAACTGTCAACGAGAACCTGTTGGTTGGCTGGTTGGTTGCCTGGTTGGTTGCCTGGTTGGGTGGTTGGTTGGATGGTTGGTTGCCTGGTTGGTTGGTTGGCTGGTTGGTTGGCTGGTTGGTTGCTTGGTTGGTTGGCTGGTTGTTCAGTTGGCTGGTTGGTTGGCTGGTTGGTTGACTCGTTGCCTGGTTGGTTGCCTGGTTGGTTGGCTGGTTGGTTGGCTGGTTGGTTGGCTGGTTGGTTGCTTGGTTGGTTGGCTGGTTGTTCAGTTGGCTGGTTGGTTGGCTGGTTGGTTGACTCGTTGACTGGTTGGTTGGCTGGTTAGTTGCCTGGTTGGGTGGCTGGTTGGTTGCCTGGTTGGCTGGTTGATTGGCCGGTTGGTTGGTTGGCCGGTTGGCTGGTTGGTTGGCTGGTTGGTTTTCTGGTTGGTTGGTTGGTTGGTTGGCTGATTGGTTGCCTGGTTGACTGGATTGCTGGTTGGTTGGATGGCCGGTTGGTTGGTTGGCTGGTTGGTTGGTTGGTTGGTTGGCTGGTTGGTTCCATGCATGTTTGCACCTGTCACTGGTCGCGCGTCTAGTTTACTGTGCATCGCTGTACTAACTGATGCAATGATCTTGTTCTTAATGACGCGTAGCATCGTCGTGTAGGCTGGCGCCGCACAGAGTGTCTCTGATTTGTTTTTGTATTTATTTGGATGGAGCTATATAAATGTCAAAAGAATTAGAGTTAGGGCAGTCTGTTGCTCGGAATAAACTTCCGGTCTCTTGCTGAGCACCTGGAAAGGGAATGGCCGTTTTGTTGCCCTCTTTGTTTGTTTACTCTCTTCCTAGTTCTGTTCCTACATCTCTGTCTCTCCTCATAACCTAGGATATTTCTTCTGTTGGTGGTACTCACACCAGAAGTGCTGCTGAATGGTCTTTGCTACGAACAGTGCTATTTAAATTTCTAGTTACATATGCACATGTACATTACATGACGAAATTTCTCATATATAGAAATTGCTATTACTAGATGGTTTGTTGAAAGCAAATTGGCGACAAATTGTTTACAGACGTCAGTTTTAGTATGTATTTGTTCAATTTGAGCAATTTGCCACAGATCAATTTGCAAAGCGTAAAGTATGATGCTGATTAACTAGATGACATGTCTTGTCATTGTACAAATATTGTATAACTATTGTATAACTATTGTATAGCTATTGTATCACTATTGTATAACTATTGTGTTCATTAGTTGCTTGTGGTCTCTATTGTCTGCCATGCATTTTAGGCAGCAGTGCTCATTATGAGGTTTTAGGCAGTATAGCTCATTATGAAGGACAGGTCAATTTCTCATTCTGAACTCTAAAGGCAACCAGTGCAGGTGACCAAGCAGAGTTAATAAGCTTGAATGAGAAGTTGCATCAGAACTACAGGAACCAGATAATGTTGGATGCCTTCACGTTTGTGACTTCAGAATCCGATTACCCAACACAGAGTTGGCATAATAATCAAGGAGGGAGCCAACAAGAGAGAAGACGAGGGTATGTGACATTTTCATGCTAAGATAGGCAGACCATAAAATGTGTGGCGATATAGAAACAAGATTTGCAAAGGTTTGTCATTTGGTTTTGAGGTGCAAGATAATTGTCCAGCGTCATCCCAAGTGTTTTGACAGTTTCTGGAAGTGGAAAAACAATGCCAGCGACGTCAACACGGAATTGAGAAAGGGAAACGACGCAGTTGTGGTGTGAACCAAACGTGATTGTTCCAGACTTATCGGGGTTTATGGCCGTACCATTGAAGCCGAACCACGCATGCACCAGAGAGAGAGAGAGACAGACAGACAGACAGACAAAGACAGAGTAAGAGAGGGGGAGGTAGGGTCATTCTTCAGGTATTACTTTGTTAGACTGATCTGTTGGTGACAGAGCAATGTAAAATCCAGTATCATTCCACATATTGCTGTAATTCGATTTCAAAGTGATTGGCAATGCTGCAGCTCGCCCTGGTGCAGTTAGAAAATGCCCAAACCAGGGGCCTGCTTGCTAGGCCTTGCTCCTGCCTGTGTTGGTGAGCTCTATATCCCTACACTTGAACACCCTTCGGTGGGCTGAGTAAAGTCTACTTTCAGCCTGTTTTTGCTCTCATCCCTACTAGGCAGAACTGTGCCTTCTCAGTGTTAGGTCCCTCAACTTGGAATGAACCTCCCTTGGACATTCTGTTCTCACATAAGACAAGACAGTTTTATTTGGCCATGCTGGAGGTTGTCACAAATGCCTTGAAGAGGAGCTGTACAAATTCTCATAGTAAATGAATGAATTGCGGCTGAATAGCCGAAACAACTGAATCGTGAAATGGTGCGAATGATTGAATGCACTGGCAATGTTCTTTTGACAGGAAAAACAAAGAAGCAGTCGGGTAAACACAGCATTGCATTAGTCTTCAGAAAATGATTTAGCGTTGCACTGCCACGTCTATGATTTTACGGGTAATGAGTCTGGTTCGAATCCATTTTTTATTGGGTGGCATTTGTCCTTGACTGTTCATGCATTGGCTGACTATACAGGGTGCACCAAAAAAGACCACCCCTAGGTTTTTTGCCAATATCTTGGCCAAAAATAAGAATTTTGAAATGAAATTTTACAGTCTTAAAGACAATTCATATTTACACATGAAGGCCAGATTTCATCAAAATATTTCAAACAGAACAAAAGTTATACCACTTTTAGGGAGGCACCCTGTACACCTGTGCATCGAAAGCTTTGTCTACGTGAGCCTGTGGATTAAGACTTCATTGTCACAAAAAACTAAGGAAATTTCAAATTTTTTATAGTGCTGTTTAACGACACTGCCTTAACAAAGATGATTGTATTGCTCTCCTTCTTTATCCAGGCTTGGGACTGGCACTGGCAAAGTGCAACCAGTGGCAGAGTTTTTCTAGTGCTTCTGGTTAGACAAAATATCCTGCGGAGCTGGTGACTGTTATTCTCTGACGTCTACGGAATGCCATGAAACTTTCACTTTGCTTGCTTGTTACATTTTTAACGACACTGCCATATCAAAGATGATTACTGTTGCCCTCCTTCTTTATCCAGGCTTGGGACTGGCATTGGCAGAGAACAACCAGTGGTGGAGTTAACTTTCACTTTGCCACCATGATTTATTCATTGACGACGCCACTTGATTATTAAGTTACTGCTGCTGTAATCACCAATTTGCATCGTAAACGTAGTCTTGAATATTCCACAGCACCAAAAAAGTTAAGTCGTTGCAGCAAGTTTATTCACAGGCGTTTAGTCAAAGCATAATAAATAGGGAGACGAGAGTGATTAAATCGGTTCCAGGTCAAGATTCAATGTTGGAAGGCAGGCAGGCAGGCAGGCAGAACTACAGTGGATGGTGTTTAAAGTTGAACCAGCGAATGGATTGTGGGGAGAAAGAGGAATTGGGATCGGATTTGTGAAAGGCCTCTTCAGCAACGATTCAATCGATGGTACTCCTGACCTAAGGACAAAAGCTGTGATCAGACAGAATGATTTGATAGAAGTCGTGCAACAGTCTTTCTGCTTACCTGAACGTTCGTATGTAACCATCAATTTTTATTGAGCCAAGTAAACAAAATAACATCATGTCAAATTACTATACAAACAAATCATTTGGTTACTAAAGGAAACCCAGAAGGGACTGCGGAGTCCTGCTGGTTAGGGCCACCTGTATGCATGCTTTCTGGTGCTGGATGGTTGACAGGTACATGTAGGTATCATGTGGCTATTAACACTAATTACACATCAAAATAGTCTTAACTAAGAAAACGTACATCCATAGTCTAAACATCACGATGCTAGGCTACATGATATACAATTCTAAACGTTATAATGTAAAGTATTAAACCTTAACTAAAAACATCGAACCTAAACTAAGTAAGAAAACTTTAACTGTGAAACTGTTGTCATATGTAAGGAGTGTTTATGGGTTTGATACCTGTGGGTTGTTTTTTGATTGGCCATTGCAATTTCCTTATTATCATTTAATAGTTTTAGTTACAGGCATACAACCTGAGCACAAATGTTGTCGAAAATCTTAATCTCTAAACATTGCATTTGCAGCCTTCAGTACTTGCATTACACAAACAATCTGCAAACATTTCTCATGTTTGCTTAATTCGTCATAATATAGTCAAACTGTTTCGAAGGATTGACAATTGTTATATCTGCTGCAAAGTTCTACATCCTTTTAGGCTAGCTCACTGGATTTTTATATTGCAGAATGGTGACATTAGTACAATTAAATGTTTTGCATATGACATCCTCCATTGAGGTATGGTTGAAACAAGATTAAGTGGTAAGATGGATTGACATAAGGCCTCTTGGGTGACATCAAAATGGTGACATTAGTACAACATGTTTTGTATATATTACAGCCTTCATTGAGATATGGTTGAAACAAGATCACTAATTTGCTAAAATGGATTGGCCTAATATATTGTCAGTGACATCATCTAGCTTATAAAACTACCAGGTGTTTTTAAAGCCAGTCGTTTATAAGAAAGAAAGCAATCAATAGGTGGACACTTGCCTAGTTGAGCACAACTCAGCCTTCCTGCTCAACGGAGGATTTGTGCTGCACTGACTTGCCGTCTGCAGTGCATAAATCGTTGGCTTTCCCCGTCTTGTCAGGCAACTCTTGTGGCGGGCAGCGAGCTTGGGAACTAGATGCGTCTTGGAGTTGTTTATCTGCGTGAGGCTGATGGATGGCCTGGCATTATTCTATCCCTTTCTGCTACTTATTTCTTAAGATCTTATATTTGCCTGGGAACTTCCATCATTTGATTTGTGAGTTGTGCGTCGGTTTCTAAAGTCTCTGCGATGAAGAAATTCTCCTTTAGTCCTTGACTCAGGAGGACCGCTGCTGACAGTGGCATTGTCCGTGGAGGCAGATGTTGTTTGGCGCTTTGTGGGATTGAAAGCTGGCTTTAAAGAAGCAAATGAAACTCTTAAGCCAGGCTTTGCTTTGCTTGGCTGGTTGGAAACCAGATAAAAAGTTTTTCATCACCTTTGGAATGCAATCTCATAATAAAATGCACCTACTCTGTGCTGTTTGAGAAAGATGCCTTATGAGTAACCGTATACATGTGTACATACATACGTAATTTTTTAGTTTTATGTCTTCCACAGATGACTTATTTCTAAGAGGTTCCAGTATAACGGTACTAGCCTTTGTGTTGGCAGATGGAAATTGTCACCGTTGATGATTTCTCTGATTGTCTTAATTGTTTCAGATTTCTATTTCTGCACTGTTCTCAATCTTAACCTTTTCCAGGACAAACCCAGTAGTATCCCTGTTGTTTTCTGTTCTATGTATTGTATATGTGCGAGTATGCATTTATTTTTCCATGTATGTTTTGTGTGGTCCATGTATGGTATATGTGCGAGAATGCATTTATTTTCCCATGTACGTATGCATCTAGCATTCTATATCTGCAACACAATACAGCTGTGCATTGATATTGACTTCCTCTCAAAGCGCAGAAGTGCACACATGACCACCTAAAGAACATCAATGGCACTGAGCTGAGCACTTGTTCAGGGTCCAATGTCCTGCGCTCTGCAGCCCACCTTATTAGCTGCATACCAAAACTCAGCCACATCTCCAGCTATATGCGAGACGTTCTCCACAAAATAAAAATGGTGACATTAGTATTACATACGTATTTGTATATATTACATCCTCCATTGAGATATGGTTGAAACAAGATCATTAATTCGCTAAGACGGATTGGCTTTAGGCCTTGTCAGTGACATCATCTAGCTTATAAAATTACCTGGGGCCAAATTTATGGGAGGTGACTTGGCTAAGACACCACTTAGCGCTAAGGTATGACTTACAAAGACGCGTCTTAGACTTTACGACAAGTGGTATTCACGAAGCACACTTACAGAACCACTTACTTAGTCGCTCATTAAAGCGTGGTTATAGTTAGCGCGCATGCGCACATAATATTAATAGGTGGCCGTGCCTTAGCCAGTGGGCTAGGCGGCCGTGCCTTAGCCAGTGGGCTAGACAATGGGCTGTCAGCGTATCAAAACAAACAAAGACGTTGCATCGCCCGCGGAAGATATTATCTTCGGCGGTAGATTATATGCGATCTAAAATGCGTTTTGTTACACATTAATGGTATTTAGTGACGGCGAAAACCACAAGCATAAATCAGCTCATCGTCCCACAGCCAACGGAATTAAATTTGGTGCCTCTGAAACACTTTAATAGTTTAAACCGCGTCGAAGTGGACGAATCGAAGATGTCCCGCAGGCCATGTTTGCCTTTACGACAGCGACTAGTAGACTTACACGACCCTCGTAGGTCGACTAGCGTAGTTGTGTCTTAGCAGGCTAAGATGTCGCTGTGAATTTCGATTTATCCGTTAGTTGCCCACTAGACGCAACTAGGACGTAAGACACGTCTGAGATACCGTCGTGAATTTGGCCCCAGGTGTTTTTCTCAAGCGGTGAATCGAGTATAGGATCTCTGCTCTAGTCTGACATTGCCTGCTAGGCCTTGCTCCTGCCTACGCTTGTGAGCTCTGTAGCCCTACTCTTAGTTCTCACCATTTCCGCTTCCTTCGTTCGACTGAACAGTCTGCTCTTAGCCCCTTTTGCTAGTACTTCCACTATGCAGAACTGTGCTTTCTCGGTGGAAGGACCCTCAACTGGAACGGCCCTACTCTGACACGCCACTCTTTTTCTAAAAGTCCTTCTTAGGCTTTCCTCTCTCATCTTAAGGCAGTTTTATTTGGCTATGCTGAGGTTGGGAGCGCCTCTGAGTAGCCCCTTGAAGAGGTGCTATACAAATGCATTTAATGAATGAATATGCAGTTACTGTCTCGTACGAGGCTTGAACTTCATGCTCTCTGCGTTGCAGACCACACACTCTAACCAGTCAGCCACAGGAAAATAAGTATGTAAGTATATTTTTTTGACCAGTTGCCAAGCTGTACCCTGGTGAACGCATATCGTACAATGACATCGAAAGGTGTCTAGGACCAGTTAGATATAATACTCTGCCAATGTACATGAATGCACGTGTCACTTGGGTGTTATGCATGTAATGTAATTGTATTCTGACATTTATTAAATGCCATTTCAATTTTTTTTCAACCATCAGTGGCCCTCCCAGCTCACTGCATTGAAATTACAATCGAAATAATATACGGACTTAGGTGCTTGTGAAGCCGTAGAAGAGACAAACTGTGGAACTCAAGTTTCAGCTCTCAAGAAATGTGATTTCTAGGTTGTGGGTGCAACACGGGCAAAACTTCTTAAATGAACTGTAGCAGTGAGTATAATATGTGAGACAGTTTGGAGACCATAGGGAGGACTAAGGAAGACTGCCACAACCCAGGACTGAGGAGAGTGTACAGCAGAAGTTATTAAGAAGTTACAGTGGAGCATGGGTGACAGGACAATTGTGAGTTGTGGTCAGGATCTTGGACTGAATACACTCCTGGATGGGGAGCCAGTGCAAGGTATCCGCCTAAAGGAAGCTAGATGATCAGACATGGAGACACCTCCAATCAGATGGGCAGTGCAGACTGAAGCCTTGATATATATTGGCTAGTGCATGGTCCAGCAGAGATATTGTTTGTATGTATGTGCACTTGTTATAACGCCCCTTCAAGCTCTCTACTCAGAGGCACTTCCGACTGCAGAGCGGACACTGCATCGGAGTTTCACGCCGAAGCGCTGAGCAATTGCAAGGCCCTATGCGGCGATTTGAGGTGGATTCGAACCTTCTGGCTTCAAGGCAACGACGCCACCACTACACCACCGCGCCCCAGAATCCATCCTGTTGCAGATAAGGGTGTGAATTAAAGTAGTGATGGTATGAAAGGAGGGACTTCAGTGGTCAGTGAGGAGATGACTGAGGTGGTAAATGGCACGAGTGGCAGACACTGTTGAGACATCGCAGGGAATCAAGGAGAGCTTCCGGTCTAGAACATCTCAAAGAACATAGACTGCGGAAGAGAAGAGAAAATCAGTAAACCTGTGATGTAGAGACAAAGTATTGATCTTAGGAAGGGCTGAGCGCGACCTACGCCAAGTGAATCGAGTATTGTTACATCTAATTCGGATGCCCAGAGATTAAGAGCAGATGTCGCACCAAGAGAATTCAGTATAGGAAGAAGAAAGGGCGGCATCTGCCGAGCCCTGAGTAAGGACCTGGATGTCGTCTGCTTACTAATGGGAGGCAATACCTGTAGGAAGGAGAATCCAGCCATATGTTGGCAGTGAACAGAATGCGTGTAGGAGAGGGACAAGGATAGAATCTTGATGAAGATGAAAAGGAATAGGAGACATGCAGTCGTATAGTGTGTGGGTCACAAGGACAAGAGAGTGGGAGCGGTCCAACCGGAAGGACTGCTTGCATTTATAGGTTATTAAATGAATTCATTTCATTCATTCATTCAAGGATTTTTATGACATCTCTTCAAGGTGGACAATTGGCATTGGTATAGCTCACGACTCTAGCACGGCAAAAAAGTTTTGAATTGGATAAAAAATGCTTCAGGAAGAGCCCAGCAAGCAAACATGGCTCGTGTGGGAACCCATTCCAGACCATTGGCCACATCATGGAAAAGGCTCAAATCTGCATGTTTGAAGTTTGCTCGAGTGGAGCCAAGAAAGTATATTACATTATTATTGCAGCGTTTCTCAACCTTTTTTGTGGGATGACCCATTTGTAACATTTCCAAAATTTTGACAACCCCAACAACAAAATTGATTGAGTTATGCATTTTCACTTCATAATTCGAAAACTGCATTATCTGCATATGGCAACTGTGTGAGGTTCCCAGCTGATACGATTCTGAGAGTGACCTATTTGGCAGTTTGAAGTTGAAGTTTCATAAATCTGTTCCGCATGTGAGACTCAACAGCTGCCACACCTTGTTGTTAGAACTCCACAAACCATTGGTGTCAAGTGTGCCTTCTTGGCATCATCAGCTTTGCTAATGAAATACTGGCCATCCTTGCCTGCATAGTTGGATGTTTAGTGGGCCTATGTGAATGATGCTTCAGTATTGGGTTTCATTGATTCGACCCCAATACTCATTTCACCCTGATTCGTTTTAGGAGGCTATCAATTTCAAAAACTTTACTTGCATTCTTTATGAATTATGTGAAGCACATCCATAGACCCTACTAGCTGACAGCTTATAATTTTTGAGCGAACTGAAATACATTTTTATCTTTGGAAAAATAGTAAAAGTATAATTTAGAATTGAAAAAGAAACTGGAAAAAATTTAATTAGCTGCCACAATCCATAGTTGTAATGAATCATTGCAGAAGAATAGGTTGAAAATTATTTTAAAGGTCCTATAATGTAGTAGCATTGAAATTGGTATTGCTTCTTTTACAAATTTCTGAAGGGTCCAGCTGACCCCTGGCAAATTGTCCCACAGGTTGAGAAACACTGCATTATTGTGCAAATATTGTCATTGCTGTGAGAATATTTAATGTGCTCGGATCACAGAGAAATTTTGCAAACTGAAATTGGAATGAATCCAAGTAAACAGGATTCTCTGCTAGCGTTAACTATTCTTCTCTGACGTTGATTGATCACTTTGTTTCTGTGTGTGCTTCTGTTTACAGCCGAGAAGAACACGCCGGGGCTTGGGTTCTGTGGTTGGGTACTAACAATCTTCTCGTGGATCCTAGTCATGCTCACATTCCCGATGTCACTTTGTGTCTGCATGAAGGTTCGATTGCTTTTCTTGCATCTTATCATGAGCAGCCTTTGTGTTCTTGTTATGTACACTTGTAAAATTCAGTTTAATTTATGTGGTTTCATTTATGCTGTTTAATTTATGGAGAAAAGAGAGACAGACAGACAGACAGACAGACAGACAGACAGACAGACAGACAGAGAGAGAGAGAGAGAGAGAGAGAGAGCATGCGGATGCAGGGCAAATGAAGAGAGATACTACAGGAAGATAAAGAATTATGATCAGAAGCCGACAGAGAGAATGGCTGGAAGGTGTGCTGGTGCTGACTCCCTCCTAAGAACCATGTTGCGTCTTGCACTGGCCTATCTTCACAAATCTGCTGCCCTACCCTGAGTGCACTAGCTTGTCACTCTATGTCACTCTATGTCACTCTCTTTACTCTACTGAGAATGGTTTGCTCACCATCCCTTTTTCCCCACGCAGTTGAATGTGCCTTCTCAGTGGCTGGCCCCCTCATTTTGGAATGGACTCCCTTTGTCACTGCGCTTTTTCCCATCATCCACTTTGACTCTTTCTATGCACAACTCAAAACTGTCCTTTTTGCCGTACTGGGGTCAAGAGCGCCTCTGAGTAGTTGCCTTGAAGGGGCACTATAGAAAACCTCATAATGAATAATTTAGGAAAATGGAGGATTAGTATACAAGAGGAAGACTGAGAACGATGCTACTGAACTAGATGATGGAGGACCATTATAGTGAGTTGAAAAAAAGAAAGGGATAACGTGAAGAAAGGCGCCATTTGACTTACAAACCTGCCTAGAAAGGCAGAGAACCAAAACACGAGAAATTTAGAGAAAGTATTTTAGTTCTTAGCCAAAGAAAGAATTGCAACATGAATTATTCCACTGCTTTTTTCTTGACGAAACTGTGAAATCATGCCAGTGTAAACATCTCCTTGATGGCAAGCTGACAACAATTGCAGAAAAGTCAGCATCAAGGTGTTGATTTGAATCTAACGCCAGCCATTTACATTACATCACCTGACAATAATTGTCCTAGTTTATCTCCGTTTTCAAGAATTCCAAGATAATCGAAAGGGGGGAAGTTTTGGCAGAATTTTACAGAAATAAATAAATTCAGGCCAATAAACGTCAGACACAGACATCACATTAAAAACATCAGCATCAGGGGCAGACGTGCTACTGAGACGTAAACAATGCATTTAAAAGAATTTTGAAATTTTTTATAAGGTAGATTACATAAATTGCATGTCATCCTCCCGAAAACACATACATGAAATGATAAAATTAGCAATACACAAAATTATTGGCATGTTTTCGTTCAAATGGTCTTGGATACAATACCAATTTCTAAAGAAAGAAATTTCTATTACCTGGACATACGATACTATAATCAAACAAAGTGAGCAGTGTATTGATTGTTGTATCTCCGTATCGTTCAATCAATGAAGAGCTTTCTCTCGACATATAGCGAGGCACTGCTAAACCGTGTATACGGTACTGGAGATACGTCAGGATTCCTGGAGATAGGCAAAAAATTTCCGGAAACAGAACGTACTACAGGTAGTTTTCGTTGAAGATCTTTAAATCGACCTGGTATATCTCTTAGCAATTGAAACTGAAGAAAGCAAGTGTCTGTCACAAATCAATTACTGTTCTCTTTAGCCATGGTTAGGTTGGGAGCACTTCTGAGTAGGTACTATTGAAGATGCGCTATATAAATGTCTGAAATTAAATTAAATTAAATTCTAAACTGCATGTCAGAAAAAATGGTGATTCGACAAGATTATTTCCAGGCGATGATTGTATAGCCTTAGTATTTTGGCGTGGTTTATTGCGATTCCTTGATATACAAACATGCAATTATGCGTCCAACGACTTGGAGAACGTTATCAGGATGACAGCCATGAAATTTATATTGTGTACTGGTTATGCATGAAGAGATCAGCTGGATCTATGATGATAATAATAGACATGATATCTTCATATCACAAAAAGTAGAGCATTTCTATTGTTCTCTCGGCTTCTTGACAGACATCTTATCATCTCTGTGCCATTGTTACGTCGAGCTTTTCTTTGACAAGCTTTCCATCGCGTTTGCTGGGAAATTTATTTTTTAGTTGCTTCCATTTTTTGTGGAGCTGTTCATTTGTTCTTTTCTATTGGCAGTTATGCATGCAGTCTTTTTTCTTCTATCATATCTGCCCCATTTCGTTATTTTTCCATACTCTTCATATGTTATGTTACTGCTTATTAACCTGTCAGATTTCTTTCTTTCTTGTGTCACTTCTTTCTCTACTCTTTCATTAGAGGATTCTAAAAACAATGGTCTTCTGCTCATTATGATTATCTGCAGTTGTTTGTGTATGCGCAGTTACCGTATATAGTTTGAACCCCATCTCAACTCTTCTGACACCTGTCCCCTCCACTCCACTTTGCCCTATCCCATCACCATACCCATGTGATTGATTTTTATCTCTGCACTGTCCTCCTATCGTAAAAGAAATAATCATTCAATGGAAGTTAATTGAAGCTAACCAGACCATAACTAATTGCTAACTGATGAAATAAATAAAGCATCTTTGACTAATAAATGTAATTATATATATATATGTATATATATATATATAGTATATATATTTACATATATGTATATTGATATCTGATATCGGCAGATATCAGGTAAATTATACCATCTATTGCCAGAACCCAAATTACTGCAAATTGGGGTGGACAACCGCCATCTTTTCAGAGATGATAGTGCGAATATCACATCCTAAAGATGCTGATGAAAATTATAAAGAAAATCAGTTTACATGCTCTCAATTATGTTACCAACGCTCACATGCAGTTTCACACTCATGACTTGCGTATTATTGTTGTTCATGCACGGGTATTGACAAAGACTTCTCTTAGTATTTGCTATATAGCAAACTAGAATCTTAGCAAGGAGTTTAGAGGTCATTTTCTTAATGAAGCTGAATGGGCTGATGAAAATTATTTAATTACACTTTCCGATCAGAGATAGTATTAGTAGGCCTATGCAAACTAGGCATATACTTACAAGCAACAACACCTTTCGTTTCAGTCCATTCAGCCAGTTGTGTAATAAGTGTTGGCCATTTCATTGTTGTAGCCCCAGCTTGGGGTGGGGGGCAACATAAGTCTAATCTAAACTAGATAATCATCTCATCATTTGTCCCAAGTGTATCTATTTATTGCCAAGTTTGGTAGTGATGTAGGGAAATGCTATAATCAGCTGCCTTCTGTTCCAATTCTCTTGTGACCAACGTCAATTATATTGTCAAATTCGTAATTTTTTAGCAAGGTTCGCTAGGGAGAGTGACTGCGTCTAACCTTACTTCTATTTTATAATTGATCTCTATTTGACTGTTGTTCAGGAACAGTGTTTTTGTAATGCTTTCTTACATTGACATTAGCTTTTGAGAGTAGCTTTATGCTTGTCTGAAGTAATTAATTAATTAATTAATTAATTAACTATTTTTTAACTCTAGATTTAACCTTTCTAACCTTTTTATTGGATGCAGAACATATTCGAAGCAAGCAGCAGTAAAATTATAAACACTTACCTTTAGTGATCATTTATGACACTGAAGTAGTTTTGGTTGGTTAGCCTATGTTTATGAATTATTTCTATTATGAGATGGACAATCACCAATGTGCCTCATTTGATGGTCAGTGTTTTGACCACACACACTTGAATATTGTTGATAGCAGTAAGTCTATCTGGTTGAATGATATCCTCAACAAATAAGTACATGCATTTGAACATTTTATCATCAGTTATCGACTGTCTTTTATTATTTCCACAATTTGTCATAAGAAAATGTGAATTTCGGCTTTAATTGTAGTTGTTTTTGCAGGATGCAATTTGCCAAATGTACCGTAATTCCGCTTGATAACTTGAATAAGCAAATAAATTCCAAACCCCCAGCCAATGCTGCATTTGGACAAATATCTTAGAAATTCATTTGCATGAGTTATTCTTGCAATATTACAATCACCCTTCGTATGACTAGTCTGAGTACAGAGTCACAAAACTTGGCCACGTTCATTAGTCAGTCAATCAGTCAATCAATCAATCAATCAATCATTCAATCAATTGATTTCCTGTAAAAAAGAGGCAAAGTTGTTGAAGCTCACGGACCGCTGACTTAAATAGCGACAGCAAACAAACGAAATACATGTATATTATAAAAAAGACCGTTAGTGGTGAATAAGGTTATTTGTACATTTCACAGTTACGGCAGTATACATATTTGCTTACATCCATACTACTTGCCAAGAAGAAGACCAGAAGGGATTAAGTATCCCGCCAGTAGTGCCACCAGTTGTGTGTATAATAAAAAAATCACAATAGCAAATAATTTGTTTAAAGCATCTCCTGAGAACGTTTTCTATTCAGTTACTTTTTCCCAGCAGACGTTGTGCTGCATATTATTCAAGGCAGCACACATGTACAGTGGATTCCTTCTGTTGTTGGCATCATAATGATCTGCCAATCAGCACAGACTGTTTAGTCCACTGATTTTGTAACATTACTATGCAGTCTGCAGCTCTGCATGCTTGGCCGTACAATGCACGAAATTTGAGTTATTATCAATTGGAACGTGAATGTGGCTGTGGAAAGATTTTTTAGCACAACTGACAAATTGTCTTTGAGTGATGCTCATATGTGATCTACATATTCAAGGAGTATTGGATGATAGTCAGCCAATTGCCTTATTTGTTTTCAATATATAAACATATGTGTATATATATATTCATAGGTGTGGGTATACATATATATATATATATATATATTATATACACTCATATTCTATTAATAGGTCTCCACTTGAATGAAGTAACTAGGTTTGACCAGCAGCACATGAATAATTTACACAGCGATTCTTTGGAATTGTTATGCCTTATGGCAGGCAAGGGAAGAGAGGGGAAGATCATGGGAAGTGTGGCAGAAGATAGGAAATTGTATTGACTTTTCTTGTTAATTGATATTGTTCCAACAGCCGTAAGCATACCTGAAGTATGAAGCCGTCTGCAAAATGAAACGATTGAGAGCATGTGTCTCCGATGATCGTCACAGAATTACGTTTTCACTCATTTATATCTATTTTAGTGTGACAGGTAAATAACAAAATGAATAGCTGCTGTTCCATAGGAGGACAGTGTGATGAATGATGACTACTTGCCTACGGTATTGTTGCAGGCAAATTGTATTTAATTTCATTATGGGCTTTTAAGCATTTATATCTATTGTAGTGTGACAGATAAATAATTACATTTATAGAACGAATAGCTGTTCCAGAGGAGACTGAACAACTAGGGCCTACTTGCTTACTGTATTGTTGCGGACGAATAGTATTTCGTTTCATCATAGGCTGTCTATTTGTATCGGCTGGGTATGACATGAATCATTCTGCTGTCAGACTTCTGCAAATCAATAACTTCCTGTTTATTCCCGTCTTCTGTTTCTCGTACTTCTTTCTGCTGCACGAGAATGCTGCCCAACGAATGTGTCTTCTGAACATCTGTCACATCTGATGTTACATATGTACGAAGAACAGAAAGCAATTAATTGACAAGTGGCATTTTTTACAGTTTGTATGCACACTTATAACTGACAATATAATTATGGTTTATATACATGGTAAAAGACATACCGGTACTGAGAAAAACTGGTTAAGTCTGGCAAATTGTAATTGTGTTTTTCGTAGTATACACTGTGGTTCAATAAAAAGTAAGCCAAACGGTTTTTCATATATCTCTAATGTCTGATATTTAATCATACTAAAATTTCCCCAATATTTAGAGAATTGCACCGACAATATGATTCCAACATATCATGTAATAAATTTGAACGGATAGAAAGATATGAATCTTTCAATTTCATCTGTCGAAATTTGAGTTTACGAGCAATTTTTTCTTTGGATTTTGTAACAAAGTACTTCAAACATGAAAACAGTCTTTAACATGTTTGTGAAGAAACTCTAAGTAGTATTGGTTGATTATTTAAATAAAAAAAGATTTAATAGTTGATAGGATTTAAAGCTGAACTGTTCGGAGTCCATAATGTGGTTGAAATGAAGTATGGCTTCTTTTTTGTTAGCATTTCAATGGTTTTCCTGGCTCTGTAGGCTGGCATTGTTCTGTTGAAAAAGAAAATTAAATTGCTTTCTGGAGCTATAGATTTCTGATAATAGATAGAAGATGTTGTGACAGCAGAACTTTGCGATAATAGACTCCGGCAATTGTTACTACAGGATCAATGAAGACCAAATGGGAACGACCAAGCGTCGAAACGCCACAGACTTGCTGAAAACTTAAATTTTGGCAGATAAAGTTGAAAGATTCATATCTTTCTATCCGTTCAAATTTATGACATAATAATTATGTTGGAATCATATTGCTGGTCCAATTCTCAAAATATTGGGAAAATTTTAGTATGATCAATCATCAGGCATTAGAGATATATGAAGAACAGTTTGGCTTACTTTTTATTGAACCATGGTGTATGTATATTTTCGTGTGTGTGCGAGTGTGTGTGTGTGGGTGGGTGGATTGGTGGGTATGGGTGTGGGTGCATATATATATGTAGTTTTCAAGATGCTTACCCTTCGCACAATTGCCCATTCACTAGTGCCCAGTGCTGCCACCATCCTAATCCATTATTTCATTACAGTCCACCTTGACTATTGCTTGTCACTCTACTCTGGCATCCCAGGCTCCAATCCAATCAAATAATGTGCCTGAACCAAGTCTTATGCTCTGAAGCACGTTTAATTAGACAAATCCCTAAATTTGATCATGTCTCCAGTTATATGCTAGAGACATTACACTGGCTTCCTACCCGACAGACAGCACATTAAGTATAGGATAGCTGCTCTGATATGGCAATGTCAGCTTAGTAGTGCCTGTGACTACCTGCAAGAGCTCTGTTGATCCACGGCCCATGGGCGTCCAAGGCCACCACCTCTCCGTTCTGCACAGAAGGGAGTGCTCTTGATTCCGTTCGTACGAATTGCAACTATGCAGAATCGAACCTTTTTTGTAGTAGGCCCATTTGTCTGGACTGAATGAATGTATATTCGTTTAATTCAATAAACAACAGACAGAACGCTGTAGATTTACATTAACAGTATGGCTGCTTAAAGCTTATGGTCAAAATAGTTAATACATGTTTTTGAATAACATTCTTGGGATAAAGTTTAACGAGTCTTAAACTGGGCTTCCACAGTAGCTACTTCTCTTTCCTGGGGTTCTTACTGAAGCATGAAGCTATTAAACTCAAAACTGTGCTTTTGTTCCTGTGCTGGAGTCAGGAGCGCTTCCGAGTAGCCCCTTGAAGAAGCACTATATAAATTATGGAATGAATTCAAGATTTTATGTACCTGTAAAGAGTAAAATGCTGAGCACTTAGTTACATCTAAGACTATTATTTTATACACGTGCACAGTTCCAATTGTATAATATTTGTTATCTCAATAACAGTGATTACTGGAATCGTATTATAGTTATGTGTGCTGTATCTCTGCATTGTGCAATAATGTGATTGTTTTTCGTAGACAAAAGCCTGCACTGCACTTCATAACCTTATGCGGCTTATCTTTGTATTTCATAAAAATGTCTTGCAGAAAAATGTGTCACCATAACATTCAGTGGCTTGTGCAGGTGAAATGTCAACCAGACAGTATATTAATCCTTTACCCGTTTGCCCCGAGTATATCCGCTGGAAACGGGCTTAAAATTTTAAAATGAACTGGTAAAGGGTTAAGGAAATGGTCTGCAACATCATTCATCCAGATCACAGAATCGCAATTATGAAGAACAGATTTCTAAACATATTGCCTATTGAATTCTAGGTGTCAGAAGTAATTCAGAATAGGCAGCTTGTGATTGGTTGAATGTAACAGGATGACAGGATATTAAAAAACATGATGTATGCGATAGTGTTGCATAACACGCAATATGTCTTTGTTAAAATATCCGCCCAAGAGCGCATTGTTGTTGTTCATAAGGATCAGCTACTGTGACAGCAGGTGACCAAAGTCATCTTTGAAAATATCAATACCTGCCCCGGGTGATGATTATATTTCGCCAATTTTAATGTATTTTTTAGCTTGCTGTAATCTCATGAAATGGCTGTTGTATTTTTTTGCACTTTTGCGAATAAGTGCAAGACCTTTCGAGAATCTGAGATAGAGTCTAGCATGTCTCTGGGGCAGGGCTTAAAGTGTGGCTGGACGGTCATGGACGGCGTCCATGCACTTATTTTAAAATCTGAACGCCGTCCAGCCACTTATTGGCCAGCAATGACTGGAAAGGTAATGGGCGTCCAGGCACTTCTTTTGGAAAGATAAGGGGCGTCCAGGCACTTCTTTTTCGACACTTAAAGCACTGCTCTGGGGAAAAAACCCAACCACCAGTCTAGCTTTTATGTGCACAATTGTACCCCTCTGTGAAAACTGCAGAAGCCAGATCAGGACTACCTGCAGTGAGCCAAGTCTCTGTGACAAAGATAAGCTTCAGAACTTTGCAGCTGGTATAACGGATGTCTGATAATTTGTGATAAATATGTCTGCAAGTCGGATACAGTAAAGGCAAATCGTGTTTAGGGTTAGACATGTGCCTGGAGCTATCCATGGCCACCTATGTTGCTCATGAATGCCAATTGCTGGCAAATTATAATAGTTTAATTCGCGATCAAAGATCCAGGTTATTTTGTGCATATATTGATATTTAGACGTGCACGCATATAACGTTGTATACGCATTGTATATGAACATACACATATATATGTTATATAATTGGATGGAAAGTTATAATATCTCTTAAGCGTGCAGACAGTGTACAACCTCTCAAACTTACAGTCAACAGGGGGGCACTTATGCAGCAGCAGTCGCCAGGACCTTCATTCCTTGCCCCGATATTTGAAGTCCCATCAACATGGAGTATCCGTCCTTTTGAACTTCCATATCTGGTTGGCACACCAGTTGTCGATCGAGTCCCTCTCTCTCGATCGAGTCCCTGTCTCTCGGGATGCTGCACTGACAACGCGTCATCGCCACGGAATCAATCAACTTCTGGCATTAAATGCACATATCGGCGACACTGGTTCCGACAAATATTGACACCACGCAGAAGAGGTAGGAGTAGGAGTACAGGTCTCATCGCATTGTCCGTGCGCTTTAAAACGCAAATCGACATTGACCAACTGTGAATAAGCACGTTTCCAGTTTGGTCCACCAATTGCCAACACTCACACTATTGACTTAGCCACGAATTTCCATATCCTCCGCGCAGACGCTCGTGAATCATACGCGAAAGCTGAAATAGCTGCAGGTCTGCCTCCTTGGGTAAACTGATAGAACAGCTCTGTCACTTGAGCACCATGAGCCCACAGACTGGACATGTCCAAACATGATATTGATGTCAACAGTATAGGACAAGATGGAAGGCATCAAAGGATGAGCTTCACATTTCATTGCACATGCTGACTAAGATAATATCCTGCTATTTTCGTGTTCACATATGTGTTGTGAAAAATAGGTATGTGGTATGTACGGGTAAATATATATATAAATCTTATGCTTAAGTATATGGGAAACTTAAAGAAAAGGCACAACACCGAGAAATAATTTTTTGAATTTCACATGTCTCACCCTTTTAAATGGTTATTTACCATTAAGTAAGTATGCATGATTTAAAAAAAATTAATTCATTAATGTTTATTGCTGGCCCAACGCATCAGAAGTTTGACCTAATGGTCTGTGTTAAACACAGTGCAAATACGCATCTATTGGTATTTGATTCCAGTACTGTTTATCAAGTTCATATGGCTGCTTATTTTTTTAGTCTGGCTATTACCTCTTGTGTTTCATAAGCCCTTGGAGTATAGGTATTGCTTGGTTCTTCGTGGTTTGTAAGTACTTCATGGAAAGAATGGATCAGTGTGATACCAGTTCAGCTACATCATTCGCGACATTTAGGCTCACAGCTCAGTGACGAGCCAAGAAAATGCTGTCGTTTATCTCCCTATCTGCTTGGATGTAGATCATGTAGTTGTGGGATGTTTAAAAGAATATCTAGTGCAGACTAGTGGAATGAAGAGTTTCTTAGTGTTTTTAGTTTTTAAAAATCAGCTCTTATATAGTGGTAATTTTGATGAAGGATGGATATGGGAAACTTAAAGAAAAGGCACAACACTGAGAAGAGTGGCGTCGTTGGGCATCTGGACCTGCCGAGAGGCAGCAGACCTAAAGAAGAAGATGCTTAAGTGCACTTATATGTATGATTTATATGCATATTTATGAATATATATACATAATGTACATATATATATATGTATGTCAGTGTGCTACAAGATGCTGTAATATAAATATTTATACATATATATATATATATATTCACTCATTCATTCTATACATATATACATATATGAAAATGAATGAATATATATATATATAATATATATACTAGCTGTGTTACCTGCCAATGCCCAGGAAATTTTGTTTTTCGCTCCACTCATCCTCACCCAGCTTTCCCCATCAAGATTCGTATTGTTGCCCCTACAACCCCCTCCATCACACCACGCCCCTACACCAACCAACTTTTCACCCTCTCACATTAAAAATAATACGCCCTTAAACTTTAAATGACTTTTACCTCATCTATGTGCTTATGTCTGGAGTTTCTCTTCCTCGTCATTTCTCCTTCCCTGTGGTTTCTGCAGTGAGACTGCCACTCAATAGATGCTTCATAAATGTTGAGATACGACATTAATTATTTGCTGTTATAGTGATTATTTTGTTCTTACCTTGCTGTTGTCAGTTCATAATATCATTTCGCGTTAATTACGGGTCGACATTTGAAATGTCCATAACTCGGAATTTAAGTGAACTGAGAGCCGAAAATAGTCGCTTTGACCTATAAATTTTGGTAAGAGTGATTTAAAATATTTTTAGTCAACCGAAACTCAGCTGTTTCAGAGCCTTTCCACACATCCATACAGAGGGCAAAATTGGTTTAGAACTGCCTTATATATTAGAAAATATAGATATGGTTCTATCAGTATATGTGTATATATATAGAGGGTTCTATCTATCTGCATATATATATATGTATATATAATAGATATAATTATATATATATGTATAATTGTATATGGGAATTATATAATTACATAGACATTTAATCTGGTCAGCAAACAGAAGGAGAGCAAATCTCTGGGTCACTGGACTGAAAGGACTCATTGAACTTTTTATACAGAGGCCAGAGCTTCTGGTGTATGTTCATCAAATTTTAATATGGTTCACAGGGTTTGTTTAATTAGAACTTTTATTGCACAAACTATGATTGGAAAACTGAACTCAGATGTTGCTTACCTTCATGCGTGTAATGCGTGTAGACAACGGAAATTACAGAACGTTGTTGCAAATCACATTGACTGAACAGAAATTTTAATTTCACATTATGCTTATGTGCATGTATGTGAATGATTCATAAACATACATATATAATCATGTATCTGTTTTATTTTTGCAGCACAAATACATATATATATATATTCTGTATATGTATTTGTGCTGCAAAAATACTTTAACACACACACACCCATGCATGTAGGCCTAATTAATTATATATATTAATGTATATGGTTCTAAACACTCAGTTTTAAAAACAGAATTGTGATTTCACATTATTATATTCTGGATTTGAACCACGAATACCGTGATGATGTGTGGACATTGACCATCAGTCCTAAAACAGCCTCCAACAACCTCCAAAGGCTGTTAAGTCAGAGGTCGTCATGGATACGAAGTTACTGCCAATCCACTGCTGCATACATCAACTACCTCTCGATATTAATCATCGCAGCGTACATCGTAATCGTAATCGTAATCTCGAAACTTCTACAGCGCCCACAAAAGCCAAGTCGCGGGAACCAGCTTATTCACAGGCGCTCAATCAAAACAAAATCGATAGGCAGCGGGTCAAGTCCGGAGAGTCAGGCAGGCAGATAGATGGACGGCTAAGGTGGGTGATGTTTAGAGTTGAAGTGGCGGGGGATGTAAGGAGAAGAAGAATCAGGATAGGATTTTTGAAAGAGCAATGTTTTCAGTTTTGAGTGAAAGACCTGTGGGGAGATAGCGAGAGGTGGAGTTTTGGTGAGTTCGTATGATGGGTCGGAAGTTTGCCGAAGTGCTGGCGGAAGTTTGTTCCAGAGAGGTGGAGCGGCAATGGCTATGGAGCGGTTTGCGAATTTCAGTGATGAAGTGATGGGAGGGCGAAGCAGTGTAATGGAGGATGAGGAGCGTGTTGAACGAGGTGGCTGGATGGTGAACAACTGACGAAGGTAGAACGGCTGGGATGATTGAAGTGTATTGTAAGTGAGTGAGAGGACTTTGTATTCGATGCGTTCAGGTATTTTGAGCCAGTGAAGTGATTTCAGGACAGGAGTGATGTGGTGACGTTTGGGGGTTTTCGTCACTGCACGGGCGAGGGCATTCTGGATAGCTTGGAGGCGGTTAATTTGGGTTATATCAATGTTTAGGAAGAGAGAGTTGCAGTAATCAAGTTTCGCATGAACTATGGATGTGGCTATTGTGGATGCAGTTTTAAAGTCAAGCATAGGTCGGATTCTGCGGAGATCTCGTATGTGCATGAAACAAGTGCGGGAAAGTTGGGTTATGTGGTCGGAGAAGCTAAGATGCTGGTCAAAGATTACACCTAGGTTTCGGACAGGAGAATTTGCGGAGAAAGTGTGGTTGGAAGAAGAGTCATTGTTGAAGGAAATAGAGGGATCAGGAATTTTCTTGAGTTGCTCTCTGAGGCCAATTAGTATAAATTCTGTCTTGGAGGGGTTAAGGCAGAGGAGATTTGAGGTCATCCAAGAGGTGATTTGGGTGACCACAGAGAGAAGATTATTTATGGAGTCAGAGAAGCTGCTTGGAGAGAAAGAGATGAATAATTGGGTGTCGTCAGCATATAGATGATGGTCGACTGTGGATGCTTTTATGAGTGAACTGAGTGGAGTGGTGTAGAGGATGAACAAGAGGGGCCCGAGGACAGAACCTTGCGGAACACCACAGGTGAGGGGGCGTGATTGAGATGATGTTTCAAGTGTTTTGACTGAGAAAGTGCGTGATGAGAGATAAGACTGAATCCAAAGGAGAGCAGTGTCGGTAAAGCCAAAGCAGGAAGACAGTCTTTGGAGTAGTATGTTATGGTCGATGGTGTCAAAGGCTGCAGAGACATCAAGGAGGCAAAGGCAGGAGACTTGTTGATGAGAGATGGCAGAGACAAGTTTATTGTAGAGTGAAGTGAGAAGTGTTTCGGTGGAGTGCTTTTTAGTAAAGCCGGACTGGTTTGGGTTAAGGAGTGAATTTGAAGTCAAGTAGTCATTGATGCGAGAGAGTACGACACGTTCTGTTAGTTTAGAGATGAATGAGAGGTTGGAAACAGGTCGATAATTAGAAAGGACATGTAGATGACCAGTCACTAAAGCGGAAGACCGAGACCGCGTCAGTAGTAGGGTGACTGAGAGTCCGATATCAAAACCCACTGAGAGTTCTATATCAGCAATTAAAAAGTCATTAAAAAGCCATTAGTCACGCCCATTAGTCACGCCCCCTGATATAGAAAAGCTCATCAATATTCATGACAAATAGTCACGTGACTAATTGGTTCTATATCAAAAGGTAGGTTTGGTTCTATATCAGCAATTAAAAAGTCATTAAAAAAGCCATTAGTGACGCCCCTTGATATAGAAAAGCTCATTAATATTTATGACAAATAGTCACGTGACTAATTAATATTCATGAATGCAGTGATGTCATATAGATAGGACAAAATAAAATAAAAATAAAATAAAAATAAAAAACACAGAAAACTTCAAGGTTTTCCACCCAAAATTTTCCACTTAGAAAAAACCCAAGATTTTTCATTTTTATCTTTTAATGTGTAGAAGTATGAAGTTTGTTAGATGGCGCCACATACTGTAGTTGCATTATTAAAAGATGATACTTGTATCTTTAAGAATTATTTGTTAACTAATCTTTGCGAGTGATACACGTTTTGCGCAAATATGTGTCCGTCGAATGTTGAATGTGAAATGGATGTGTTTGGCAACTACAAGTGCGAATGCGACATTTGTGGAATCGATGAGCGAACGGAGGATGAGAAAGCTACGAAATATCGCCTCATGAGATTGAAAGCGGAGAATGAAAAACTCAAAAAAGCAGCTACTTGCGTGATATGTAAAAATAAGCAAGTGGAAACACTGCTACTTCCATGCAGACACGTAAATATGTGCGACCCATGTACAGATGAAGCTACAGAATGTCCTCAATGCAAAGAACGCATATTGGGCTTTGTCAGAATATATATTGTATAAAAGTTTCTTACATCATTTCAAGAACTCACTTTTCGTTATGGATCCAACTTGGCAACACCCATTTTCGGCTATAGTGAGCGGACCTTCTGGATGTGGAAAAACACAATTCACGCTACGATTTATAGATCATTTACATTATATGGTCAAACCTCAGATAGAAAAAATTATCTGGTGTTACGGAATATACCAAGAGATTTTCGACAAATATTCGCAAATTCAATTTCACGAAGGATTACCCGACTTGAATATTTTCGATGGTAAGCAGAAAACGCTTCTGATATTGGACGACCTTATGAGCGAGACTGATGACCGCGTTACCAAATTATTTACAAAGATCAGCCACCACAGGAACGTTTCGATACTGTACCTGACGCAGAATCTATTCTACAGCAGCAAACATACGAGAACCATCAGTTTGAATGCACATTACTTTGTTCTTTTCAAAAACGTGAGAGATTCGACGCAGATAGCAAACTTGGCAAGGCAGATGTTCCCCGGCAAGTCGAATTTCATGATAGAGGCATTCGGAGATGCGACCATGGCGCCTTTCGGATATCTGTTGGTTGATCTCAAACCGGAGACGGATGAACGTTGCAGATTAAGAACGAACATTTTCCCTGGCGAGACGCATTTTGTATACGTAAGAAAGTGAATATAAGGTCGTGTAATCGCTCGAACGTTCATTCGTTGAAAATGACGGCTCCACTGAAGGAGAAATTTGAGAAACTGAGATTGCTTAAAGAGTCGTCACCCAAAGTGAGGAAACATATTTTGAAAGATTGCAACACCTCTCTACTTTACTGTCTCTGCGAGTGTGCACTCAACGTTTTAAAAGGAGTTGTTCCTTTGGAAAAAGCTCAGAAGAAGAGACTTGGTCGTTTCAAACACAAGTTAAGAAAATTGGCTTCCAAGAAAACTCGTGTAAAGATTAAGAAACGTATAGTACAGACTGGTGGTTTCATAGGTGCATTACTTACCCCTGTGCTTTCCTTTCTGGGTACCTTGCTAAGTAATAAACTGTAGCATGGAACATACGAAGAAGATGGTCTTGGTTGAACCCAGACAGATTGAAAAATGGAAGGAAACCATGTTGGACAAGACTTTGTCCAAATTGGATACGCAGATGTACGACATTCTGCATCGCGATATTGCCGATGACGATAAAGCCAAACTCTATTCCAACAGTCTGAGTCGCTATTTGAACATTGATAAACCTACTGTACTTACCAAATTCGAAAAGAAAGAAGATGAAGTGACAGATGCTGAGAAGGCGCAGCCGGTCAAAACCAATAGTATAGAGGCCCAAGTCTTGGAAACCGTGCCAAAGAAATGGAAAACGCAGGCTGCTAGACTTTTGACTCACATGAAGAGCAACCCGGACGTTTCGTGGACTACTAAAGGCGAACTTGTGCTGAAGAACGCGACGGTTCCGAAGACGCACGTGGTGGACTTGGTAAACGATCTGATGAGAAAACGTACAACAGCTTCACCGCCTACCGGATGGATGCAACTGGCCGACGCGTTGAAAGATTCCAATATTCCTCGCGAGTTGATCGGCAATCAAGATCGTTGGAAATATATTAACGGTCCGTTCGATGAAAGTCAGTCATTTACACCGAAAAGTATACACGGAGAACAACAACAACAACAACAACAACAACATCATCTGGACGCGAGTTGGTTACCCTACTGATGGAGTCTTACTTCGATCCTAAACAACCGGCTAGCTTCGGCGGCGTATCTTCCTTTCAAAGACATATTGACGATAAATTTAAAACTAAGGATGTTAAACATTGGCTTTCGAAACAGGACGCTTACACGTTACATAAACCTGTCAGGTTGAACTTTAGGCGTAGACAGACTTTTACAGTAGGAATTGACGATCTATGGCAAGCTGACTTGGCCGATCTTTCTGCATTGTCGAAACATAATGATAAAAATAAATATATTTTAACGTGTATAGACGTCTTTTCTAAATATGCTTGGGCAGTTCCGCTCAAGTCAAAGTCGGGATCAGATTTGACTGCAGCCTTTTCGGCCATTTTGGTAGATAGACAGCCCGCTCATTTACAGACCGACAAGGGAACAGAGTTCCTTAATAGAAGTTTTCAATCCATGCTGCGCAAGAATTCCATTCGCTTTTACACATCTGAAAATAGCGATATAAAGGCCTCTGTAGTAGAAAGATTCAATCGCACGCTTAAGACGAAAATGTGGAAGTACTTTACGTATAAGAATACGTATCGATATGTTGATGTTTTGCAAGATCTTATGCAATCGTACAACAATACATATCATAGAAGTATAGACATGATACCTAGTCAAGTGACAAAGGAAGACGAAAATAGTATTAGAAGTCGTTTGTACGGTCAAAAGAAAAGTCCAGCAAAGTGGAAATATGCAGTAGGTGATAAAGTGAGAATTGCAAAGGCTAGAATCGCATTCAAAAAGGGCTACCTCCCCTCTTGGTCCGAAGAGATTTTTAAGATCATAGCTCGCATACCTTCCGATCCAGTAACTTACGAATTAGCCGATTTAAAAGACGAGACGCTAAAGGGTAAATTCTACGAAGTCGAATTGCAAAGAATTTTGAAAGATGATGACGTGTACGGTATCGAAAAGGTCTTAAAAACGCGTAAGCGCCGTGGAAAGACCGAATATTATGTCAAGTGGAAAGGTTACGACGACAAATTTAACTCTTGGACTCAGGATATATTCGATGTCTAGCACTGACAATGCGCATTCTGTAATAGTCTACATGCGAGTATGGCTCACTTTTATCTAGCGCTACCAAGCAACAGCTCCATGAAGTATTATCCAAGCAATACTGCGGCACACTTTACAACAAAATTGGAAAACGGCATTTCGTTATCGGGCGATTGGGAAGTTGGCTTGATTGAAATACATTATCCGCACACGTGGAACAATATAACATCCGACGATTGTGAATTTATTTATTGGCAAGAATCGAAAAAGTATTCTGACGGTTTGCATTGGCCAGGCGATCAAAAGACAATACAATTACCTACTGGGTATTACGAAAATATGCATGATATTGTATATGCTGTAAATACGAATATACAGGAGTTTGCGGTCGAACATAAACTTGATAAATATTCACATTTTAAATATGACACAATAACGAAAACACTCAAAGGTGAAATAAATCTAGGAGCGGGAGTAAGATTCTCCACAGCATTATGCTTTATTTTGGGCATAGACGAAAGACAGAATCCTATTTATAACCTCAATTTTGGTAAATATGACGCTGAAGAGAATGAAGAATATTATAAAGAGCATTACGAAGAGTTTAATAAAGTATGGGATGAGGTACCCGATGTGGAATGGGAATCTGAGTATATTGGAGATATAAATCCAGCATTCTCAAGCATACACGTTTATTGCAACATTCTGTCACATGTACCTGTTGGCGATACGACAACCCCATTACTTCGAATAGTTCACATTGAAGGCAAAAATGGCGACAATGTGCATATCATGTACGAGAATGCAGTCTACGTACCCCTTCAGCAGAAAAGCTTCGATTCGATAGAAATAGATATTAGGGGCGACACTGGGAATGCAATACCATTCGAGTATGGGAAGTCGTTCGTATTACTTCATTTCAGACAGTGCAAGAAACCGCATCTCATTCAATAAAATATGGCTCAATTTTACCTTACGCTCCCCAGCAATAGTTCCATGCTGTTTTATCCAAACAATACCATAACACATTTTACCACGAGATTGGAAAATCCAATATCCCTAACCGGTGACTGGGAAGTCGGGCTAGTTGAATTACAGTACCCTCATAGTTGGAGCAATTTAGAAAGAAATGAAGGTAGAATCTCGTATATGCACGTCAAGTTTTCTGAAACGGGTGACATACTACCAGGATCGCTGCATAGAACTACACGACTGCCAACCGGATACTATGAAACACCACAAGATCTTATCGATTCCATAAACAAATTTATAAGTCTTGTTGTGGATGAAATGGAATTGACTACATTCCCAAAGTTCAAATACGATCCTATATCGAAGCGACTCAAGGGTGATATAAACAAAGGTGCAAATATTCAGTTTTCACCAACCATATGTTCAATGCTGGGCGTTGATGCACGTCAAAATCCAATTCTCAATTACGATGATGAAGATGACTACATTGTTGATTTCGTGGGCGACAATGCTTGCGATGTAAATCGCGGGTTTTGCTCTCTGTACGTATATTGCAATGTGTTGGAACAAGTCCCTGTGGGAGATACGAAGGCACCACTGCTCAGAATTGTAAACGTGTCTGGGAAAAGTGGCGATAGCGTGCGTGCTACTTACGAAAAGCCCGTTTACATTCCGTTGCAACAGAAGACTTTCGACTCCATCGAGGTGGATATAAGGGGCGACACTGGAAGTCCTATCCCATTCGAATACGGGAAGGCAATTGTGACACTACACTTTAGACATCGTAAGATACCTTATCTTTTGCAATGAAAAAACAATTTTGCTGCGATGCAAGTCGTTTGGCATACGAGGACTACTATGTACAACAGAGTGGCAATGGCATGCCAGTTTTTCAAGGTGCGCGCATGCAACGTGGGCATGGCGTGGGCAGCTTTCTTGGCGGTCTGTTTAGAAGTGCCTGGCCGCTTATTCAGACTGGCGCTAAGGCAATTGGCAAACAGGTTTTGAGAACCGGTCTGCAGATTGCCAACGACGTCGCGGACGGCGGTCAGTTGATAGACTCGGCCAAACGTCGCGTTCCAGAAGGTATAAAAGCGTTTACATCTTCCAAAGATGACAATGTGCAAAGCGGTGGCGGCAGGAAGAGACGTAAAAGATCGTTGAAAAGAATTAACAAGAGAACCAAGGAAGATATTTTCGGCAAAGTTTGAAAAATGGCGTTCGTTCATCCACAATCTTGCGAATGTACAAAGAGCGAATTGGATCTGTTTACCGTACCTCCCACACAGACCAGTATCGAAACCGGGTCGTACGTAGAGTATAATCCAATAGCCACCATTTCGCAAGGTACGCCGATCGAATTTAGCATTACAGGGGCCGGCCAAGATTATTTGGACTTGTCGAATACACAGCTATACGTCAGGGCAGCAATAATAAGAGCGAATAACGATCCGACTGATGCTGGCGACCATGTTGGACCTATCAACCTATTCCTACACAGCCTGTTTTCGGAAGTCGACATCACTTTAAATGACACGCTCGTTACTTCTTCTAACAACACGTATGCGTATCGTAGCTATATGGAGACCATACTTAGTTACGGTGATGCAGCCAAAGCTTCGCAACTTACCTCTGCTCTCTTTTACAAGGATACAGCCACACACTTGGAAGACGCCAATCCGCACGACGACAATATAGCGAATGTCGGTTTTAAGAAACGCAGTGCGTTGACCGACGAAGGACGCGTCGTTGATATGATAGGAGGTATTCACAGCGACCTATTCTTCCAAGAAAGATTTCTCCCAAACGATATTAATATAAATATCCGACTCGTAAGAAACAAGGATCCATTCTGCTTGATGTCAGCGACGCAGGGTGCCGCATATAAAGTAAAAATCTTGGAATGCAAGTTGTACGTTAGAAAAGTAAAACTAAGTCCGTCGGTGTTTCTAGCGCATGCCAAAGCGCTTGAGGTTGGCAATTTGAAGTTTCCCATTCGAAGAGCCATTTGCAAGACTTTCACGGTTCCGGCAGGAAACTTGGATGCGTCACAGGAGAGTCTCTTCTCCGGTCAGATTCCTACACGTATCGTTATCGGTTGCGTGGACAACGACGCGTTTAACGGAGTCTATACGAAGAATCCATTCAACTTCAAACATATGAATCTGACCCAACTAAAAGTATACTTGGACGGTCAACAGCAAACCATCAAACCTTTGGAAACGAATTTCGCAAACAATCAGTTTGTGAATGCTTACGCTTCGCTGTTTACTGGTACGGGAAAGTGGATGCGCGACGAAGGAAATCAGATAGCGAGAGAGGACTTTGCCGGTGGATACGCTCTTTACGCATTCGATTTAACACCGGACCTGGCAGAAGGTGGTCACTTTAACCTCATCAAACCGGGAAATATTCGTGTTGATATGAAGTTCGGCCAGGCTTTGGCTAGAACCATAAACGTCATCGCATTCGCAGAATTTGAAAATATTCTGGAAATCGACCGCTCCAGAAACGTGATTTTCGACTATACCAACTGAAATGGACGGTGACACGATATATTCGATACTACGTGCAGATGCAAAGTGTGATCCCATGTTTCTGGGTGTGTTTCCATGCGACCGCTTACCTTCAACGATAAACAGAAATCGCCCCTCCATTCTCGTGTGTAATACAGATACGTACGGCAATCCAGGGAAACATTGGATCGTTATTTACATAGAGAATTCTGACTATGGGGAATACTTTGACTCGCTGGGTGCGCCACCCGAAGCACCGTTCAGAACATTTTTACATAGATATTGTGCACGGTGGATCTTTACTGATCGCCAATTGCAAAGCTTAGTTAGCAAATTTTGTGGACATTACTGTATTTTGTATTCGTTGCATAGAGCTAGAGGTAGAAATATTAATGCTGTAGCGAACATGTTAACTTTTGATACTGGATTGAACGATTATTTGGTTTATAATTTCGTTTCCAAAGTATAAGAATAAAGTTACTTGAACTTTAAAAGTGTTGTAGTTATTTGTATGCATGAATCTGAATGCTAGAGAATGAAAAACATACCACAGCTCTGCTATTATTCTTTAATAATGCATACACAACAGATGGCGCCACCCCTATAACAAACTTCCTCCTTGCATGCATTAAAAGACACAAGTCCACCTTATATGCGAGTTTCCACCATTATGTATGATTTTCCACCTTTATGTGTGAGTTTCCACCTTTATGTGGAATTTTCCACCTTTATGGATGAGTTTCCATCCTTATGTGTGAGTTTCCACCCTTATGTGAGATTTTCCACCCTTAGGTGGGAGTTTCCACCATTGTGTGGAAGTTTCCACCGCATCTCCACCCTTAGCTTTAACAGTGTAGTAATAGAGTCCACCATTAAGTGAGAGTTTCCACCGCAACTCCACCCTTAGCTTTAACAGTGTAGTAATAGAGTGCACCATTAAGTGGGAGTTTCCACCCCATCAGCACCCTTAGCTTTAACAGTGTACCAATAGAATGCACGTGTAAGTTTCCACTACATCTGCATGCATAACTTTTACCATGTAACAGATATTATTGTAAGTTTCCACTGCATCTGCGTGCATAACTTTTACCATGTAACAGATATTATTGTAAGTTTCCACTGCATCTGCGTGCATAACTTTTACCATGTAACAGATATTATTGTAAGTTTCCACTGCATCTGCGTGCATAACTTTACCGTGTAACAGATATTATTGTAAGTTTCCACTGCATCTGCGTGCATAACTTTTACCATGTAACAGATATTATTGTAAGTTTCCACTGCATCTGCGTGCATAACTTTACCGTGTAACAGATATTATTGTCAAGATTAGAGGCTGGTGTACTGACATAGATACAGCCACGCGTGCAAAGGCTAACGACAGTGGTCATTGTTAGCACACAGTGTCGAATGTCCTTGAATTTTCATCAAATTCTAGCGAACTAAGCCCCCCTGGCTGCTACCAGTGTGTAGTGCCAGTCCTAAGCCTGTGTAAAGAAGGAGGGTGACGCTATTGAATTTTGTTACCATACAGCGATTCAATAGACTTTGTTAGCATATGTCGTCGATTATGCTTGAATTTTTGTCAGCTTGTATACAGCAAACTAGCCCCTCTGCTGTTGGGTGCCAGTCCCAAGACGTCTTAACTGGAGAGGGCCATCCCCAGTTGGAATATAGTTGACGTTTGTTCTTTAGCCGCAACAGTTCGCATGACTGTTTAAAGGAGGTGACTTTACAAATTTTCAAATAAACCTTAACATTTAAATGATTATGTGTACGGCATTATACACGACAGCAGCCGTTGGAGTGGTATGACATTTATTATCTCTTCGTCACCTCTGCAAGTCAAACATAATGGACGTTGTGCATGCACTTTAAAGAGCATTAAGCCACAACAATGAATCTTCTAGAGAATTCTATCCTTAGGGCAATCCAGTATTGTTAAGGACTGGCCTTTGTATAAGGCACGCGTGATCGGTCCATTGTTAACACATTGGTCATACACAGCGTCCGTCAGATGCCGGAGGGCACAGAGGTCGGCTTTGTCAGACTCGTGTTCCGTCACGCTGGGTGGTTTCTGGTGTCGCTGTCCCGATGCTCTGCGCAAACTTCGATATTCAGCGAGTATACGCTCGCGCCCTTACTCTAAACTTCTATATGTTCCAAATTTTACCCTTATATCTCCAATACGCTTATTAGATGCGCCTTGCGTAGAAAGGTCTGTCTGTCGCTCTGCCAGTGCAATTCCTATATAATCGAGAAGGGATCCGTAAATGTTTCCTCTTTTTAAGATGCAGCGCTGAATAAATTTTAAGAAACACCGCTGCTGATTGTATTGATTTATTGCTTATGACAAGTGTGAATAAAATATTATGCAGCACATATAGAATGAACTATGAGAGTGAAGCTGGTCAATTCTTAGTTCTTTTTAAAATTAATGCGAGACGTGGACGGTTGGTTTGATAGCGTTCTCACACGCATAATGAGAGTCGCATACACAAAGGACAATAGTCAATATGCAAATAGGCAAAGCGTGATAGTATCTAGGTATGCACACAGACAGGCACAAACATGCCCAAGGACAGCCAGGCATACAGGCAGACATACAAACAGTTACTGGAATCTTGGAGAAAGTTCTCGTAGATGACGTCACAACATGAATATTAATTAGGTATGTCATTAAAGGCTGCTTATAGTCAGTTAGGTATACACACAGACAGGCACAAACATGCACAAAGACAGATAGCCATACAGGCAGGCATACAAACAGATACTGGAACCTTCCAGAAGATTCTCGTAGATGACGTCACAACATGAATATTAATTAGCCATGCCATTAAAGGCTGCTTAGTCAGTTAGGTATACACACAGACAGGTAGACAGACAGACAGACATAAAAAGACACACACACAAATGCTGGAACTTTCCAGAGAGAACTGGAAGATGAAGTCACTGCATACATGAATAGTAATGAGCGCAATGCATGCTAATGGCAAATACGCATACAGACAGGCAGACAGGCAGACAAACAGACATACACACATACAAGCACACATACAGCTTCTAGAATGACCCACAAAGTTCTCCAATTATGATGTCATAGCATTACATGAATATTAATTAGTCACGTGACTATTTGTCATTAATATTAATGATTTTAATTGCTGATATAGAACTCTCATTGCCTGTTGATATAGAACTCTCAGTGGGTTTTGATATCGGACTCTCAGTCATCCTACTACTCGCGTCTATGCCGCGAGCTACATATGTGAACACCTGCACAAAGGTTATTATTAGCTGGGAGCTGGCTGCGAATGTTTCCTGTCCTTGATGTTTGCAAAAATAATTTTCCCTGCACGGAAAATGTTGCTCCATTTACCAGAAGAGTGATGGATGTGTCATTTCAAAGAGAATTGGGTGACCTTGACCAGGATAAACAATACAGGACTTTGCATAGTTGCAGTAATTTAATTTCAATCTTTATTTACTCGCACTATAGTTAGTGTTATTATTTTGTTTTTTATTGTCATTAAGTTTATTATCATTTCTAAACTCATATTTTATTGTCATTAAGTTTATTATAATTTCTTAACTCATAAAATCATATCTCTGTTGCAATGAGAAACATTCGATTATGGCCTTGGTGTATCGTTTTATTGGTATCTGTTCAGTGATGGGGAAAATACTTTTAAAAAGTATTTTGAGTATAAGTAAAAATACTTGATCACAAAAGTATTTAAAATACAAGTAAAAATACTTTTTTACAAAAGTATTTAAAATACAAGTATAAAATACTTGACTTCGAAAAGTATTTTAAATACTAAGTACAAATACTCACTGCCAAACTATATAACAATTAAGGAAGTCATATTACATTGCGACAAAAAATACTTAACATAGAATTTTGAACACAAACAAACATTTTCTTCAGTTCAGCATTCTTTGTGTCCATGTCTAATGTGTCTCATGGAATAAATTAGCCCATACCATCATCACCCAGCAGTTTGGTGACTTCTCACTTCTGGCTCATATCCTGCTTTCCAGTGATGAAGTCGAGTCCGAGCTAAGTCTGAGTCATGCTCGATACCATCTAAACTGGGTCCGAGTTGAGTCTGGGTCTAAAGGTGTCCGAGTCTAAGACGCTAGAGACGGGGTCCAAGTTCGAGTCAGAATCCATTAACATCAATATCCACAGAAACACTAAATTTAATGGCATATAAAAAATATCTGTAGCCCACTATCTTGCAGAAAGAATGGTCAATGTAATTTATCCAAATTGAACTTTAAAAACACTAAATTAGATAAAGTTTTGTTAAGAAATCTGACACAATGAGATGGATAAAAGTTGTTCCAGTTCTGAACACAGGTTCAACGTACATATCCTACCTTTAAAAATCTGCTATGTTGAGACGTTCTATCACAATTCTGCCCATCGGCAAAACCCTTTAGGGTACTTTTTAAAGTCAGTGTTCGAAATCTGTGGTATGGCCTATCTCTTATGATAATAATACAATAGGCTACACCAGCACAGGTCAACTAAGTGTTATAGGTGTCTTCCTGTATGCTGTAATTCGTCAAGTGTGTAGTCTGTGATCCATTAATGGAGATCGATGTAATGAAACTCTGCGCCCTGTTCCAAGGTCAGAGAAGTTCCAATTGCCACCAGCCAATAGACACGTCTAATGCCACCCTTATTTGCCCTATTCATAAACATCTAGATAGTTAAATCTAGCCTATGTCCTATTCTGTCAGCATTGACAAGTCCATTGTGGTGCCAAACATCAAAGTGATTTCGAACATAATTAGGCCTATAATAATATTATGCGTGTCATTGATGCCTCATAGGTATTATGTATAGACTTGGTGTACTCTTCCCATACAATGGCATACACCATACATCAAATACACACAAGAATGTGACCAGATTCTTTGTGTGGATTGATCTTGAAATACACATGTAATTAACATTCCTCACCCTGTGGTCAGCGGTGTCCAGTCATCCGTAGCAATGACTAATCAATGTCAGCCTGTTTTACTGTACCAGGATTCCTTTGTTTGTGTAATGAAGCAGCATGAGAATGCAATATTGCATAGCTAATTGCAGCTGGCAAAGTTCAAAAGTATTTTGAAAAAGTATTTTGACATAATCATAATTTTAAGTACAAAATACTATCAAAAAAGTATTTTAAGTAAAAGTATAAATACTTAATCACAAAAGTATTTAAAATACAAGTACAAAATACTTAGATTGTATTTAAAATACTATTTTAAATACTAGTATTTTAAATACTTCCCATCACTGTATCTGTTTGTATTGTTTAACCCTCATTCATTATTTTTGACTAAGTCCCTCGGGATTTAATTAATGAATAAATGAATGAAAAACTGAATTACTATTATTGTTATTATTACTAATATTTGTTATCATTATTTTTATTATTATTATCATCATTGTAGATGCAATCCATTCAAACATCCGGAGACAGAAGAAAGGGCATATGGATAATGGAACAGTTGCTTATGAATGAGCAGTTATTTCTATTTTTCATTGCCCAAGGTAAAGAAGAAAACCAATGCTTTAAGAAGCTAAATTAATAGCAGATGTGTGATCAATCTTAGGAGTACATGGTCCTTATCCTCAGGGTGCAGTGTGAAGGCACCTCTAAATTATTATTATTATTTTTTAAATAAACAATATCCGGAGATGGGAATGGTGTTACTCTGGAACGGTCTCATCTGGAACGACCTCATATTATTGTTATTATTATTATTATTATTATTATTATTATTATTATTATTCTTATTATTATTATTATTATTGAAAACAGTTTTTATCATCATCATCATGCTGCCAGAGCATTTAGTTCAAGAATTCAAGTGCCTTCATAAGGCTACTGTTAAGGCGCCAAGTAAATGTCCATTATACCATAGATGTAAAAAACGATGGAAACGGAATAAAAAACGGTAAAAAACGTCGTTTTTTTCGAAAAAATAAAAAACGACAAAAAAACGATAAAAAACCAAAACGGTAAATAATTTCACTTTGCTACATCTAGAACCGCATTTTAACCTTGAAAAAATTGATTAGGAACCTACTTCACGCAGGCAATCTCTTAAATGATGATGTTAAACGATGAAATAATGACTTTAGTTAGCTGAATCATTGAGAGTTGGCGGAAAACATAAGGAATATAAGAAAAAATTAAAATTAAGGAAAATAATAACAGAAAGTAAATGAATCAATGAAGTTAAAGAAAAAATAAAAAACGATAAAAAACGATGGGAAAAATAAAAAACGAAAAAAACGACGTTTTTTTGGAGAGAATAAAAAACGGAAAAAACTTTTTTTACAACTATGCATTATACATACATACATACATACATACATACATACATACATACATACATACATACATGCATACATACATTACATACATACATTACATACATACATACATGCATACATACATTACATACATACATTACATACATACATACATGCGATGTTGTTCTTTTTGTTTCTCACCAAAGCTTTACATTTTTGTTTTAGGTTGTCCAGGAATATGAAAGAGCAGTTATTTTTAGACTGGGACGACTTTTTTCCGGTGGGGCCAAGGGACCAGGTAATTAACGACCATTTTCTGTTGATATACTTTTCTGATGATGTGCCATTTGCACTCATTGAAATTTCCTCTCTTCATCAGAACATCTGCACTAAACTTGAATAAATGCTTTGTTTTTAGAATATCATTACTTTAATGTCATTGCTTATGGACTGTTGCTTGCGTTTTTCTAATGTTAAAAACGGATTTTGAATTACTGCGGCCTTTTAAAATTAATTTACATCTGGACCTTACCCGAAAACCCTCACACAGTCAGAAATTTAATTCAGGAAATGACATCTAGTCGAAGCTTGCATATCACTGGAATCACTACAGAGAGACACTTTCTTTCTCTTTGAATTACCTCCAAACCGTGCGACTCAAGACAAAGGTATAAGTTATTTAAGAAGCTGTAAGGAACATTATGGCAGAAAGTTTCCATTGCAAGGGTTATAGGTTTGTGGATGATAGCACCATCTTAGCGTATATCTATCTGATTCTATTACAGCTGCTGAGAGTACGCTAGGAAAATTGGGCTATGTTCACTGTATTTAAGATGAGACTTGGATTAAAATCTGGCTGGCGCCATTGTGTGTCGTGTCCTCTCAAACACCGTGCCATTGTATGCCAAGAACCCGTCTTAGTTTCTCTGAGTCTCATCAATTTAACTAGTATGAAATTCCAGCAGAGACTATCTTGTGATAGAAACACATGGTTTGCACTGACCTACTTATGGTTTGCACTTACCTACTTACATGTGACCTATTTATATATTTACAATTCAATCAATGAGTCTGAAACAAACAAAAAACTAAGATGGAACCCAGACAGAAATTCTTTTCTGCACTCCTTCCAGTTTACCAGAAATTCTTTTCTGCACTCCTTCCAGTTTACCAGGAATTATTGTCTGCACTCCTTCCAGTTTACCAGAAATTACTTTCCGCACTCCTTCCAGTTTACCAGAAATTCTGCGTGTAACCCCCAAAAGAAGAAACACACAATTCTGAGCAGAAAAGCGCCATGAAATTGGCATCGCCCTGCACCACCACCGTCATCATCATTCAATCGGATATTTGAGTAATTGATCTTCGCGATACTTCTTTCTCCAAAATTTCCGTACTCGTCTGTTACGTGATTTACTACGCGTGCAGCACACGCGGCCGTGCATCAATCTCACTTCTTCGGCTGTGTCTGTCGGTCTGTCGCAGAGGAGTCCTGCCTTTCAGACTACGACGACGCAGCAGGGAGTACATATTATCTGCGCTGCTCATATTATCATAAGCCCATCGTCTCGTGCTTTGTATTGATCCGGCGGAGACTCTCTGTCTCTCTTTCTGCCTCGGCTCGTGTCGTCATCTCCGTCAATTCAGTGCGATTTTTTCCGTGGACTAAGTGTCACTTGTGTTCCTGACTTACCGGTTGTCATGGTGACAGGAGCTGTCGTTTATTGTTTGCTGTTGTCATTGGTTTCATTTTGCTGCTGTTGTTGTCCTCAGAATCTGTGTTGCCCGCATCTGTGCTTCGCTCGTCTTGGAGTATCTTATCTTATCTTATCTGACCATTTATAATATGATTTATTTATTTTTATATGATTGAAAGTGTAGTCTTTGTCGTAATTCTTGTCAGCTTCATGATTACCGTAATCAATCCATGTAGCCTACTGTTGTTTCCTGGTCATTTTCATTTTCACCTACTATGGTCACGTTTGTCATCAGCAGGTGTGCTTGTGTATCTTGTTACATGTTTAATGACACTGCCATATCAAAGATGATTAGTGTCGCCCTCCTCCTTTATCCAGGCTTGGAACTGGCACTGGCAGAGAACAACCAGTGGCAGAGTTGCTTGTGTATCTATCTGTGTGGTTTTTATATAGTACACCTTTAGAAATCTGGAGAGGTGTTATGTAATTAATTATTGACTGCAATCCAGTCTGCTAAAAGTTGTTATCTTTCTCTGATGTGTTTTTTGTGTTTCATTAATTATTAATTTCTACCGTCTATTGTGCCAGTGTCTCCATGCACAAGTCATCAACTGATTGATTGACTAACTGACTGACTGACTGATTGACTGACTGACTGATTGATTGATTGATTGATCAATTGATTGACTGACTGACTGATTGATTGATTGATGGCATACAGAATCCAAGTCATGATATTGTCAATATTGAGACAATCAGTCCAATAATAATTATGCCAAGATTATCTGTAAAGAATAGGAATATGTAATAGGACATTTACAAATTCGGCTATGTTGGATTGTGGTGAAATACCGTGTAGGCGTATTATGTTGTTTGTATTTGCTGGTTTGTGATGTCCTTAGGGACATTTGCTACCAGTTTAATTGTAGAAAACACTTGAAATAGAAACAAATTTTCTTTGCCTCTTGTAGTGGTGTGGTTTAAAAATTTGCTTTTACACCATTGATTATCAATATGTTGCATTTTGGACAAAAGTCGAGTACATCAATTTAACACATCATTCAAGTTACCATAATACCATACGTGTTTTGTATGTAACTGGCACATTCTTGATAGATGCCTTTACTTTAGAAGCCTTGAACCAAGCGGAGCTGTAGCATCTACTATGTATAAGGTATTGATGAATTTATTGATTGATTTGACAACTGAGTCTGAAGTTGACCTAACGTTGACCTAATGTTGACCTAAGTGGACCTAAGGTACTCTGTGACTTCTGTTTTGCGCAAATTGCCTGCATTGTCTGCCATTAAGTGCTTGTCATTGATCTTGACAGAACTGTCGATAAACATCTCAGTCCATTACAGTATGTTAGTTTAGGAATGAAGCGCAAACATATCCTCTCGTCCTTCCTCTTCCCCTGTTTCGGAAATGCCTGAAGTCCATTCGATTTGTTGGTGATTGCATAGACTTAGGGCTGGAGCAGCACCTCTCAATATATGCTGAGTGGCACTTTTTTTTCTAAATGTTTGATTGAAATTACAATTATGATTATACCTGCAGTGATGTAATATTTGTAGGGCACGGTGGTGTAGGGGTGGCGTTGGTGCCTTGAAGCTGGAAACTCAAATCCACCTCAAGCCGCATAGGGACCTTGAGCAAGTCCTTCACTCGCAATTGCTCGGGCGCTTCTGTGTGAAACTCCGATGCAGTGTCCGCGCTGTACTTGGGAGCGCCTCTGAGTAGAAAGTTTGAAGGGTTGCTTTAGAAATGGAGAAATGAATAAATAGAGTGAAGGGTTACCTTCGTTTATAATTAACTGTAAGGAATGAGAAAGTGTGTGTTTTATTGATCCAGAGCTACAGTAGTCTACCGTAATTGGCTCTGCACTCAGTGCACAGGTATACACATCAAAGAGCTTTGTGTTATAGTTATGAGTCAGCCTGATAACCAATCACCCACCATGCTTTTCTACCTGTCGAGGTTCATGAGTTCCTGATTTCTGTCGATCAGTGCACTCTCATCAGGCTGCCTCATGCACCTACTTTCCTTTGAAACAGTCTTCCTTAAAATGTGTACAACTGTACGTACTTGATTCAGCTCTTTGTACATTTTCTCTGCACTTTTTTATAGATGAGTTAGAGATATCCATACAAGCAGTTGTTTTGTCGATGTACTTGGAAGACACTGGAGGAATGTTTTGTTTGTTTCTACCACGTCAGGGTAATCAGGGTTATAAGGCCTGCTCTTGCTAAAGATGTGTGGCATCATAGCCTGCTCTTTTGTTTGGTCTTGCTTTGTTTGTTGCAAATCTGCATTTGCAGGTATATTGCAGGTGTATCAGATCTTCGAGTCAACAGGCATGCAAAATTCTCTGGCTTGCCTGGTGCTTGCCTTCGTCTTCGCATCAAAACTCATTACCTGTGGTTTGTCAGTGGTTTGTCAGCTGCATTGGCTTCCTCTTGCATTCTGAAAAAGATTTAAACAGGACTGTCTGACCTATAAACCCTTGCCAAGGGCTCTCCTATCTATCTTCGACCACTGGTTTCTCTGTACATACCTGCAGTCTGTAATCTGTTAGGTGTCTTTTTGTTGAGCCTCGATCTGGTCATGGGCTCCTGTGCAATCCTTGTTGCTGACCCCTAGGGATGAGATCGACTGCCAATGCCCATTCATTGTTTGAGCTGCATTTTGTCTTTCAAGAAGTGCTGCAAAACTTGCCATTTCTCATTGGCCTTTTAAGATCAGGATATCTAACTGTGCTTCTCTTAACAACTTGAGCGCTAACTCTGCCTGTGATTCACTTTTCTGTGTGTGATTATGAACGCATTCAAATGCTTGTGATAATAAGAACATTAAGGAACTGCCGGGTCTATCTCGAACCGATTGCAAAAGACTGGATGGTCTCAATCTAATTACCTATCATTCCATAGTCTGATTATGGGGCCACAGTGACAGGCACTTTAGCCGCTTCATACTTACCAGCAGCTTCAGTTATGGCAGGGGCTGCAGAACTAGCAGAGCTCTGCTAGAAAAGATGCAAAATACAGATTTAATTTCTTTAGCCTTTGAAATTCTTGGTCCCATCAATAGCATCCATGGGTCTTGTATTTAATTTTGATCTTGGACACATTATCTACTTGGATCTCCAGAGAATCAAGAGAAACTAGCCACTTATACCAATGGCTTTCAATTGTAATTCAGCCATTTAATGCCAATGCTTTTTGACTTGTCAGAATTAGATGAAACGTAGTCTTTCCAAATGCCACTAACAGTCTACTTTTTCCTCCTGAGGGATTAGAACTAATTCGGGTAAATAATAAAATTAATAATTGGTCCCAAAATATGCACAACTGATGCAATCATACCACTTTGTCCCATTGGCTTTTGAAACAATGGGATTAATCAAAGCCAAGGGACAGGCATTTCTCGCCGACCTGGGTCGTCTCTTGAGCCAAATTTCAGGCGAACCAAGAGAAACCAGTTTCTTGTTTCAGCGCCTGTCAGTTATAATTCACCGTTTTAATGCTGTTGTGTTCCAAAGCAATTTTATTCTTCCAGATCTTGACATGGATGGCCACTCTAGAGTTAAAATTTCTTATTAATATATGAAACCTGAGGGATTATACCGGGTAGGTAAAAAAGTAATAATAATAACAGTGATGATGGTAATAGTAATAATTATACATTAGATCAGAGGTCTCAAACTCAAGTCAGCATGTGGGCCGCATTTGGAAATTTTGAATGACTCGCGGGCCGCAACATAAAAATATAGGCTAATCGTGCACGTGAAACTGGAATTAGTTATGTGTCATTGCAGCATACAATACTGTAATGAATATATAGCCCTGTAAAATTCGCATAATATTATATTTTAAGTGTAACTATAATAGTACTAAAAAAATGGAAAATCTTTCTATCCCAATTATCAATTATCGCTATTATTGAAGAAATTATGCTGTTATCAAATTTTAAAATATCTCTAATTTTTCAAAGTATCCTTAGCAATGTTCAGAGTAATTCAACTCGAATTCAGTTAAGCTTAGAGACTCTGAGTGTTCTTAAGTGTTCTAAATGTTCTAAGTCCTCTAAACCAAAGTCACCCAAATTATAGCAATAAACATAGGGCCTACCTGTTGGTGTCATTGTTCAAAACGAAGCAAATGGAAGTTGACTTGCAAAAATAAGCACACGCAGAAGTGACATTTTTCATCTGGGGAGAAACGATTATTCCGGGGATACTATATTTTGTGACACCGGTGTAAAGGTTTCAGATTACCCCCTCATAAACATTACCCCCCTGCAAACTGTAAATTGCATCAATCTTCGCATTTATTGCACTAAAAATATCAACAAATTCATCCCGCTTCTTGTTTTGGTCTGAAGATTTTCATCCGTTATCCCACTTCGTGGTTTTTTATCAATATTTTCATCTGTAACTAAAATACTATTCACCACTGAAGTTTACATGGAGAAAATGGCTTCGAGGCTATTATTTTTTCGGATAAAAATGTTGATAGCAAATCACGAAGTGGGATGACGGATGAAATTCTTCAGACCAAAACAAGAAGCGGGATGATTTTTCTGATTTTTTTAGTGTAATAAATGCGACGATTGATGCAATTCTAGTTTCCGGGGGGTAATCTGAAACCGGTTTCAAGTTACCGCCGAACTTACCGGGGGGGGGGGGGTAATGTTTAGGAGGGGGTAATTTGAAACCTTTACACCGGCATACAAACTTTGCTGTGCATTCTTCTGCTTCGGCGTTGCATCGCACGGAAGGTCAACTAAATCCATCTGCATATTATGCCTAGCCTATATCTGCTGTTGTGGACTCAATGCCCAATCAAAAGGAGTAGAAATTAAGCAGTTTAAACATTGGTTCAAATCGTACAAGAACTGCAAAATTCTTTTAAACCGATTTCTAACTTTACAAAAAAATCAAAAACCAGGAAGCTGCACGCGGGCCGCATTAATCGGGTTCGCGGGCCGCATGCGGCCCGCGGGCCGCGTGTTTGAGACCCCTGCATTAGATGTTTATGTATTAAATTATTAAGGAAACTTATATATTATCATTTGCATGATATGTATGAAGCTCGTGTGACATTTTTCCCAGATGAGTTTCATCTATCTTAGTGACGCTCTTTTTCGTGCGTCCAATGAGTTTAATAATGCATTAGGGTAAGAAAATTGCACATGTCTGCCAATTTTAACCTATCAATCGTAATCTGCTGAGGCAGAGTCCTGGTTTCAGCTTAGATGAAAAAAAGGAGCACAGCACCAGCCACCTTCTAACCCGATCATCGCCTTTGAAGTCGTCTTGATTCACAGCAACTGTGCAGAGTCTCTTAGAACGTCACCGTTCGGTCACCGCTGTTTGTTTGCCACCAGTCACTTGATGCCACACGTCTCGCCACTTCAGACATGATGAATTCGAACGCCACTGCAAGTCTCTGCAATGTTGGATCCCATGTCATACTGACATTCCATAGCAGACAACTTGTGTGTGTGGGTGTATGCGTGTGTGTGTGTATGTGTGCGTGGGTGTGTGTATGTGTTGGTGTGTGTGATCGGGATGCGAATTGTCAACCTTAAGATTTAGTCAGAAGGTTATCAGTGCGCATGTAAATTTCAACCGGTAGGGCAAGTTCTGACCCTCGGGGAAACCACATATATCTGTTCCAGCGCCTGTCAATGTGGTAAAAATGCTACAACATCATAGCATTTAGAGGGATTCTCATGCACAACACCAGGGAACGTGGACCATGAGCCATGGTAGACGTCGGTAGTGCTGATTAATCCTTGGAATTGCTTCTAGAAGCCTGATGGATTATTCCTACCTCAGGCAAGAAAAGTAATAATGATGATATCAGGAGAGGCGCTAAAGGACGTCTTTATATAATTTAGCGAACGGTCAAGTTATTTAGTCTATATATGAGTTTGTTGACTTCTGACGAAATAAATTTGTTTTATTATAATGATGGTAATAACATTTATAAGAGATAATAAATGACAGAAATGAGATTCAGATGGTACGATCTGAGTGAATTCAACCCATGTCAGGGCTGTGTTTAAGGAATTTTTAGAACTGGACAACTCCTTCTTTCCTTTCCCATCCTCCATGTTAAATTACTTCCAATCGGAGAACAATGACCGTTTTTGCTAGTTTTAACTGTACAGAAGTGCTTCTACAACCGCACAAATCCATTTAGAACTGCACATTTTGTGTACAACTGCACATTAAAAAAGCCCTGACCCATGTTAGTTATGGAATCAGTGTCTTTAAATGCAAAGATGCACATTTACCAATATCTTGCGTGGCATCCAAAAGAATCATTTTGTACTGGCTGCACGATATTGTGCGCAATTTGAAGATTTGGTCTCAATGGCTTTAAAGATTCAGGCTCCATCAGAGTCAATGCGATTGCTTTCCAATCAGATTTGGGGCTATTCCTACCCCAGGCATCTACAGATTTGAACGAGACCAGTTATCTTTTCCAATAAATAAATATATATTAATATACATCTGATATATGTATATATATATATCTAATATATATCTAATATATATATATATATATATATATATATATTCGTTTAATCATAATCAGGTTGACAAGCCGCAACACGGCTACAAGATGAAGCGAAAAGTAGTTTAAAAAAGTACAGTGGATGATATTTGGTTAATTTGCCTTTTGGTTGCGGTCCAGCACATTTATGCTGTGCACACTGCACAGCCCAAATCTTCCCTGTGAGATCCTAATGAAGATTAATTCATTCCAGATGCAATTCTCTGTTTGGAATAACAATGGGTCGTGATCTACTTTTGATAAAAAAAATAATAGTAAATAATGACCGTAATTACATATCTACTTTCGTGATGCCATACTGCCCATACACGAACCACTCTGGCTGTCAACGAGAGCTGTTTGTGTATGGCTTACAATGTGTATGTCAGAAATATGAAATACAAATGAGTTTAATGAGGAATTTGATATTGCAGGTATATTCTTCGTCCTGCCATGTATCGAAAGTTACACGAAGGTTGATCTGCGGACTGTGTCGTTTGATGTTCCACCACAGGAGGTGAGTGTCACCTTCAGAGCTATAGTGCGCATGTTGTTTGTTTATTTAATCAGATTTTATATCTCTTCAACTTCAAGAAGAAGAAGAAGAAGAAGAAGAAGAAGAGGAGGAGGAGGAGGAGGAGGAGGAGGAAGAAGAAGAAGAAGAGGAGGAGGAGGAGGAGGAGGAGGAGGAGGAGGAGGAGGGAGGAGGAAGAAGTTATGTAATTGTCTAATAATTATTTATTATCCAGCTAGTGCTGAGGCTGTCATGAGTATGAAGTGTTAGCGACTTCTTTTTCTTAGCCTCGGCATATGAGGCAGGTGGGTGGCCAATCCTCCCCTTCACCATCTCGTCCTCCCACCAACGACAGTGTACGGTTGATGTACTCATCATGGCTGAGCTGGGGCAATGGTGGGGGGGGCACACGTGGAGCAGAAATCTCGACACAGGTTTCTGCCCTGGCAGGGATTTCAACCTGTTACCTGTCGCTTGACAGTCCAGATGCTAACCACTAGACTATTGTGCTTCAACTTCAAACTTCCTCAGTAAACGAAACTGCCGTGAGTTACTTAAAGGGTGAGCACGATACAAGTGCTTTGATACGTATATATGTGTCATCAAAGGAAAAGGAAAAACCGACAATGTTACAGCAGCAATAAGTAGGGCCCCCAGAAATTTGCGCCAAAAAATTGAAAAAATTGCGCACCAAAAACGAGAAATTTGCGCGAATTTTGCGCAAGTTCAAAACCAAGATGTTCGTTATTTTTTCATTGAATCAGTGTACCAAAGTATCTAACAGTGTTTTTGTCATTTATTGTAAAGCTTTGGCGTTCTAGAAATTAGACAATCAAGCCAAAAATGCAGTTATAAAGTTCCTATAGGGCCTAACCATAAGATAATGTATTCAGACGATCGCAAATAATTTTAATTTTGCAAAATTCACGCCCACCGAAATCTACGCTCATTACAAAATTATTAATGTAACTTCAAAATAGTATTATATATGCCTATATTATAATAATTAATCACCAAGTTACACAACGTGCCGAGTACTAGCCTTCCGTACGTCTTTGTGTGCACGCCTGACGACTATTATAGATTAAATGCGTTCGTTCTGTCATAAGCCGAGACAGCAAGCGACGCTGCTCTGTGACCGCTTTGAGAAACTTCGTCTAACACATTTTATTGTGTGGCCGTGAAGGTCTTGAGTATTTTATACTTTAAGTTTGTGCATTACTACTAAAAATAACGATCTTTAACTAACAATTCATCTATAATTTCATCCAATTCGGCGGCCGCCATTTTGATTATACAACGGTCGCCGTTCCTATGTTGAACTGTCATGGGCCGCGGTGATTTTAAGTCAATCAAAAGCCCAATTTAGATAAATTAGCAAGATTTTGTCAAAACTTGCGCTAAAATCGCGCAGATTGTCAATTTTTGCGCTGTTGCGCTAAACCTGGAAATTTGCGCAAAATTTGCGCTGCGCAAGATCGCGAATTTCTGGGGGCCCTAAATAAGGAAGCTGAGCAGTAACTCCCGTGTGCAGAATTGTCTACAGCCGTCAAGTGATGACTTGTTATTAGCTGCGGTGCCATACATCTGCATTTTACAAGCTCTGATTTAAGAAGAACTTTCCTCTTTCAGCAATAATAACCAGCATTTCTTCGAAGTGTAAGCATCCAAAATCTGCATCAAAATATAATGAAGGCAGAAATTTGAGTACATTTATTCTGCACTTGACACTTAGCTACGAGCATGTACTGAAAGTGACAGGGAAACCAATGCAATCATTGTTAAAGGGTTAAAATGTTTACATCAGAATCTGACATGCATTGATTAATCTGAATCGAGGATTCAACATTTCATACTGGAAAAGAATAGTGTTGCACTCGTGGACGCGTGCAAAATGAAAATACGACGAATTAAATTTGACACCTTCATGCTTTTGTTGTTGAAACGACATGTCTGACTCTGCTATATAGTATTATGTGTTATGTACTATTTCTACTATTGCTAGAATACGTTTGTGAAGCGTGAACATTTATATTTCGTATTTCATGTTTGTGTTTCATTATTGCAATTAAGGAAGACACACAGCTGTTTTTTTACCGCTGTGACAGATGACTGGATTTTTTCTCAGGTTTTAAACGAGTCACGTCAGAGACTAATTTAAAATGACATTTTCAGTTGCATGCAGGAAATGAAGACTGCTTCGTTGTGCATCCAAGCACTACTGGATGGATGGACGGATTATGCTGAAGGCATTGTCATTTGGCTTTTTAAGTTATAACTTGAGTCTGCAGCCATCAAATTTCAAGATTTAATGCATTGTCATCCATCTGATACCTTCTGTGTTGGTCTTCCACGTATTTTCTTGATGCAGGAGCAGCAGAGGTCATGGGCAGAGTTTATCAGGGGCTAGGGGGGGCTAAGCCCCCAAGAAGGTCCAGATTCATCTGTTTGCCATATAAATGGTATCTTTACCCAGACTTAGCCCCCAAGAACTCTCAGTCGAATGACTAAAAAAGGTCGTCAACTTTTTTTGTCAGGGAAAATAGTCATTTTCATGAGACTTCAACTTGACGACTAAAAAAGGTCAACTTTTTTGGCCAAGAAAATATTGTTGGCGCGCTCGTTCTGGACCAAGTTTTTTCAGCCTCCCAAGAACGGAAACCAAACTCCGCCCATAGCAGAGGTGCACCAGAGAATCCATGTGGTTTAATCTCTTTATCACAAATTCTGATTATAATAATCTGAAAAACATGGATCACAAAATTAACTAGGTATGGGAAATAAACTCATATTTATTGGCTGTTTTAAGGTTGTTCAGGATTTGGTTCCAATGACAGCAATGATTGTTTGCATTTCTTTTTTGTGTGTGAGTATTACTGAAAGTTCTGTGACCGAAGGACCTAACACCATTCCAGTATTTGATCTGCCTCAACGCATTATTGGATGTCATTGCCTCATGCTTTGAAATGATGAGGCATTAAATGATATGTTTGAATGAAAATGACATTAATAATACTTGCAATGGTTATGTTATGGTAATAATAATAACTAATATCACATGTAACAGTAAAATCAGTCAGGGTACAAGTATTACTAAATAGGTAGATGTTAAGCTATAATGTTGTTATTCGTAAAGTTATTGTTGTTTTTTTTTCATTTGAAGTAAGACGATATCTGAAGAACAGAGAATTAGGTTAGGAGCCTTTGTATCAGTGATTCCCAACACTCCTGTGCTGTGGCACATAGGTTGGGAATCACTGCTTTGTATAGTTGATCTCTAGTAAATTAGGGATCTTTCGAGACATCCATGCCTTTTTCAGTATATTTACCTGAGACGCTTACGAACCTCAGGATTTAAACCATTTTCAATGGCATGTTTCTTCATTTCCTTGCATGTGTTGGATGCGTGGTTTTGCCCACCTGTGCAGAGACTATTCTCTTTAGATTCTACTGTCAGCCCAAGAAATGGCTGATAATTAATTGAGAGTGGTTGCGATAACTACTATGAGCTACTAACTCGATGAAGAATTTAATTGTACATGGCAATTGCGATTTCATTTTGTTTCCATGACAATGCCAACAGCAGCCCTGACACTGTCGTTGCCAGAACGCTGATTAGGTGCATGGACGGATGGATGGATGGATGGATGGATGGATGACGGATGGATAAATTCATGCATATTCATGGCGCTGGATTTATTGATGCGAACCAGTCACTCTTTCGCAGACCCACTTTTCCTTTCCAGCATGTCAGGGCCATTCTTCTCCAGCCACCCCACCCCACTCGTCCCATCTCGTGTGCTGGGACCTGCTTCCCTCTACATATGACTTGAGATGACGATGATGCGCTTAGGTGACTCTCTGCTTTGTTTGCTGTTACGGTCGATTGATATTCATTTGGCGCGCTCTTCGCTCACCGCCTGCTCGCCCTCTCGTTCGCCCACCATTTCGTTCGCCCGCTCAATATTGAACCCAGACTTTGATGAAACATGCCGGGCAGAGGACAACATCCACATCGCTTTGCAGTTATGCAGAGCACGTCGTCTCTCCAGGCCCACACACCCCTACTCCATGTTTTCCATGAACCCTCCAGTAAATTACACACGCAGTCCTCTGTTCTCGTGGATGGCTGATTGGAAAATTAAGCGAGTGATACCTTATTCATGAACCAGATTGATCTCTTTTTGCACGGCGAAGAATATTTTTCGCAAGCAGTTGATGGGAGGGTGGTGGGAGGGGTGGGGGGAGGGCGGGGGGTTCGCGTTGATCGGTGTGGGTGAGATGGTGGTGATGAGGGTAAATGGATCAGAATGGTGTCGATTTTTTTAGCTGAAGTGAAACTAAAGGCGACCGTGGCGCCGCTGGAGATATCATTCTGGACATGAATGACACATGCATGGATTGTGTTGTCTCCTCTGATCTGTCCTTGTGAAAGGGTCGACTCTGTATGGGCAGCGCACGTATACTGAGTTTGTTTATGTTGCTCCTTTGGTATGGATGGATGGATGGGTGGGTGGGTGGGTGGGTGGGTAGATGCATTTGTGTCAATACTGGGTTGATCGATGAGCAGATGGATGGATGGATGGATGGATGGATGGATGGATGGATGGATGGATGGATGGATGGGTGGGTGGGTGGATGGATGGATGGATGGATGGATGGATGGATGGATGGATGGATGGATGGATGGATTGGGGGGTGGGTTGGTGGGTAGATGCATTTGTGTCAATACTGGGTTGATCGATGAGTAGATGGATGGATGGATGGATGGATGGATGGATGGATGGATGGATGGATGGGTGGGTGGGTGGATGGATGGATGGGTGGTTGGGTGGGTGGGTGGATGGATGGATGGATGGGTGGTTGGGTGGGTGGGTGGGTGGATGGATGGATGGGTGGTTGGGTGGGTGGGTGGATGGATGGATGGATGGATGGATGGATGGGTGGATGGATGGATAAATGGATGGATGAATGGATGAATGGATGGATGGATGGATGGATGGATGGATGGATAAATATAGAATGGTGGATGGATGGATATAAAATGATGAATGGATAAATATTTCAGTGCCAGTTCTCAACCATAAGAAGGGTTTGTAGTATAGCTTTAATTGTGCTTGAGGTTTTGTGGTAGCTTGAAAGCAATTGGGTTTGAGAAGCTGTGACCCGTCTGCAATGGAAGTTCTGTGATCTGCCATTGACGACTGACTGGGGAGATAGGGGAACTCAGGAAATGCAATCAGCTAATGTATTCATTTCTTGCCGTTCATCCTCAGAATTCTGCCATTGATTGTAGTTTGCCAGTGCCAGTCCCAAGACGGGAGAAGGAGGAGGTGACACTAGTAATCCATGTTCCGGTGTCATAATGGATGATCATTTCTGTTGCTGGTCCATTGTCTCTCTCTCTCTCTCTCTCTCTCTCTCTCTCTCTCTCTCTCTCTCTCTCTCTCTCTCTCTCTCTCTCTCTCACTGTCTGTCAGTCTTTCTGTCTGTCTCTCTTTCTGTCCTTGCACCATTCCTTTGTATTTATCTGTGTCTCTGTCCTTGCCCCATTTCTTTGTTCATCTTTCTCTTTGTCCCTGATCCCTTCGGACCTTTAGCATTCTTTGGCTGTTGCGGAATCAATCAATTCGTTGTAATTAGAGGAGAGAGGACAAAGAAATGGATTTCTTGGATGAATGGATTGCACAGAATACTGGTTCACTGCCTTAGAAATACGCTTCTCCCTCCAGTGTCACTTGATATGTGGTTGTCCTCGTCGTGTATAGCGGCATGCATTGTATAAAGTGTGTGTTCTCATGCTATTCAGATACAGAATGGCCAAATGTGTAAATATTTGCACACTGATACAACAGCAGTGCCTTAAATAGCATGTAGTGCACATAGTCACAGTTTTGTGTGCGAATTATGAGCGTGCGAGTATGTATATATCTCTATATGCAAGGCCATATTTATGGGGTGGGGGGTATTGCGTGTTTGAACAAACACCCCCACCTCCCTTATGAAATAATGCAAAAATAAAATAATGCATTTAATAATGCATGATGTAAGAACTAAGAGGAATTTAATTCTGATGCTCTTAGTTCTATCATGTGAGATTTGTTATATCAGTGCGCAAGAGATGGCACTTACAATCTTTAATTTAAAGTGTATGTATTGTATATCTATACATTGTGTCAACAATTCATCATGTTATGGTATAATTTGCATCTTTGGATTTGTATAGCATCTTTTTCAGAATGACTTTTCAAAGGTGCTCTCTCAGCATAGAAACTCCAGGGTAAAAGAAATGCTTGTAGAGCAGCGGTTCTCAACCTTTTTAGTGCGGCGACCCCTTGGTAACATTTTGAAAGTTGTGACGACCCCCCAATGACAAGATTGATTGCGTTACGCCCCCCCCCCCCCACTGCATTTTTTTTACCATTGACCATTGTTATGCATTTTTACTTCATAATTCGATTCTGCTTTTGGCAATCATTTTGTGAGGTTTCCTGGGTCTCGCGATTTGGAGAGCTACCTATTCCGCAGTTGAATTTCATAAGTCTATTCGTCTTCAAAAACTGCAATAGGCCTAGCTGTTACGTGCTGCTGCTGGAACTCCCCACATGTGTGCCTTCTTGGCGTCATCAGTTTTGTTCTTAAAAATACTTAGTCTAGTCGCACCGAGGATAGGGAAAAGCTTGCATGGGGAGAAATGTGCCTCCCCATTGCCGATTTTATTTTGAATTTCCACACTGTAATGGTGGAATTTCAGGCTGTCATTTTAACGAATTTGCTCGTTATTTCAGCAAGACTTCCAGAGTATCCCCTCCCAAAGCTTTTTTAAAATTTCCACACTGCAATGTCGCATTTTAAGCCGCCATCTCAAAAATAATTTCCTATAATATGAGTGCAGAAAGACATGGCTTAAGACTTCAATAAATGTCACCTCTCCATTGTTTAGTTTTTTGCATACTAGTGGAAGCACTCTAAGCAGTCATCTTAAAGAAATTGCTCACGATTTCAGTGCTCAGAGATGTGATCTAAGACTTCGATAACATTCACTACCCAATGTTCTATTTTTTTTTAATCTTAACCTCCTTAGCGTTAATCCCGAGTGGCACTCGGGTCGGGAAAAAGATGCAAAAACGGTTAATCCCGAGTCCCACTCGGGCTATATACATACATACAAACATGCATACATATATACATACATACATGCATACATGCATACATATGTACATACATACATATGTACATACATATATACATACATACATGCGTACATAGATACATACATATGCATACATATATACATATTATATAATATATACATACATATATACATACATACATACATATATAAATACACGCATACATATATACATACAGGCATACACAAATATATACATACATGCATACATACATATACATGCATATACACATACATATACACATACATATATACATACAAACATACATATACATATATATATACACACATACATATATATACATACATGCATACTTACATACATACATACATAAATATATACATACATGCATAAATGCATAAATATTCATACATTCATGCATACCAACACACCTACATACATATATACATGCATACATACATGCATATATACATACATACATACATGTATTGTATACATACATACTTATATACATACATACATATATACATACATATATACACACATACATATATACATACATACATACATACATACATACAGGCATACATAAATATATGCATACATGCATACATACATACATACATGCATATATAAATATATACATACATGCATACATGCATATACATACATATATACATACATACATATATACATACATACATACATGTATACATGTATATATATACATACATACATATATACATGCATACATACATGCATATATAAATATATACATGCATGCATACATACATATTCATACATGCATACATACGTCATAGGCCTACATACGTCATACATACGTCATAATCGTAAATAAATGTAACGTTTTTAGCAAGTTATTCCGGAAAGTAATGAAACGCTAAGGAGGTTAAACACGGTTATGATAGTGTTTTCAACTGACATCTTAACAAAACTGCCCACTATAAATGTCTACGTTTTTATGAAATATTTCTGAAACATTGGGGATTATAGACCGCTCGACCCCACCACAAATTTTGGGAAAAACTTCCCCAGTTCTTCAAAGTCTCCACCCGTGATAGGCCTCACTAGCAGAGAGCATAGATTCTTTGTGCAAACCGGCTAGCCTACTGGGTATTGCTTTTTTTAAGAACGGTAAAAGTGGAATTTATATTTTAAAACTAAAAATGACAAAAATTAAATTAGCTGCCGCGCGTTCTACCAAATAAATCATAAAACAAGTCTAAGTACAATTTTATTCTGTATAAAAGTTGCCATAGTGATGTTTTGATATTGCCAGTGCGTGAACATTTGTGCATCTTTTGAAAATTTCTGATTGCTTCAGGCGACCCCTGGCAAATCCTCAGGCGACCCCCGTGGGGGTCGCGACCCACAGGTTGAGAACCGCTGTTGTAGAGAATGACTGAAGTGGAAAAGAAGTCGTTTGCTTAAACCTTCGTGAGGTAGGAAGGTCATTCCACATGAAGGGACTAACCACGGCAAATGCTTGATTGATCAATATTTAAGCTTCATATTATTATCATTATTATTATTATTATTATTGTTATTGTTATTGTTATTGTTGTCGTATATTGTTATTTACACTTTGACCTCCCGGTTACGCTTTGCTCTCTACTTGTGGCCCATCCGGCTGGGTTCTACAAGTCTCTCAAGTTTTTTTTCTTTGCTCGTGGTTGGGCTGGGAGCGCCTCTGAGTAGTTTCTTGAAAAGGCGCTATATAAATGCTATGAATGAATGAATGAATGAACTTTGCTTTAGTGCTCTCCTTCACATTCTATTCACTCTATTCATTCTATTCACATTTCTATTCACTGCTTACAATAAACTTGCACATAAAGCAAGCGATAGGTAATTATTAGGAAAGTTTTAATTTAATTTTACATGCAAACTTAGATTATCGCTTGAACTTTTCGCTTAAGAGTTGTTTGTCTGAGACATCAGGATGACATACACGTTTATTAGAACAAGATAATAAGACAATAATGTTACATACTTGAACATAAAATTGGTGGATGCGCTGAATGCTGGCAATCACAGACTAATTGGGCAACATGGAGCATGATTGGTCTTGGCTAGATGACCACTCATGGAAAACGGGACAGTTAGAGCAAGGTGATTTTTCACTTTCAGCTTAATATGCTGGAGGTTTGAAAAGCGGCCTGTTGAGAGTGTTGATGGACATCCTGTGGTGACATTTCCTTGCTTCTGAAAGGTGTTTATGGAGCAGAAGCAAGCACCCGCGTCGTCTGTATATAATTACCCAGTATGGTTATTTCGTAGCCGGCATTTTGTTTTCGTGCATCTAGGAACCTGAGAAGTATGTACCAGAACCAAGCAATATTTGCAGGTCAACATCCGGAAGTTTAGTCTAGATATGAGACATAAAGTCAGCTTGTCATTATAGTGGATGAGCATTTTGAACAAAAAAGAAGGACTTTAAAAATCGAAAACAGAATGCTATAAGCATGGGCGGAGTTTGGTTTCCATTCTTGGAGGGGCTAAAGCCTTCTTGGGGGAGCTAAGCCCGGGAAAAGATACCATTTACACGGCAAAAAAGAATCTGGATCTTCTTGGGGGGCCTACCCCCTGATAAACTCCGCCCATGGCTATAAGCAACTGACCTTACAACAAGAGAATTCCAAAATTTAAGTCCTGAAAGCCTGCAAGAAATTGTGCAGCAAGAATAGTTCTAGTCTATCCTTGAGTGAAATTGTTCAAAACAAAGCATCTTCATCTGGGGGATACGATTAATATGGGTATACTCTATTTCGCAACACCTGCCATGGCTTGCTGTTTTCTGACTTTGGTTGCACAGTTGGTTCAAGTAGATGACCTGCAATGTTTTTGTGTGGTACTAAGTCTCGAATCTGTCTATCTATGTACCAGTGTTATTTCTATTAACTGAAACTGTAACTGAAATAGCAGAATAACTGAAAAATCTTTGCCAGTTAACTGTAACTGTAACTGAAACTGAAAAATGTTGAATAACTGAAACTGTAATAGAAACTGAAAAACAATAACTGTATAACTGAAGAATCAAAAGGAGTTAACTTGAAAATAAAACAAGTGCTTTTTGTGCGACTTGCAGAGCTAGCCAGAATATTGAAGCCATTTAAGGAGCAGACAGATGCAATGCAAACAGACACTCTTGCACTCTCCAACAAGAAATGCCTTTAAAGAACATGAGACCAATGAAGAGAAACTAGTCATTAGTTGAGCCCTTACTGCCCCTTAGTCTATAGTATAGTATAGTATGTTTGACTACTGCCTTTCTATAACATTTGTAATTCTGCTATTACATGACAAGTTGATTAATCACTTTGAGGGGTGTTTCACTCGTTATCTTTTGGTTTGTGAACATATGTGAATTCCATTGTTCTTACTGTAAGTTATAATATGTTGACAGTGACACTGTTGGCATGTCATGAAAGGCACTTACATATAAAATACTTCTTTAAAATGTTTTGCAGGCCGAAAGTGCACAGACGCAAGTCGAGAGTGCTTTCTGGGAACTTTGCGCAATATGTGTGACTGTGATCAGTGTCTTAGTAGTTGTGACGTTTGAATATACACGTAATAACTGTAACTGAAACTGTAACTGAAAAATAAGAAATAACTGTAACTGAAACTGAAAAATCTCTTCGCAGTTAACTGTAACTGAAACTGTAACTGAAAAATAAAAAAATAGATAACTGTAACTTAAACTGTAACTGAAAAACCATAACTGAAATAACACTGCTATGTACCCTCTGTAATTGTATAGCAGCCATGGAGCAGGACAGAAAGAATGTACTGCCTGTACAGCTTAAGCCAAATGTTAGCTAAAATCAGCAGCTTGTACACGTGAATGTCTAAAGATGACATGCATGACCTTGAGATTTTGATGAGTTGCTTTGTATCTGAATCGTTGGCACTTGCGTACTTATACATTGTATTGTATTGTATTGTATATGAACATTTTATAAAGCGCCTCTTACAGTACTAACTATTCAGAGGCGCTCTCAGCGTGACAGCTCCGAGGAAATAAAAGAGACTTCAAGCAGTGAAAGGCTGAAGATGACACTCTCAATGAGATCCTACTATGGATGGAGGGAGTGAGGTCATTCCTTATAGAAGGGCGTACAAGGGCAAAGGTGCGATGTTGGGCCATGGCAGTCCTTGCCCGGTGGGGGGACTAGGAGATCAAGTCGATCAGCCGACCAGAGAGGGCGGGAAGAGACTGTGGAGAGGCGACATGTGACCTTACTGCAAAACAGAAAGGTTTGGGGATCTATATTTTTGCTATTCAGTTGCTGTTGCTGGTCAACGCAACATGTTTTATTTAGGATGTATCCTTCCTCCTCTCTCTCTCTCTCCCTGTTGCCTTATTGGGAGTTTAGAAGGAGGAGAGGAGTGGTTGTCAGTAGTTTGCTTGGATATGCCAAGGCTGAGAAAATGAAATCACCAACACACTTCTTCATATCCTTTACCAGTTCTTCGTTTTAGCCTTGGGACTGGTTTTTGTCTTGCTGTCTTTATGCGCATAGCAATGTAAGTCGATACTTTCTCATAAATCAAGATGAAATGATCGATTGAAGTTGAGTTCAGTTCTGCAGCGAATATTAATCGCAGTAGGAAACCAACTGTGACACACTGGTCACAGTAGACGGAACAGGAAGAAGCCAGAATGACTGTGGTGATGAGAGTGTGTACTAAAAGTGATCGGGAGACCAATATATATGGGCGTTAACATTTTTAGATGTTCAAACATGCAACTACAGTTGAATACAGTCTATGGTCAGAGCAAAATTATCGTCAAATGTATCATGTACAAACGCATTTTGGTTTGAGGCTTTCAAGCGGTGGAGTGGATAGTACTTCTGAAGGTTTTTATTATTATTATTATTATTATTATTATTATTCTTTATTATTATTATTATTATTACTACTACTACTAATAATAATACTAATGCTATTATTGTTGTTATTGTTATTATTAATTATTATTATTATTATCTTAAAAATGTTTTTATTTTTTTATTTACATTTTTTCACATAGATGTACATAGGATCCATCCCTCAGGGACTTCAATATTAACTACTGCTATAAAAAAAACAGTCCGGAATGGCCCTATTTGCCCATTTCCTGACTGGTGAAAGTGCCCGTCAATGCTACCTTTGTTATTATTATTATTACTATTATTATTATTACGGTACTTATTATTGTTATTTACACTGAGGTACTTAGTTTTCCCAGTGACTTATAAATTACAAAAGCAATGTGTCTCGAATGGCTACACCTCATCCATTTCGGGTGTGGGTTTTCTAACTTAGGAGTCACTAAATGCTACGGCATAGAAGCGTTAATTATAATAGAAGCACTTATTATCATTTATGGTTATTATCAATTATTATTATTACAATACAATACAATTAGTCATTTATAACGAGCTTTAACAAAAACAAGTCTTGCACAAGAGCGTGCATTATGGAGCAGGACTGTTTAAGGTACTGAGAAAGCATATTCATTGATTGTGCTGAACAATTGTTGTGAAGGACTTCCTCAGGGTTTGTCCTGTTCAAATACATAAGACAGAATTCATAGTACACTATTAAAGTGGACCACATTTACTGGTAACGATGCCAATGAACTCTTTGAAATCCTCATGCTGGTTGGCGACCTTTTCTCAAAAGTGGATTCTGGTGTTTAGTGGGTAATGTGTTTTTGTCATTTGACCCATGTAAGCATTTAATGGAGGTGCTTAGCCGCTGACAAGCTCTTGCTGTGTCTGTACTTCAAGCAACTAAACCCTTTCACCCTCAGCATCTCAGACTGCTTTGAACCTGTAATAAATACCCGTTAGTTCCTTGTTTTATTGTTTGCTGCTTTTAGCACGACAGGCCAAATTCTTTTGACTATTGATCTGCTCTTAGGATTTAGCCGTGTCCCTATACTCTGTGGAAAGGAAAGTCAAATTAGGAAGAATCCGTGGCCATCCTGTTTGTCTCATCAATGACGGAAATTAAAATCGATTATTCTTGGCTTCGTCGCTTTGCTCTGCTGGCAACTAACGCTGGTCACCTGCTTCAGAGTACTATACTGGTCACATGCTTTAGTGTTGCAGAAGACATTAGATTAGATTAGAACGACCGCCATTTCGTTCACAGTTCTGCAGTTCTATTTCTCTCTGCACATCCATCAAGTCTCCTTGCTGTCAGCCTATCACTGCAGAGCATCACAAGGCCATCTCGGATTTTCCAACCGGGTAACAACTATGGCGAATCGAATCGGGACTTCGAGGAGCCGGCTAATGGTCAGGTAGCAGCGTTGTCGTCTGCCTATCTTGATTGGCAGTAGCCTTCTTTTCATAGGAATTTAATCAATGAAACCCCAGCCGCAAACACAAAGAAGGAACGGCGGCGCGACAGTGTCTCGTCTTTCCGTCTTTCCGGCCGCGTTCGCTGGCAGATTCTATTGATGCCTGAAGACATTCATGACCTTCAAAGCTTCTTCAGAATGTGGTTGAAAACCTTTCCGTTTGATGATGATGACGATGATGATTTTGCCCTATCTTCCATCAGGTCTGAAGCAACTAAGATGATGTGATGGATGGAATAAATTTAGTTGATTACATTAGCCTTTGTTATATTACATTCAATTACATTCACCGAGGTGCCATGAGGGACGAATGGTTAGCATGCAAGATTTTCATGTGTGCAGTACTGTTAGAATCACTGGTGTGCATTCTGCTATCAAACTCAGTGAATCCTGCGTCTTTGATCATCATTATCTGTGATAAGATAAGAGTACCTATCTAGTATCTTCTCAATACAAGTACATTTGTCAGACATGTAGTTCTTGTGGAATCAGTTGAAGAAGTAAGTAAGTGGGTATATTCTTTATTGAGCCATCTGCAATCTGCATTCTGGCATGCATATCTCATATTACAGGGTGGGCCATAAAAATGTAACCCCTAAGGATTTTTGCCAATATCTTGGGCAGAAGTAAGAATGTTTTTGAATCGTCAAAAAACAGTGGGTGTTCTCACTAAAAGTTTTATAACTTTTGTTCTGTTTGAAATATTTCAGTGAAATTTGGCCATTGTGTGTAAATATGAATTGCCTTTAAGGATGTTAAATTGCATTTAAAAATTCTTACTTCTGGTCAAGATATTGGCAAAAAACTTTGGGGGTACATTTTATGGCTCAGTCTGTAATAAGCAATAGTGGTAAACATGAACGAAGCATTCTAACAATGAAAGTTTTTATGTTTCGGTATATGTGGCGCCGCACACCGAAATCAGCATTAAGTCGGAGATTACACATCAGAGATATTAGAGAAATAGTATGTTTGTGATTTGTTCTTTTCAAAAAATTTAATTTTAAAAAAAAATCACATTTTTTTAATTTTAAAAAAGGACAAATTATTTTAATGCTCTTGATATGCAAATTATTATTTTTAATTAATTAAATTAATTAATTGATTAATTTAATTGGATCACTTTTTCCTTGTATCTTCGGCTAGAATTAAGCTATCTAGAGCAATAATTTTTTGGTCATTTTGATGCCTGAGACAAGGCCATTGAAATGATGCATCAAACACAATATGTTTGAAAATCATCTTTATGCTCATTTCGGTGTGTGGCGCCACATATGACAGTGATAATGAAAATAATGGATCATCATTCTGGGATGCGGTGGTGTAGTGGTAAGTTTGGCGCCTTGTGGCCAAATGGTCGCAGGTTCGAATCTATCTCAAGCCACTGCGTAGCGACCTTTATGCAAGTTGCTCACCCAGAATTGTCAAGCCACTGCATAGCGAACTTGGACAAGTTGTTCACCCAGAATTGTATGTGTGGAACGCAGCGAGAAACCATCTCAATCATCTCATCCTCAGGGAGCATAAAGCCAATGAACCTGCCTTTGGGCAGAGAACTCATCATCATCATTCTGGGCATTGTATAAGACTGTAGCTTCTTACAGGTGTTGTGAAATTAATTCTTTTGTGAGAATTTCAGATTGCTTTGTTAAACCATACTTTTAGCTCATGAAATGATGCAATACCGTCTGTAGGAATTATTATCTCTTATCTTTGACTGAAATAAATGTATTGCAATTAGTTTTAGAGAAAAATGTTCACATGAGGCATTGGTAATCGCCGCTGTCTTATAGGGATTTAGAAAGAAATCTTGTGAACGAATATTATTACTTGACTTGATTCAGGGAATGTTTGTGGTTTTTAATTGTATTTTTATGTTACCGCTTGTCTGTTTTTTATTATTCGAATTTTCACTATTTTAATGCTACTTCTGTGTCTTTCTTAAATTATTCTCATTTTCAACATTTCTTTGCTACATTTCTGTTTATGCGTTGGTTAGATGACCACATATATGTATAATTGTAAATTCGTTTATTCAATAAACAACAGGCAGAACGCTGTAGGTTTACATTAGCAAAATTAAAAGTATGGCTGTTAAAACGTTTAGTCAAAATAGTTTATAGTACATGTTTTTGAATAACATTCTTGGGATAAAGTTTAACGAGTCTTTATTGGGGAGGATGAAATTGTGAACTCTGTATCTAAAGTTACCATATATAATGGATCACGTTGTAGTGGGAAGAGATACATGATTACACATCATGAGATGAGATGAGGTAATCAGAAGTAGTTTGCCTGTACTTAAGAGAAACAGGATCATCAGAGAGATAGAGACAGACAGAGAGAGACAGAGAGAGAGACAGACAGACACACAGACAGAGAGATGGAGATAGAGAGAGAGAGAGAGCAAAATCAGTTTTTGGGTGGGCAGTAAACTAATAGTTTCTGATGACGTGCACGGCTACATCATTGCCAGTGTCATGATATTGGTATTGATTTGACGAGCGGCTCTTCGACATAACAATCTGCTTGTCGTAAATAGAAAGGTCGTAAAGCTCATTCCGTGGCAATGAATTGTCATAAGCAGACAGTTTGCGTGCATCATCGACCAGACCAAGACCAGTCTCTGTTGCTTTAACACTTAAGCGCCGAGCTGCATTGGTTTCCAAGTCAGTTTTACTACGTGCTCGTCGTCGCTTAAAGTGTTAAAAGTGCACCTGATGAACCAGAATTGAAATTAGAAACACATCACACGATGACCACTGACGAAATTAAAGTTTAACGTGTTCAGGCAAGAAACTGACAAACTGGTGCTATATAAGTTCATGGGATGAATGAGTGAGTGAGTGAATGAATGAATGAGTGAATGAATGAATGAATAAATGGATGAATGAGTGAGTAAGTGAATGAATAAATGAATGAATGAATGAGTGAGTGAATTAATGAATGAATGAGTGAGTGAATGAATCAATGAATCAATGAATGAATCAATCAGTCAATCAATGAGTGAATCAATGAATGAATGAATGAATCAATCAATCAATCAATCAATCAATGAGTGAATGAATCAATGAATGAGTGAGTGAATGAATCATTGAATGAATGAATAAATGAGTGAATGAATAAATGAATGGATGAGTGAATGAATGAATGAGTGAGTGAGTGAGTGAATGAATGAATAAATGAGTGAGTGAGTGAATGAATGGATGAGTAAGTGAGTGAATGAATGAGAGAGTGAGTGAGTGAGTGAGTGAATGAATAAATAAATCAATCAATCAATCAGTGAGTGAGTGAGTGAGTGAATCAATGAATGAATGGTGATCCTGTGGCTATCAGTGTGTATGTTTCGTCTGTATAATTATATAAAGATGTTTAATGCTTATAATATTGTTTCTTTAGTGCCTCACACAGAGGGTTGCAATACATGCCACTACACCATTAGATATCATTTTAACTACTGTAGTACTAAGGATTTGAGACATCAATGATCTTATGCGCTGCACTGTATTAAGACCCTGCCAATGCATGTTTTATGCTGGAGGTCTGTTCATCGGCCACTGGCGGCTATACCCGGTGGTCAGTGCAGGAGTCTGCTAATGATGACCTGGTGTTCAGCTTCCATAGTGCTGTCTGTAATTAACTTTTCAGTGTAATATAATGAGAGAGAGAGAGAGAGACAGACACAGAGAGACACAGAGAGACACAGAGAGACATAGATACAGAAAGACAGAGACAGAGACAGAGAGAGACAGAGAGAGAGCAAACATGAAACATTATCTCTCTTGTCCTCCGATGCATCAAGGTGATATGCTTGGCGACTTGGTGATATGATTAGCCAAAGCACACCACTGCAGCATCATTATTTCTCTATTAAGTATAACAGGCCTATTTTTCGTGCTTCTCTTCTTAATGGCTCAGGTGACAAGGAGGCAATTGGTTCAAAAGATGTGATGGCAATAAGTTCAGCAACATGGAAAGGCACCAAGAGTTATGTCTCAAAGAAGCAAAGGTTGGGGCGTTGATGAAGTTTGGGTTCAATGGGCCTACTGCTCACATTGTATAAAGCAGCAGGTCTACTTTAGTATAAGCCCTCAGCTGATGTGCCTCCTTCAGAGAGTGCCAATCACGGTTCACCTCCAAAAGGTGGAGTATTTCAGAGATTTATATCTTGGGCCAGCACGATTCCATGGACGAGGACCTTATAATTATTGCATGGCACCCATTAAAACGAGCAGCGATGGTGAAGGAGATCACTGAAAACTGAACATGGGTTATGCAGTCGCTACATTTAAATGTGTTGATACAATTTGTCATGTAGTTTAGCAAGGCTTTCTTCTAGATATGATTTCTCTGTTGCTAGGTTGAAGTGTTGAGTCTTTCTTGGAAAGACTCAGTCTCAGACTGAACCATTCGTCAACAAATCCGATCCATTCCTGATCCTGTAGTCTTTTTCACCGCTCCATCTCTCTAACCCACCCACCATAGCTGTCGAGCTGCCTGCCTGACCGTTGGAACATGACCTGAAACCGAACCTGAATTCACATTTCACATGTCCACTGATTGTCTTTTGACTTCTCTTCTTCTTCTTTCTTCTCTTCCATCATTGGTATGACGATAAGGCCTTTGCGAAAATTCTCCAAACTTCTCTGTTCCTGATTGTGTCACCGATCTCATCTCGGCTAAGCTGCATGGTGTCTTTCTCCCTCAGGTCTTCTTTGATGTTATCCATCCAAGTCTTCCGCTGTCTCCCTCTGCTCTGTCTTTTGACTTCTACATTTATTACCTGTGAATAAGCAGGTTCTGCAATGTACGTTTCTTTAGCGCTCTGGAAATTACAGAATCTGCGATTGTTTTGTGACTGTTAGGTTTTGACGAAAGACAGTGTGACCGTGTCGGTTGATGCGGTCGTCTACTACAGGGTGAGCAATGCGACGGTGTCCGTTGCGAACGTCGAGAACGCACACCATTCGACGCGTCTGCTCGCACAGACGACTCTACGCAACGTCCTTGGCACGAAGAATCTCTCGGAGATCCTCTCCGAAAGAGAAGTTATATCGAGCTCAATGCAGGTCTGCAGACTCTCTTTCCTACTATCAATTCTTCTGTTTGTTTGTTTGTATGTGCACTTGTTATAGCGCCCCTTCAAGCACTCTATTCAGAGGCGCTCCCGACTGCAGAGTGGGCTTTGCATCGGAGTTTCACACCGAAGTGCTGAGCAATTGTGAGTGAAGGACTTGTCCAAGGTCCCTACGCGGCGATTTGAGGTGGATTCGAACCTCGAACCTTCCGGCTTCAAGGCAACGACGCCAACACTACACTACCGCACCCCACAATTCTTCAAGAATTCTTCTACATTTATTCATTATGGAGATTTATATAGCACCCCTTCAGTATCACTGCTCAGGAACGCTCACGACTCAACCTTGGCTGAAAGGTGGGTGGGTGCGTGTATGTGTGTGTAGGTGTGTGTGTACATGTGCACGTGTGTGTGTGTGTGCATGTGTGTACGGTTTTTGTATGTAAGTACGGTTTTAAGGTTGTGATAAAACACATCTGAGCAAATCCTAGGCGTGAGGCGTATAGTATAGACACTAAAAGCCCAGTCCATACCGTGGGGCCAATAACAGAGAAAGCATGGCACTGTCTAAGTGCAGTTCGTGTTTGGGCAATTAAGAGTAACTGTTCGCCCTGTTTAACAGTGTTCCATTGAAAAGTTGTGTATTGTACTGTCTGGAAATGTTTTTGGGACATATGCAATTGTTTAAATCTTTTATTACTTAGGCTGTGCATAGAATAGACTAGCATGAGGTTAATGTGAAAAATTTATATTTTCTTGCGAATCTCAAGTTGGGTTTATATCTTGAATTCCAGCTCTGGATTTTTTATCTGAGTTGTCAGCATTATTTCTTGTTAACTTATCCGCATGTCATTTCCACCCTTCATGAACAGCACCAGCTCAGACTCAAGTAATCTCTGGTTGATCCCCAATCCGGTTAATGTGCATTCTTGCCTTCTTCACACCACTCACACTAATCGCTTGGCAAGCCGGGCTTTGTGCTAAAGATGTATCCGACTGAAATTTCGTCATTGCCTCTGCTTCGTTTCGTTTAAAGTTGTGCTTGACGTGACTTAAGGTTTCAAGTACAAGTCTCTCAACTTCGTCAGTGTTGTCTGATCGTGCTTTCTTACGGTGATATTTACAGATGAAAAATTACTGTTGCTTGTGTTCAATTATGGCATCTGTTTTTTTATTTCTGCAATTGTCAACCATCCCAAGAAGCATGGTCAAAAGGACAACTGATATAAAGAAAATCGCGAATTTTTATGCGGTAAATAGAGTGCGTGCTGACAACAGCAAATTCTTTGATGATATTCAACTTTTAAAGCTTCTGCAATAATTGTATTCCTGCATCATTATCTAATGATAGTGGTGCAGAAAAGTCATGTGTGATGGTCTTGCTCAAGGTCTTTTTACATTATTGACTCATGCCTGCTGACTCTTCCTAGTCGAGTGCTAAAATTGTTGCACACTTTACAGCATGACTCACTTTATCTTTACTGTCATCTGAAATGAGAAACTCTTGTCGTACTGACTTCTAACTGTGCTCATGCCCTGGCTTCATTGCCTTCCCCTATCTTGAATTTGTCTTGCATTATATGCTTAAAAAATCTCAATAACATTTATGTCTGTACATTGTATGTAGCCTACCGGTATGTCATTTTGTATGCGTATCTGAAAGCTTTTTTCATTGCCTTTTTGAACCTTGCGGGGTAGGCCTACTATAAAATGGCTCTTCTACATTACCTGGTATACAACATCTAAGGATAAGCTGCAATATTTCTTAGGCTATGATTGAAAGTATGTAGTGCTTTTGTATGCAAAACTCTTCCATATGGACGTTCCATATAGCACAGCTGATAAGCGAACCTAGTGAATCCACTCAGACCGCACCTTGTGTTACCTTACTTTACAGTTGACAATGTTGATGGTAAATAAATCGTTTTGTGCAAACTGTTTACAACAGATGATGCTGGATGTTGCAACTGAACATTGGGGTATCATGGTTGAAAGAGTTGAGATGTAAGTAGCAGTGCTCAGTATTCTGCATTTTCATGTTGTTTAATGTTTCCACTTTTTGGCTGGTGGGATTGTGCAGTTATTACAAAGTAAGCGAATACAGACATGTAAGTATATTATTTATTAAGGCGTAAAATAATGTGTTTCGGGTAATCCGACCCACTTTTATTGCCAGGACTGAATATTGTTGTGAAAGTTTTTTGTATTGACATAATACAGTGACATTTTCTCCGTGTACCAGAGGTAGAATTGGAACATTGCAATTATAGCATTCACTAAGGCAGACCTTCGTAAACAACTGTCTTTCAAGGTATATAAGGGCCCCTTAATTAGAGCAATCAATAGTTTCTTGTGGTCAGTTTGACAAGGCAGACGGCTGTGGGGGAAGAGTAATAGATCCAAGTAGGCCAATGTTCGATCTTCTCTTTGTAAACAATGGGTGGCTAAAGAGAACTGCAGGCGAATCAGCAATGCTTCAAGTTTACCTTACACCTTACCTCATGGTGTGCGTCTTATACACATATATACACACATATATATACATATATTATGGGTGTAACTGTGTACATGTATATATATATATATATAATGTCCTTGCAGTGATTCTATCACAATGCATGTGACAGGGTGTTTATAATTGGGTATCTCAACTAGGCACACAGAATGCTTATCTGCACAGGTGAGTGGACAGAACTTGGCTGAACCTCTACTTATTTTAGGCAGCCCAGTACTCTCAGGGTAACTCATTGTGGGTATTCCCTAGAGGGCCATCGCTTGTTGCAAATTATGGCTATAATCCACAGCTGCCGTCTGCTTCAAGTTTATTGTTTAGCTAGCTGTTTGTCCATCCTAAGAAAACCCGATTTTGCCCACTTAACCTCCTAAGCACACTAGCCTAGGTTGTCTTGTGCTCACCACTGTGCCCTCATTTGCTTTCTGCTTCTTTCTGCTCCCTTTTGCTCACTGTGCTTTCGTGTGCTCATAGAGCTCTCTTCTACTAACTCTGCTCTCTTCTGCTCATTGAGCAGTTCTCTTTGAAATCGAGCAACCTTTGTTGAAGAATTTAACATACTGCTGTTACAGAGTAACAAGAGAAATCTTGTGACTTCTATGGGTGACTGACTACTTCCTGGCTGCCAGTCTCGAGAGGCCTCTAGTAGTGTCATTTTCACTTGAACCACATCTAACGGTGACTGGGGAACAATGAATTCTAGAAACCTCTAGTGGCGAATACTCAATGGCTTTGTCAGTCTCCAACGACCCTTAGCGATGATATTCTGTTCTGATATTCTGTTCGCACTCATCTTCCTCTTCCTGCCCCACTCCACCTTGCCAGAAAAGACATCAACAAAATGAAATTAATAATATTGTTTTCTAGAGCAGTTTGTAGAAACAGACATTCTGCAAATAGGCATTTTATACTCGCTTAGAACGCATACTTCATTGCATCGTGTATCTTTGTGCAAAAATAGGGCAGCGGCAAAATTTTTCTGGCAGCCGCTGTATAAAAATATTTTACCAAAATAATAATATTTTCCTACCTACCTACCTAATCACCCAGTTTTTTAAACCCCTGCTACCGGAAACACGCCATTATTTTTTGCATACCGTGGTTGCAGAAGAACTGCTATTTGGTGTACAGACGTTGTAAGACAAATACAGAGTCAATGGAGTCACAGCATTCGTCTATAGATGTTTTCATTGTGTTATTGTCAATAATGATTGTCAATAATGATTGTCAATAATGATTGTCAATAATGATTGTCAATAATGACCCTGTCATGAGACCTGATTGCTGTTGATAGTAAATTAATGCTGTGCCATCATCATTGTCATAATCATCATAGTCATTTCCTTTTTCAAACATAATTATTTTATGGCTGTTTTGCCGGATGTGGAGACGTAATGCTAAACTGCTACCGGTAATTATATGATTATGTTGTATTTGCAAACAGCGAAAACAGAGCGTTGTTTGAATGAATGTTTCTAGTTTACTGGAATGCGTCCACCGCATTGTGCATCCAATGTGGACGAAAGTTTATTGACTCGCTGTGTGTATATATGTGTGTGTGTGTTGGTGTGTGTACACTGTATGTAGGTGTGTATGTGTGTGCGTGCGTGTATGTGTGTGTATGCATGTATGTGTGAGTATGCATGTATGTGTGTATATGTGTGTGTGTGCGTATGTGTGTGTATGCATGTATGTGTGTGTGTATGTGTGTGTGTGTGCGAGTGCGTGTATGTGCGTGTAGGTGTGTATGTGTGTGTATGCGTGTATGTGTGTGTAGGTGTGTGTGTGTGTGCGTGTATGTGTGTGTGTGTACATGTGCACGGGTGTGTGTGTGTATGCATGTATGTGTGTAGGTGTGTGTGTGTGTGCGCACGTGTGTGTACATGTGTGTGTACATGTGCGCGTGTGAGTGTGTGTGTGCTTGTCTGTGTTGATGAGAGACAGGATGAAAGCAGTAGGCAGAGACAGGTACCTCCAATGTTTGTGCTTCACGTGACTACAGAATGAATTTGTCGTCCATTCTCTAACTATAAACTTCGTTTTCGTTGGCCATGCAGCCTTTGCAGCCTTTTGAGTTAGAAGGCGCTATGCAGCAGATGCTTCGATCGCAGGATACAGAGGCAGCTGCCTGGAAGAGGAAGAGAAGGAGGGATGGAGACAGAGTGGGAATGGGAGTGAAAAACGGCTGACTGGAAGAGGAGGAGACAATGGGATTCATTATGAGACGGAAGGACGCGGAATAGAAAGAGAGGAAGGCTTGTTTACTGGAAGATGCTTCCAGCGCATTGTGCCGTATGCGTCCTCTGAACAAGAGCTGCTGCTGCTGCTGCTGCTGGTGCTGCTGCTGCTGGTCAGTGTTGCCTTCGTCGATTCTACATTGATCAGCATTAGTTCTCCTACGAACGCCTTTGTTACGCCATCCCTTCTCTGTGCGCTGCACCTTGCTAAGTGGTCTGGCTGCAAGGCCGGCCGGTGGTGGTGTGGTAAACAATCTGGAACTGCAGGAATTACTGTCCTCAAAGCATTACGGGTAAACTGGCTTCGTCTGCACTGATGCGGGGCTTGATGTCTGAAACATGTTACTGAATAATTTAATTGTGTTAGTATAATCTAATCATGTTTGTATATATATGTATATTGTATATATATATTGTATATATATTGTATATATATATTGTATATATATAATTTTATATATATTTGGATTATTCCAGAACGTTAAGTTGACAGACCAGTGGCGTAGCCAGGAATTTATGATCGGGAAGGGGGTTTGGGGGTTTTATGGCCTGGCCGGATGCCCTTTCTGACACCAACCCAACAGTATTACAGTAAATAAAAAGAGAATAAAGTAACAAAGGGAATAAAGTAAGAAAAACAATTGTTACTATGTAGTAACAATTGTACAAGCAATTTTTGGTTTCTTCTTATTTAAGTTGTTAAATAACCTTTAAAAAAAATTCCTAAGCTGATGGGGGGTTTAACCCCGAAACTCTTTTGGCTATGCCACTGTGACAGACCGCAACTTATTAACCTACGTGGAGAAAGTAAATAAAAATTGGGCTAAACTATCAGTTTCAATCTGAAGCCTTCTATTATAGTGCCACTCTTATGATGCTTAAGATCTCAGTCATTGCCTAACCGCCCATCATCTATTGCCTCTCATAACCAGACCTACCAGGATCACTGACCATACATCTACATTACTAGATAACATATTCACTAACATTTGGACCAAACTTATTTATTCTTCTATTCTCATCGAAGACATCTCTGATCATTTACCAATCATAGCATGGTTTGATTTTAGTCCTATTAAACCTCCTAACAAGCCTCAAACACTGACATTTAACCTAGTATCTGATGACCATAAAGCCAAATTTTTGCAATCCTTAGACTCTACGGACTGGTCTGATATCCGTGAAGCTTGTACGGAACTAGACACTGATAAGGCCTATGACCTATTTCTTAGCAATTATAAGAAGCTTTACGATGATTCTTTTCCAATTTCCACTAGGACTTATGCTCGCAACTCTATCCCAAAAAAGCCCTGGATGACTCGGGCACTGGTAAAATCTAGTAATAAGAAAGCGAAACTATATAAAAAATTCATAAAAAATCCAAATGAGGCCAACAAAAGGAAATTCATCCTATACAGAAACAAATTTAAGAAAGTTAAATTGCAAGCCGAAAAAGATTATTATGCATCCGAATTTTTAATCCATAGTAATAACCTTAAAAAAACCTGGGGTCTTCTGAGGAGTATACTGGATAGAGATACTAACAGAGAAACTGTAATTACTGCATTGAATGTAAATGGTGAACAAATTACTGACCCTCAGACTATAGCAACTAAATTCAATAATTTCTTCACAGGCATTGCACAATCTCTTGTTAATAAAATACCTGCTGCAACTAACTCTTTTTTCTCCTACTTATCCCAACCCCTTCCACATTCTATAGCATTAATTCCTTCTACACCTTGTGAAATAATGAACCTTGCGCATACCATTCGCACTACGCATAGTAAAGGAGTCGATGGAATTGACCCTGCCATAGCCCTATTAACACTGCCTAAAATTGCAATTCCGCTATCAGAGATTGTCAACTGCTCATTTACCACTGGAGTATTCCCCTCTGCATTGAAAACTGCCAAGGTCATACCCATTCATAAAAAGGGCCCGAGGGACAATGTTTCTAACTACAGACCGATTTCTGTACTCCCATTCTTTGCCAAAATATTTGAAAAATTAATGTATGCACGTTTAGATAGTTTTTTATCAAAAGAGAAAGTACTATTTCAGTCTCAGCATGGATTCCAACAGGGTCATTCTACCTACATGCCCCTTCTAAGCATACAAGACAAAATCTCTAATGCAATTGAAAATAACGAATACTCCCTTGGTATCTTCCTTGATGTAGCTAAAGCCTTTGATTCTGTAAATCATCATATTTTGATCAAAAAACTTTATAACTATGGAATTAGAGGGACACAATTACAATGGTTTGTTAGCTATCTTGAAAATCGTTTTCAACTGGTTTCTGTTAACAATTGCACTTCTGATCTACAACTCATTTCTCACGGTGTCCCTCAAGGATCTAATCTTGGACCTCTTTTATTTTTAATCTATATTAATGATTTACCTAATGTATCGCCTTCTATGTATTTTGTACTATTTGCTGATGATTCCAACTTATTTCATTCTGATAAATCTATTGATACCCTATTCGACACTGTTAATTCTGAGCTTCACCGAGTCGTTGATTGGTTTCGATCAAATAAACTTACTCTAAATTTGGATAAAACCAACTACATCCTCTTCAGATCCCATAAGAAAAAATATCCCAATGAACTTCCTATTCTACTTATTGAAGGGACTCCTATCACCCAAGTAACATCCACAAAATTTTTGGGCGTATACATTGACCAGCATCTAAATTGGAAGGAACACATCAATAATATCTCTAGCAAAATTGCTAAGACTGTTGGTGTGCTATTTCGCTCATCTAAACTGATTCCTGTCTCTATCCGGTCTATGCTATACTATTCTCTTATTTATCCTTATTTAACCTACTGTAATTTAATTTGGACGTCTACTTACAAATCTAATTTTATCAGACTAGTCACCCTTCAAAAATATGCAATCCGTTTTATAGCTAATATTCCTCGCCGAGCCCACACCGCTCTGTATTTCAAGGAATTTGGATTATTAAAGATCGATCAAATTAGGCACTTGCAAATAGGAGAGTTTATGTACCGTTATAACCATGGCCTATTACCACTTGTATTTAATGATTTCTTTAACCTTACCTCTGATCGCCACTCTTATTCAACTAGAAAATTAACTGTTTATGTCCTTCCCTACGCACATAATAATACTCGTCGATTCTCTATACAATATACTGGCTCCCAATGTTGGAACTCTCTCCCTACACATCTTCATTCCCTACCTAACACAAGATTATTTAAGCATAAACTTCGCCTTTATCTACTTAAAACACTTCCTGATATGTAATGGTTAAGGTTTCTGCTCAGTGGTTTCGCCAAGCCCTTAGTTAAGTCTTTAGTTAAGTCATTAGTTAAGAGTTGTTTTTCTCGTTATATACAGAAATGTCGATTGCTTAATTTGTTTTTCTCTCTTCCTCATCATTTTTTTTATTCCTGCAATTGAATGTTCTGTCATGTTTTTTCTTTTATATTTTACATGAATTATGGGTGGCCCTATTAGCGGGATTTTACATCCCTTCTGGGTCTCCCCCTCTTCACCAAATTCATGTTAATGTATTATTCACTGCCATAATTGTATCATGTTTGTGTGTTGTTTTGGTTGAGGAAAAAATAAATAAAAAAAATAAATAAAAAAAAAATGGTTGATGCTAATCAAAATAGTATGAATATTTTGTAGGAAAGACATCAGCCCTTGGAAGGACAAAAGTTTATCACTATTTGATGAAGATGCCTCGAGATATTTTGAGCAGTACAGTTCTGAAAAGAATTGCCTATGTGTGCGTAAGGTTAAGCCCTGTTCGAAAAATATTTAAATATTCAACGATGGCTGCCAATGAGTTCGGACCAGATGGTGTTGATAAGATCAAGGAGGTGTTTGGTTCGGACGCCATTTTGGCACCTGGATGAACCAGCTGGGAAAGATCGCATGCGGGGTTGAGCAGCACCACCTGTTTGGTGGCCTGGAATGATGTGACACTGTTTGCTGATGGATTGAATCGCTATTTAGGGAAACGACGCAGGATGTTTCAGCTGCAACATTGCCTCCTTGATACTGTTGCCATCAATGCAGTTGCTGCAGCTGTACAATGTACATTCATCATTTATGCTTGGTCATGATAGCTGTGCACAGGGGCGACTCCAGGATTTCAGTTTTGGGGGTCTGAATCCTCGCGGAGGAAATTTTCCATTTTCATCCGCCAGAACTTCTGACGACCTATTGTTTTTAGTCATTTGGTCGAAATCTCATGCATGTATTTCAGTTTTTTAGGGGGGCTGATAATGGAAATATTTCATTTTTACATGTGAAAAACCCGGATGGCCTTATTTAGGGGCTTAGCCCCCCCTGGCGCCGCTACTGGCTGTGTAACATCACAACTCAACAGCTGCCAACTCAGATCAGTTTTCCTCCATGTTAGAAAATAGCAGCTGAACTAGCATAACGGAAACAATTTTTCTTTGAGTTCAATGTGACTTTTTTCAATGACTGCCACCAAATAAGTTACAGAGTTTGCACCGACCGGTCCAGATTTCCACAGTCCTGGTCAACGTTGCTTGGATGTGTTCGTGGCGCTGCGCCGTGATGACTGTATCATTTATTATTTGGCGGCGCAAAGCACTTGGACGTTTAAGAAAGCGCCGAGCGCGGCCCTTCGCGGCGCTGCCTGTCGCTGGCCGATGAACGATGGGAAGAGGTCAGCGGCGCATACCAATGCTGGTTTCTTCGTAACAAAGGGGCAGACGCAGGCTACGGTGATTTGTGGCCGTCTGATGTCGCTGGAAATTTCGCTCCTCTAAATTGTCGGGATGTGCAGCGACGTATTTTTTTAGGGCGGCGGCGGTGCTGGAGATGGGCACGGCAGATTAGAGTATGTTGCATAATCCATGGTAGCGTATAAACGGGTCTAATGGGCTGAATTGTCTCTTCGTGGAAAAATGAAAAAATGAAGGAAGAAATTTATGTATATATTCATGTATGTATGTATGTGTGTGTGTGTATGTATGTATGTATGTATGTGTGTATGCATGTATGCATGTATATGCACTTGTTATAGCGCCCCTTCAAGATTCTACTCAGAAGCGCTCCCGACTACACCGCGGACACTGAGTCAAAGTTTCACGCCGAAGCGCTGAGCAATTGTGAGTGAAGGACTTGCCCAAGGTCCCTACGAGACGACATGAGGTGGATTCGAATCTGCAGCCCTCCGGCTGCAAGGCAACGAACATACCAACTACAGCACTGTGAACCATGGTGATTTGTGATTACTAACGATGCAAGGTTACCAGAGTGCTGTGTGATCTTGAGATGAAAATGTGGTACGACCCTCTGTAGAGCTGCTTTTGAAATCTGTTCTTTGATTTGAGTGGGCTTTATAGTAGGAGTCATGTCTCAGCCTTCACTGTGGATTGACCCTTCCTAATCGACGGGCTTAGGTAAAGAATTTGGTCTTTTCTTGACTTTTGGGCTGAAGAAAGCCGTCAAATATACATCCTTGTCATGGCACTGGCAATAATATGTCTGCTTTGGATATGGGGCAGACCTCGTGTGGCCTTGACGTAGACACTGAACATCCGTATTCCTTCACTCGTTGGTGATGTGCAGTTGAAATAATTTCATTTTACGAGCATTTTGATGAGTGGTCTTTGCAATAGCAACTGATCATGTTATAACCCGCTTGCAGTGCCTGAGCAGCAAATTTGATGCATATATAGTAGAAGTTCTTGCTTGTAGACAGTAGAACTAATTCTGTATTGATAATTATGGTTTCTTTAAGACCCTCTGCATAACTTAACATAACATTTATTTTGCAACCAACTCATTCATTACAGATAGAATATACATCATTTGTCTAATATGTCGGCTTACCCAGGAGACCCAAAAGGGGCCAGACGACCCGCTAGCCTTTGTATTCTTTGGAATCTACGGTCTGAGAGAATTGGGTTAGAAATATGCAGCACGGCCGACTGGCTTGCCACGTATGATCATAATTGATTGAATGGGTATTTTTTTTCTCCATTCAACCTATCACCTATGATCAGTGGTTAACCCCCAACCACCCCCCCCACCCTGGCAATTCTCACCTTACCTTTCATTCGCAGCAGACCATGCATCTTCATTGCTAATTCCATCACACAAGTCAGAAGCAATTCTCCATCTGGCATCTGGTACTAGAGTGAAATTCTTTTGCACCTTCTGAGATCACTTTTCTATTCGCCCCCCCCACCCAATGACCTTGTCTCCAGAATCCACTGCCATGAGGCAGAATGACAGGAAAAGGAAAATGCCACAGCTTTGCCAGAATGGAATGCGGCACTTAGTGGTGTAAGTTAAGGAAACTATGTATTGTCAGATGTTTAAGATAATTATAATTGTCAGGTTGGTACAAGCATCTGCCAACAGCAGAGAAGAATTTTCAACAGCCGGACATGTTTCGAGTGTATTGCGTGGCTTAAAACTGGGTAATATGGTATATATATATATAAAATATATAAATTATGTAATTATATATTATATATATATAATTATATATTATTATTATATATAATATATATTTGCCTATATATAGTATATATATAATATATATTTGCTATATATATATATATATATTATATAATATATATATAGTACTTGTCACTTGAAGAAACAGGTTTGAATCCAACCGCAAAATATTGATACATGAACAGCCGACCACCTGTTGTGTGGCATGTGCAATCAATATAAATGTTGCACCATTAGCATACATTTTCACTAGATAGCATTGCTGTAGTTATTAAAGGTATGTGCTGGTTGCTTTCTGATTAGCAATCTTAAAAGCAGGTGGAACACTTTAAATACCAATTGTTTCACACATGAAATGAGTACTGACTGAAGCGGATCTACATGTATATCAAAGATCTGCTGATACTACAACTAAGATCTTAGCTCTAGGTGCAGTAGTCCAACTGAAAGCAGAGAAACAAACTGGTCATTGACACCCATGTATGTGCCACATAATTGGGACTTCTGTGGATCATGGTTACTGGGGCTCAGTCCTCCATTGCTATGTGTTGTTTCTGGTTAGCTTCTAATGCATAACTGCATTGATTCAAACCTCCCCGAAGCAGTTTATGTTATTATTATTATTTTTTTTGCCCGAGGTACATATGATCCCCTCAGGTTTTTAAAAGCTATCCTAAGATAAAAATTCTGGAACTACCGAGCCTCGTCCCCACTGAAGTCCACAAATGTGCCTCTGAAGGGTACGGCATTAAAACATTGAGTGCAAATGGGAAAAGCGTTGGAAAAGGTGGTTTGTCTCGAGTGGGTATTATTATTATTATTATTATTATTATTAATTATTTATCCATTCGGATTACACAAAATTGCTCTCAGAGCAGGAAATTTATTATTATTATTTAGGATGTTTTATATAGAGCCTCTTCAAGGTAGGCCACTCAGAAGCACTCCTGGAAGTGCTTCAATGCTTAAGATTCATTTAGGTAATGATGCTTAATAAAATAAATATGTGCTGTTAAATTCTAAAACTGCATGAGGGCTGCATAAAGACTGCTGATGGAAGACAGGGCCCTGAGAAATTGACGGATATTTCAGCTGAAGTGCAAACCTGATGACACTAATCCTGTGATTGGACAGCAGATTCCATTAGCGTTATGTCATCTAGCACCAAATTGTCAATTCTACATTGACAGTTAACGATTGAAACCCTGCCACAAAGGTGGAGCATACAAAACTGACTTGTTAGCTACATGGAACGGTGCTGTTTACGTCTCAACTGTAGTGTAACGCGTCTATAGTGTAAGCGCGTTCTGCGGTAGGGTGTGAAGGCTGCGAGGCACCGATTCTTCTGTCACTGTGCGGCTTAATCTGTCCTGCTTGCAGCACGTATAATAAAACCATTTCCATGATCGTGTCTTAAGCTGGCGGTTTTGCCGGTGTTAACGCTAATGCAGAGTCCGTGACTTTCTGAGAATCGTTTTGCAAATTTCACCTCAGATTCTTTGCGCCGGTCTCGAATATCAGGATATACGGGAGGACTTCTACCTTGTATTTCACCATGATTAGTTATCTTACAGTACTTAGGTCGTATGTCTGAGTGTGGCTGTTCTTAGACGATTATTTGTGGAAGCCGGTTAGCATGCACAGTTTCCTTGCATTTACCTGAACATATTCACATGCCATAGCACCACTTTGCATTAAGCATAAATGACACATAAGCTAGGAATGCGCAAAGGAATCTGTACATGTCATGAACTTTGCACTGTACAATACAATACCAATATTGGTATTGTATTGTACAGTGCAAAGTTCATGACATGTACAGATTCCTTTGTGCATTCCTAGCTTATGTGTCATTGGTATTGTATTGTACAGTGCAAAGTTCATGACATGTACAGATTTCTTTGTGCATTCCTAGCTTATGTGTCATTTATGCTTAATGCAAAGTGGTGCTATGGCGTGTGAATATGTTCACATAACATGCCATATTGGTCATTGTGCTCTACAAGAAACTTTGTTGTGGTGTGGTATTAAATATTGACTTTTCAGCGTTAATCCTTATTATGGACAGTCTGGTTTCATGCTGTATCATAAGGAAATCAAGGCATGTCTCTTCCCTAGCCACTAACGACTTTCAGTTAATGAGAATGATAAGGCATGTCGCTTCCCTTACCACTAACATTTTCAGTTAATGAGAATGATAAGGCATGTCGCTTCCCTTACCACTAACATTTTCAGTTAATGAGAATGATAAGGCATGTCGCTTCCCTTACCACTAACATTTTCAGTTAATGAGAATGATAAGGCATGTCGCTTCCCTTACCACTAACATTTTCAGTTAATGAGAATGATAAGGCATGTTGCTTCCCTATAACCACTAATGACTTTCAGTTAACGAGACCATTCTCTTGTATTGCATATTGGATTGCAGCTTTTAATGGGTTGAATGATCAATTTGATTTCCCCTTTGTGCCCCACCAGGTGAAAAGATGTTCTGAGGTTCCTTGCTCTTTCTCTCTCAATGAACTCTCCCATAAAAGGTGCAACCTGGCTGTATACTAAAAGTTGGATGGCTAGACTGTGATATTATTATTAATATAATTAATATTATTATTATTATTATTATTATAATTTAAAAATTGTCTAATCCTGAAGGATAAGTAATAATAAAAATTTAAAAAAAATAAAAAAATAATAGATATTTAAAACATAAATTATAGGCTGTTAAGGTAGCTATTGATGCTAAACAACCAACCTTGTGATGCGTTACAAATTAGACACTGACACACTACAAAATTGATGTAGAATATGGGAATCTGGGTATACTGCTGTTAAAGTAGTGTCGTCCTGTGAAGATGTATTACTTCCCATTTCAGCGCTGTTGTCATTGAGCTGATCTTACCTGTTTACAAGTTTTTATTTTTGTTAACTGTTTCAACTGTTGTTAACTTTTTTACAGCAAAGATGTCCGCCTGCCAGTGCAGCTTCAGAGAGCGATGGCTGCAGAAGCTGAGGCAGCGAGGGAAGCCAGAGCTAAGGTAGGATGATGTGGCTATGATCAAATTAGGTTCAAGTGACAGGAACAATGTTAAGAGGATAAAAATTTTATACGCGCAATCACATATGAATGGCATTTGCACCAAGATAGAGAAGTTTGGTGTTTACACTTAAAAGCACCACCTTAGTCAATCATTTCTCCCGGCCCAGACGACACCCACCTTAGTAGCTGTTCCGCCCCTCTGATCCTATGGTAACTCGACCCGGACCACCACGGACTACTCTAACGGACAACCCTTCTAACACAACGCATTTGATCCTGATCCTATGGTAACTCGACCCGGACCACCACGGACTATTCTCACGGACAACCATTCTAACGCAACGCAGCGCTCGTGAATAAGCTGGTGCCCAGCGCTTGGCTTTCGAGTGGCGCTTTAGAAATTTCGAGTTTACGATTACGATTACGATTCTCTGTTGTGATATTGCTCTGATTGCATGCCTATGTTGGGTTCATATTTAGTAATATTGTATGTTTGTCTCTCTTTCTTTCCTGTCCTAAGGCCATCTTTCATGTAGAGTTCAGCTCGAAACTTAAATGTAACTTCAACTCCATTTGTAACCATGCTGCTGCAGTTATTATAGTGGTATAGTTTACAATTAACATGTCTTTTATTTTTACTGCAAGCCATTAGTTCAGCAACACAGTTTGTTTGCAGTCTGGAATTTTCTGCAGACTTAAATTAAATTGATTTAAATGGTTTCAAAGGATTTAGATGATAAATAATCCTGCACTATGTGTTTGGGATGCGTTGGTGTAACGTCATGCTCCATTCTGTGGCTTATAACCAAAGGGTCACGGGTTCGAATCTACCTGAAGCCACTGTATATAGGACCTCAGGCAAGTTACTTACTTGCAATTTCTGTGAGGAAGGTGACGGTTAACTGCCTCACTGACATAGGCGGAGTTTATCAGGGGTTGGGGGGCTATTCCCCCCCCCCAAGAAGACCCAGATTCAGTTTTTTTACCGTGTAAACAATATCTTTTCCCAGGAAGGCGGAGACTCATAAGTTAGCCCCTCCGAGAACGGAAACCAAACTCCGCCCATGCTCACCGATCTCATCCTCGGGTGGTTTAAAGCCAATGGACGTACCTTTGGACAAAGAACTCATCATCATCATCGTCATCATCATCATCGTCATCATCATCATCATCATCTGTTTGCGTTGATGTCTGATGACCAGTTTCTCGTTTCCTTAGGTGATTGCGGCTGAGGGAGAGAACAAAGCGGCGCGCGCTCTGAAGGAGGCGTCGGACATCATCAACGAATCGTCATCTGCCTTGCAGTTACGCTACCTACAGACGCTGAACACCATTTCCGCCGAGAAAAACTCCACCATCATCTTTCCGCTTCCCATTGAATTCCTCACCCATTTCATGAAGAAGTGAGGCCCCCCTCGCCGGGATCCCTCCCCGACTCTCCGAGTGTCCGCGGCTCCCAAGGACCTGTGTCTCTTCGACTTCGCAAAGGTCGCTGCCATTCCAAAAGTTCAGACATATCCTGTGGTGCCGATTTCATGTTGCACTGTCTTACTCGCTTGGAGAATTTCTCAAGATTTCGGTGATTTTTTGTAAGATAAGAGGAAGTTTACTCGTTGCAGAGTTTTTTGTGAAATTTGTGATAGACTTAAAATGTGGGTTGTACTAAGTCTAAAAAATTTCACATGCCAGCTGAAGGTTAATTATATTGTTATAATGATAATCATGATAAAAATAAACCTGGCTGCTAAACATATGTGTATTAGGTATGCGTTGAATTATACATCCCTGTGATTACAATCGGTGGCAGTTTGCAGTTATAATTCTACCTTTAATGTTATAGCCCCATATCAACATTTTCATGTGTGAAATATACAAACACAGTTTAATGCACAGTTATACCCCAAACTATATCTCAAGAGATAATTATGTCTTGATGAAATAATGACTTACGCTGCGTAGATTCACTGCAAACTAGTAGATTACTGGAGTCCATATAATAAAATTGCAGCATGAATGGGTTATGTGCCAGACCAGAATGCCTGTAGTTAAGAGCTCAAGAACATCACTGCAGATGTTGAGCATAAAATAATTTTTGTTTTAATACAAACTTATGGTTTGGATACTAGTACCCGGTATACAATATTTTCTTCTTTTTGTATCATGCTTTTTAATTCTCAGAAAGTTGTGGTGTGTGGTATACTGTAACTTACATGTATATCGGCTATAAAGTGCTGGAGTACTTTACTTTAGTATGGTAGTGTTTGTGTACCTGAATCATGCTCTCCGCAGCATTTTGCAACTACTTTGAAAGTTTTATTATTAGTATTTGAAAAGAGAGGAAAGTTCAGTGCTTTGAGACCTACGTACATCAAGAACTTCAGGTATTCATCAATTGCCAAATGTTTACGTTTTGCTTTGACATTGTTTTGTCATCTCTTCTGCTGCCTAGCATCGGTTAAGGCTTTTGGTATTTCAGACAAGATATTAGGGGGCACAGAAAGAGTATGGTTTTTCCTTGTTTGAGACACAGATTTATGCTGGTTTAAGTGGCATCTCTGTGAAATTTTCATTTATCAATCAACCAGAATATATATAGCGCCCCTTTAGAGTTGCTACTCAGAGGCGCTCGCAGGCCAGGCCTAGTGAAAACACGCAGTCTTCAACAGTTGGTAAAACTTAATAGTTATGGATTTGTTGTGTAGTTAAGGGAGACCCTTCCAGGTTGTTGGACCCACCACAGAGAACGAGCAGCTTGCATTGTCGCAGAGCGGACAAAATGGACCATTAAGTGGAGCTCAGTGTGCGCCGCCGTCTGCAGCGGCCTGTGCAAGTGGAAAGGGAGCGGCAAAGCTCAATGTTGACATTTTTTATGTTGAAGAGATGTTGTGCTGGCACTGAAATTGTTCTAGGTGAAAAAATAAACTTTGTGCTAATTTGGATGTGGAAATTATTGTTGAGGTGGAGGGCATGATTTATGTTTTTGTGCAGAAAAGACTGTGAGTGTAAAGTATCTAGCAAGGGTTTAGATGGTATCTCCAAATTCAGTTAAGATCTGTCCTTGTGGGTGATTTTCTTCTTTTGGTGAGATGCTCTTATTTCTTCTTTAGTATATACTTAGTGTGTTATTCGTCTTGTGGGATATTGAAACTTAGTGGTGATGTCAGATTATTAAGTAGGCAAAGTAAAAGTCCACGTGTAGCAATACGTTTTTATTGGCTGGTGAAAAACAATGACTGAAGAACTAATAATTCTTAGACACAAATGCATAGCAAAGCCGTGGTGAATGAAAAGGCTGCTGACCAGGGCTGTTTTTAAGGAATTTTTAGAACTGCACAACTCCTTTCCTTTCCCATCTTTCATGGTAAATTACTTCCAATCGGAGAAAAATTACCTTTTTGCTAGTTTTAACTGTACGGAGGTGCTTCTACCAACAGCACAAATCTATTTAGAACTGCACATTTTGTGTACAACTGCGCGTTAAAAAAAGTCCTGCTGCTGACCTAAATGTCTTCAAAGACGAGAATCTTTCCTGATGTGAATAAGGGCAGCTGCAATAATGTTGATCATCACTTAAAATTTTTGAGAATTGAGTGTTGATAAATAAGCCATCAGCATCAACTACCATACATGCTGGTTATAACCAGCATGTATGGTAGCTAAATAATTATTTAGGCATTTGACACCAACTAAAGCCACTAGCTTATACAGGCAAGAAAATGGCATACATATCCAGAAACAAATTCTACGATGAATGTGTTAATTACCATGTTTACCGTAATATATTTGGTTGGTTTATTTCTTTAGGGTCAGGATTTGTGTGTAAGTGTATGCGAGTTTGTAAGAATTGGTCTTAGGTGTATGTATGAACAGGTTTCCTGTATGGGGGGTCTGTGTGTGTGTGCATGCATGCATTGTATTTATTTATAGATACTTGATATATCACCTTTTAACGATCTCATGAAATTGCTTTGCTCTTCAAAAACACCAAGTTTGTTTCTAAGCAATGCTCGGACAACCGAAAAGTGACCACTGGAGGCTCTGACACACACACACACACACACACACACACACACACACACACACACACACACACACACACATTAAACACATCCAGGTTGCACGCAGTCGCACACACATTGAGCACAGAGTTGACAGTTGACGTTCAGAGTTGACCGTTGACGTTCAGAGTTGACCATTGACGTTCAGAGTTGACCATTGACACCTGGCACGAAGTTCAGAGCCCTTAGTCCTTTGTTGCATTGAGGATAAGAGGAATGACAAGAGCAGATGTAGTCTCTGCTGCACAGTTTCGCTCACCCATGACATTTTTCATTTAATAGATTTATACAGTGCCTCTGCAAGAGAATCTACTCAGAAGCCCTCCCAACCCAACTCTGGCAAAAAAGTCTTGAGAGTAGAACATGATCTCAAGGGCTCTAGGCATTAGACATAGTTCCATAGGGAGCCCATTCCAGATTGCAGGGCCAGCAACAGAAAAGGCACGGCGCTGTATAATAAAAGTGTGCGACCGGGGGACAAGAAGAAGAGCGAAGAGAACAACAATGTTGGACGCCTAGGGTGGAGCAGCAGTGACAATTTGTTTAAATCTTGAATTCAATTTACTATTTTTACTTGTATGGATCTCAAGGACCACTTTGCTCATCATTTCCATATAGTTTAGCAACTGTTCTGTTACCGGCAATAACAACAATTTCTTTTAAAATTTCCCAATAAATGCAAAATGTATATTTTGACTTCTGTTGGCAAGAACCAGTTTGCAGCCTTGCAGCAAAGCTTAACTCATTCCAAGCTAATAGGCCATGGCCTCTGAAGCCATCTTATAGTCACAGAATCAATTTGCAGCCAATGCTTAACTCATTCCAAGTTAAGAGGCCATGGCCTCTGAAGAAGCCATGGCCTCTGAAGCCATCTTAGTCACAGAATCAATTTGCAGCCAATGCTTAACTCATTCCAAGCTAAGAGGCCATGGCCTCTGAAGCCATCTTAGTCACAGAATCAATTTGCAGCCAATGCTTAACTCATTCCAAGCTAAGAGGCCATGGCCTCTGAAGCCATCTTAGTCACAGAACCAGTTTGGAACCAATGGCCACCAACTCAGTTCAAGTTGAGAGGCCATGCACGTCAGTACGTAGGGAACCACCTACATGTACGTGCCAAATTTTGTCATCGTTTGAATCAGGTTTTTGCGTAATTCCATCAACTTGATCTCCTTACCCAGTTTCTGTGTAGCAATTTTAATGCATAACAAGTCATTAAATTTGTTCAGATTCACATTCGCAGTCGGTAATTTAACCTGTAGACCAAGACATTTTTACAATCGATCCTGGAAGGTGCAGTCATTTGCTGAAGCTCCAGAACGGCAGATTGAGTTTCATCATCTGTGCTGCGCTCCTTTCTGGAGCATCGTCATTTCCAGGACATGCAATCGTTTATCTCTATGTGGAGTTCGTCTCCAGGCCATGCGCATACCAAGTTCAGTGGGTGCAGCAGGTCAGCATCCACTGTTCTTGTCTATGTTTGGTCCCTTCCAACCTCTTGGAGGGTCGAAAATCATTAACCACAAGAACCTCTGTCACGGGCTTTGACACCTTCACAGTGCACATCATGTCAAAACAGCCTAAGCCTCTTGGCCTTGAATCAATCCCAACATTTGCGTATTGGTGACATGCGCTGTATAACGTATAAGCTACATGCGCTGTTTCCCTGCTGGAAGAAGGGTTGTATTTTAGAAGAATGAGATGTAACCATCTGGACTGGTCTTAGTGTATTAAGCAGACTTGCATCAACACAGTTCAAAACCAAATGGTAGGCAGCAGTCCTTTTCTCTCACATAACATGTCATCTTATGGTTCTGTAGAAAATTTATTGAATTCGTCATAATTATGTCCGAGATATCCAAAGCCACGATTTGTAGTCATACATTGAAACTTTTGCAGGTGTATATTTATAAGTTCAGATTCATACCCTGTGTAAACTAGAGTTTGTGCCAACATGCTGACGACTATAACATATTGAAAGTTTGGATTGATGCCTATAACATATTGAAAGTTTGGATTGATGTGTTAGACATATTGAAAGTTGGGATTGATGCGTATAACATATTTAAGGTTTGGATTGATGCATATAACATATTGAAAGTTTGAATTGATGCCTATAACATATTGAAAGTTTGAATTGATATTCTGGAAAAAACTTGATTCTATGCTGACAATTAAATTTATTTAATTAGGAATGCATCTTTGGCACTGTTCAACCAGACGAGATGGAAGTATTTACAACAGCTTTTGGCATTGTTTCACTAGAAGCGATTACAACTGGATTACTTGTTAATGCGGCTTTAAACAGAGAAACAGCTGGGAATTATATGCAGTAACATAACTTGCAGTGAAGGACAATGCTCAGCAGAGGTTGAGGTGAATTGGTTAATTAATTAATTGGTTAATTAATTAATTGGTTGATTAATTAATTGGTAATTAATTGATTGGTTAATCATGGTAATTAATTGGCTAATGTACAACGAGGTTAATTCAAGACCATTACTCCATGACCTTTAACAATAATGCATTGTGGCCATGTTTGGTAAAGAGATTGCAAATAGCCTGAAATAGGAGTCTTCAAAGAACTTTAATTTTTTTTAATACATTACTATTTTACATTGCAAAATTGTAAACTTGTGAAAGAAACAAGTTTTGAAACCGAAGCTTTAGCGGAAAATTTAAAAATTCACTTAAGAATTGATATAAAAATCTTTCGGTTGCTCGTTTGTAGGAAATAACCAAAAGAACTTGTTCACCCTTGACTTCTGCTCCCATAAATTTGCATTGGCTTACTTGTCAATAGGGCCCACTCTTGTTTAAAGACTGTACAGGCTTAATTTAACTGTAAATAAACACTATTACCGGTAGTCATGTATTTGTTGCTTTACAGTGTAAATACAATGTGTAAAGAAATGTTTCAACTGGAGTGTAAAGAAACATTTGTAATATATGACATGTAGCATTTTTCTTGAAAATCTTTGTCCAGGATCATTGCTTCTGCAGAAGTGCAAGTTTGGGCTTAGCTCCAAGTACCAAGTAGGTTAAAGAATAATTAAATGTCACATTTCTTTTGTCTTGCCATTTTTTTTATTCTATTCAGTGCCTTCTCACTGCTAATTTGGGTAAGTAATAACACACAATTGGTATGCACATAAACAGGAGGTGAAGCTGAAGCTTCAGGAAAAGCACTGATCAGGCAACAGCAAATCACAAAAAACCAACTAGGATCATTTTAGCAAAATATACTAAATTGTCTACAAATTAAAGTTTTACCACCCACTCACAAAAAGACAAAACTGAATTTTCCAATAGGTTTGTTATTGGCAGTTCTTCCACGGTTCCATCTGCAGATGAACTGATGAAGTCGGGCATTCTGCCTTCACGCAGGGTGAAAAAATTGACTTTTCTTTATTTATATGGCACCATTAACCAATAGCAAAGCCAAAGCCCCACAGATTAAACTTTGCACATAAGAGCATGAACACTTGAAAGTTTTTGCTCAAGATTAAGACTTAGCAAGTGTTGGATTACAACTAGTGCTCACTGCATTATAGGGCAATTTGTAAGACATTTGGCCACTGTCTCAAAAACAGTGCAAATCCTTTAGTATGAATCATTTAGCTTTGCATGATATCACTTATGCAGTACCAGAATAAAACATTCAGATTATTATGACATGCATTTAATAAGAGTCCTATCAACTAGACCAGTACAAGTTCGCTCATTATCTATCACTTCACAAATACTGGTGTTCAAGCCATAATTATTACTGTAATTATAAGAAAGTATGTAACAGATACAACTTGAACAGTTTCTAAGCTACTCTCAACTAGAAAACACACTAGTACCGGTACTTTCAGCCAGAAAGTAAACAAAAAATTTACTTAACGATTACCGGTAATATAAGAAAAAACAAATTGTATCACAAAAGTGAAAATTAATCTCATCATCTTAAAAACCTTTAAGAAAGATTGTTCCTTGATTGAACCGTTTAACATTCCTTAAATATTTAAAATTATTAAAACACCAACTGGCAGTGACCGTGCAAATTTAAGAACAAATTTAAGAACAATTTAAGATCTGCTGTCGTGCGGAACATTTACCAAATCAAAGGTCAGTTTCTTCTCGAAATGGACCGTGAAAACAAATCACACTGTAACCAGCTGATTAATTCTGATTTACAACAGTGAATGAACCAGTTCATTTTTTACGACTAGGTACTGGACCAGCCCTTCTGGACTGACACGTTTCCCCATAACTCTACAACCCTCTCTTGCTGCCAAATTGCCTGTGCCTTTAAAATACTCTCTAACATCATCGACTGTTCTCGAGTAGAATGGAATCCTTCTAGCCATCAGCACGGTAAACTCACTCTTCGTGCAATTTCTGCCATGAAATTCAACAGCCGTCGTGCCCTTCACACCAGCCATCAAATTATGTGTCCACAGAATAGTCTCTGCGTTGCCACGCAAGTGATGTGCTCTGCGACTTTTCTTTTTCACTACGACATCATTGTCAACTGTAGTCTTCTTTCCTCGCTTTCCCTTTTGACTCGCCTTCGTAATCTGCAGGAAAAATTGCAAAGCCATCTTAAAATACTTGTTAAAGTTACAGAATTTAGAAACCTCTACATTTCAATATTTTGCGAGGTGCTAATAAACAAAACAGACATTGAGTCAACAAATATTTGAAAGGTAATAATAGGCTAAGTCTTTGTATGCACACTTGTTATAGCGCCTCTTCCAGCCCTCAACCGCTACTAAGAGGCGCTCCCGACTACAGCTCGGACACTGCATCGGAGTTTCATGCCGAAGCACTGAGCAATTGTGAGTGAAGGACTTGCCCAAGGTCCCTACACGGCAACTTGAGGTGGATTCGAACCTCGAACCTTCCGGCTTCAAGGCAACGACGCCACCACTACACCACCGCGCCCTAAAAGTCATACTTTCTCAAAGATGTATACACAATCACTCGTATAAAATGCTAATATTTAACTTCAACTTCAATATTTATAAGAAAAATAAATGAATAAACATTAGAAAGTCAGAAAATGAAGTAGAAACATTTCATATCCATAGTTGCCTCTCTAGCTTAACGGACTTCATCATCAAGTGCATGAGGTTTAGCCAAAAAAAATTACGGCCTCACAATTTTTTAAACCAAGAATAAAGTCAATATCACCTGTGAAGATGGTTGTTGCCTAAAGAGTCCAGATCCAGATGCCAGTACCCCCTTAACATTAGGCTCAACGGTCTGATGATACCGCGAGCCTGACCTCTGTCTAAGAGATTTGCGATTTTTTGTAGCGTCAGGTGATGTTTGGTTTACGCTACGTTTTGAGCTGCGACTGCCACCACTCTGTTTAAGCGATCTGCGATTTTTTGTAGCATCAGGCGATGTTTGGTTTACGCTACGTTTTGAGCTGCGACTGCCACCACTCTGTTTAAGCGATCTGCGATTTTTTGTAGCGTCAGGCGATGTTTGGTTTACGCTACGTTTTGAGCTGCGACTGCCACCACTCTGTTTAAGCGATCTGCGATTTTTTGTAGCGTCAGGCGATGTTTGTTTTACGCTACGTTTTGAGCTGCGACTGCCACCACTCTGGGTCCGTCCATTCTTGACCGGCATTTCTCTGATGCTCTGCCTCTGAACCATTATCTTGCATTTCTCTCGACAGTCCAGCGCTGCCATTCTTTTTGGCAAACTGACTTCAGTTTTCTGACAAACATAAACAACATTCCTATTTATATGTCAATAGTATTAACACAGTGCAAATGGGATAAAATGAAAGACATGGTCTTAAGTGAATTTCTACTAATTGTTAGGTAACAGTAAATGTAGCGTCAACCAGATTGACCGTATATAAAAAAGAAGTAAACTTTTCTTGTAGATGTTTTTGATGTACAGTTTTAATGTCTAATTTAGAAATATACACAATATTTGTTATTAGAACATTTGGACAACATCTTTATACTAAAGAGAAATTTTGGACAACTAGTGAAATACACTTCTTCTTGTAGATGCTTTTATGTAAAACATGTCCAGTTATACAAATATATGCAACATGTCCTATACAAATATATGTAATATGTCCTACCCTGGGGTTTATGTCCTACACTGGAGGGTTTTGTCCGGAGGTGAGGTTTGTCCAGGGTTTTTGTCCGGGTATTTTTCTGGGGGTTTAATGTGCGTTACCCACCAACAACTGAATGACACCATTTGTAAACTCACTCGCTTCCTTTTCTTATATTCAAACCGAGTCTTCATCCATTTCTCATAGTACTCATCTCTGAGTGGATAGTTCAAGTGGACCTTTCTGACTGCTTCCAACCTATCAACACCACATGGCACAGAATAAACCTAAAGAATTTAAACGTCGCAAAATACATATACCGAAATAGCACAGCAAGTAATAAACCTACCAAAACTTAAACAGCATATTATAAACCACCAATAAATCACTTAGCACATGATAAATCTACCAAAACCACACAACACATGATAAATCTATGAAAATCATACAGCATGGACTAAGGAGTTTTCTACCATTTGTTTTTGTTTGCAAACGGAATGGTACTTATAAATGTAAGTTTAAAAATTATATTATGTACTAAGTGTACTTGGACCAGGAGTCTTGGACAGAATCTCTTTCAAATAGCATATATTTCTTCTGAAGAACATGATTAAGGCACACTATGTTGCAGTGCTTAATACATGATGCAACATGTGCCGGGTTGTGCCCTCATACAACCCCATGTATTATTATTTTTTTGTTTTTTTATTTTTATGCCCTGAGGTACTTTGTTCCCCCAGGGACATACATATTATTATTATTATTAATTGTTAAGTATCTAATGACCAAGCCTCAAACAGTGGCGCTGAGCAACATGTGAGCGAACGACTTCCTCAATGCCGATAAAGAGGAAGCTCTCATCTCAGAGGAAGCTTCAAACTGCAATCTCCAAGTTACAATGTGAGCCCTATAAACAAATGGCTAAGTACGACGTCCCATGGCACCACAGTATAATCAGTCTTACCTATCAAAAATTATGCGACAGTGGTTAACAACTGCACCATAACATCACATGCACACGACTGTATACCAAGGCAATGCTGCACAACTATTATTATTATTATTATTATTATAAAAAAGCACTAAAACTTCTACTAGCAACAAACACAACACAGTTTTAATTAGTTTAGTACGGACAACTTTACTCCTGAATTGAAAGACAATAGACATGAAATGCCATCATGAGGTTATTGAAAGACGCAATATAAATGTCCATATACATAAATACATACATACATACACACACACGCACACACAGACATACATACATACACACACACACATACATACATACATACATACATACATACATGTTGATGGATGTCTACAAATACAAGGAACACTGTACCTTTCGTTTGTTCTATCGATGAAACGTGGCTCACTGGCAAGAATCTGGTTGACAACGGAATGATTGAGAACTGTGTCTGACATGATGAGCTGATATTTTGGTGCAGCTGGTGGACAGAAAACCCGCAGTGCCCACCATGACACCCGCTTCCTAGTTTCATCACCGCATTTGAATCTGTTGTTGAAGACCACAGCAAAGCAGATAAGTCAGGCAGAACTAATTGAAAAGCTCAATTCAATGCTCTATTAAAAATGCATGGGTAAAAACATTACAAGACAATCAGTGACGCAATGCTGAACTTTAGTGCACTAAAGCTTAATATTGTTTTTTTTAATCAGCATTGCTTGTACCTACGCAAATCAACCTGCAGTATGAAAATAGTGAAAAAATAACTGGGAAGGTCAGTTGTGTGGAGATTGGGTGTGAAAAGCTGACTTTACTATGGAGCCATAAGAAAGACTGAGTGGTTGAACCCCTCACCCCCAGATATTCTCACCCTAAGATCAGGTAAGAAACCGGACAGGCCAAAGCAGACATGCCATACATCTTTCAGTGTTGCTACTTGCAGAAGCCCAATGTAAAATACGTTTTATTCAACCCTTTCTGATTTTGTGGGTCCAATGCAACTACAAATTTTTCTGCTGCACACAGTGCACAATGTAACATTTATCAAACATTTGGGAGAAACCCAGCACTGAAATGTGTGGTGCTATGTCGTAGATAAGGCCACGCGCCCCATTGGCTACGCAGATAAAATCGTACATCAAAGCACTCCAAGGTGCATCTCGGTTAAAAGGCATTCATACAACTGATTCCAAAGGAAATGTTAAGATGCACAGGTAATTTGGTGGATGATGTGGTCTGAACATCATTGCATATTTTGTCAGTGATGACAAGATAAGCACTTTGAACTTGCTATTGGCCACCTGCTGGATTATTCAAGATAGTACTTGGTCAAATGTGTGGATAAAGCCATAATCTACCTGTTGAGGACCAGACACTTTCTTGGTAATTCATCAATGATTCATAAGACATGAACTGTCCTCAGCAGAAAATTATGTCCCGGAACACAACTCTTTAGCCGACAATGGACCACAGATCTTTATTTTTAGCACAAAAGTCTCGTCCATTTCCAGCACTCAATTTGCCCAAATCATCGCTAATGTAGTCTACATCCAAACACTACTGTTGCACAGCAATTATAACTTACCTACCTGGTACATAAACTGGATTTAAACTACCCTCAAACATTTTACTAACCTACGTCATTTCTAATGATTTTAATTTCTACATAAACATAAAGTCATAAACCATTCATAAAACAAAGTTTAGTCACATTTTTGAATTATCCAGGATATTCACAAAGTCTTTAGAACAGACATCAAAACATTTACTTTCTACACGTGATGAACACTATTTTTTTATTTTTACAAGAGAAGAAATGTAATTGCTGGCTTGCCTGTTTGGGTTTGATTGCAGAGCATCAAGAAACCCATGTCTTCGTTCTTCATCTGATACATTGTTCATCTGAAAGTTTGAAAATTGCTTGACCTACAGGTAGAGTCAGTCAAAGATGACATACTATGCTGTGGTCGCTAAATGAGCATCAGGGTTTGTTGGGAGGTTGAAAAATATAACTTCAATCTCAGGATCACACTTCATAAATGATGTCTAAAAGGTGTTATATCAACTTTGTACCTGTTAATAAAATGGTCCACCACAAAGCTTTTCTTATGCTAAAGAAATGTGCAACATTTATTTAATTTACTTCAATGCTCTCAAAATCACAAGATCTATGCGATGACTGAAAGTTTGTCAGTTACCAAATATGCAGCTATGCAGGTCAAAACTATGTATACATCAATTTAAAACACTTTATGAAATGCTATATATATATATAATTTACAGGACATGGTTTACTGATTTCCTAATTAATCAGCAATTCTCCATTTGACCAGGAGAATACAATGGTGAATTGTTGATGTGAAGGTTACAGGTCTACAAACCAATCCAGTCTGTAGGGCGTCCCAGTGATCTTTCACCCACGGCAGAATCTCAACATCCAGATCATAGTAACTTTTTCTGTACTTGAACATCAAATGGAATAGCACTAGATGAACCAACTCCAACCTACGTGCGCAAAAGCATAGGATTAATGTAAAATCACATCAAAATTGTCTATTGTAAACTGATTATAATTGTTTTGCAATGTAACAGGGATCTATCTAGCGCATGTTTCATCAACCACCATCTGCATCAAAAGAGTTATCTAAATTTCTACAAAGAAGTGCATATTATGCAGTCACCATGTTAACAAATTAATTAATCTAGACTCTAGGGCAAGGAACCAAGAGGTCAAGTCTGTTGGATGAACGAAGTGGACCATGGGAGGAGGCTGAGCGAGAACTTAGGCTATAGGCTTTATAGTAAGAACATCAGAACTTCCTAGATTTGCATCACTATAAACACTAAGGTCACACTTTCTTCTGCTGACCTTTTCTTCAGGATCTTTTTCTATCACTGACCGTTTTGTCACTAAAATTTGTAAAGATGATTCCTAATCTCCACCCATGTTACGTCTCTGATTCTACAAGTTCTATAAAATAAATTTAGCCTCTTGGGGTCGATGGAACAACTTTTCATCTACACATTGTAACGATTTTTTCAGCGCTTATGCTTCCCACACTTTTTTAATCAAACTCAAATATAGGCACATAAAAAACTAAAAAAATTTGCAGGAAAAGGAGTAAATATAAAGTTTTATAACCAAGATATATTTTTATGAGTGGAAGCCATTGCCTCTCTGTACTGATGACCTTGACAAATTTAATTTTAGTTCAGGACTGAACATTTTCGCATTTTCATGAGGTACATTTGAACTTACCAAGTGACTTGAAGTCGGCCAACATACTCTTCTCTGAAGTTACACGAAGAACAGACGAAGATGTAGAAACTATCACCAAGAAGCATTGGTATAGAAAGGCTCTTCACACAACCTATTTGACAAAATCAGACCAAATTCTAATTCATATACTATTGTTTACTGTACATATAAAAATGTATTCTATGGAAAAGACTAAGGTTGTTAATATTGACTGGTTGGCAAACTGATTGTCGATTTTAGAAATCCGAATTCAAACTGATTATCAGTGCTTAATAGCCTTCAAAAAATCTAGGGGTACTACTCAAAGCTTATTGACAATAAACAAAGATGGCAGCCGATTGGATTCATTGCAATCCACGTTTTAAACGTCAAACAGTGTTGCAAAAAGTTCTGTAATTAACTTCTTTCATTTGCTGACAGCGAACTTTACATTTATTTTCATTTCTTCCAGCACAAAATGTGAAAATCTGTCTGATGACATTGTATTTGATATGCCTCATCACAGTACCATACCGTAAGTAATGCAGCTACCATTTATTTGTCGCAATTAGCTTGTCCTTGCGGTAACCTTTAGGCATGTAGTCAGTACAAATGCATGAATAATTTTTTACAATTTTCAGTACGATAATGAATCAATTATTTTAAACAATGAATTCGATTATCGTTTTATCGTAAGTAATAAAAACCAAAAATCGTTTTTTCTAAACAGATGATCGGATTTCTGATTACCATTTCTGACCAAGGACTTCAAACACTGAAATACATTTATAAATCATAGCCAGCTGTGTAGAAATGTAGTAGGCCTACAATCAATCTAATAAATTTTAAAACACCTCCTAGAACAATTGTTCAAATCCTTTGGCATACTGACTCTGCATGCTCACTTTGAATTGGTTTAGTTCAGATCTTACCAATTGTTTCTTTGAGTCATGTTTGCACCAACGCACACAGTGTGTGCCGACATTAATCAGATATTTCAAGACAGCTCCTTAACCAGGGATTTGTTATTATACAGTAAAGCTTTGCATATTTTCAGAAAACATAAAATCTTACCTTCATGGAACCATTGTTGGCAGGCTGAACACTGAATCATGGACATGTACCACCTAATAATGTAATATATAGTATTACAATGCAAAATCTACAATTACATATTCACTTATTGAGCTATTGTGCCACACGCACCCTGGCATATTCAGAAATTGATCCTCTATTTAGTGAGAGTTCTTATTAGAAATTCAAGAAATAAAGTTGTATTGTCTTTCTGAGCAAATTGAAATTACTGTGGCAGTGGTTAGAGTGGCTTGGGTGAGCAAATGGATGAGCATTGGGAATGCCGAAGAAGAGTTTTAATGGAACGCAAGTGTTTCCAACTTTCCATGGTTCCATGCATGGTGAGCAGTGGGAACGCAACCAAAGAAATTAGAGAGGAGCACTTGCAAGAGACACCATTCCCACCCACTTTAAACCCTGGACTGTAACTGAAGCCACACAACATGGAGGAAATGATGAACTCCGTTTTGACACCTATTCGAAGTTGAACACCAAACAGCTAACCACAGTTACGTCTTTATAGTTTTTGCTCATATTTCATTCTTGTTAATATTTTTTATTGTTTAATGTGTTACTATCTTGCATTGCATAAGATTAGCCGCCACTGAAAAATTTCAGCTGCAATAACAGCATAAATTTATACTTAAGTGCATGATGCACAAAATAAATCATAGTATAATATGAGTTGTAGATTAATTCCTACTGTAGCACTTTATTCCACACCAGATACACATAGCCTGCATTGGTCTAAAGACTTTTCATACCAAAGAAAAGTCCTTCCCTCCCTTATATAATGGGAAACACACAATGCTTACAATTCTGGGATACCACAGCAACCACATTTCTTCTTGTAATTTGACTTCGAGTTTTTATTCTGCACCTGGAATATACACACACAAAACGCTCCATTTAGCATGTATCATTTACTGTACAATATAATCTGTCTGGATACTTAGGTAGGCCTACTAATGTGTTAATGTGTTGGTAAAAAATTCTGCACATTTGATGATTTCAGCTACTTCTGTGCAATTAACTGCAAAAAAGTAATTAAATTTTGTACAGTTGATCTCTAGGTTATTCAAGCCTCACCCTGTATTTTCAATGAATGTCTCATCCCAGAATTTCATCCCATCCTTGCACCTATAACTTTTAATAAGTATTTAGTACTCCAAGCACAATAGGCTAACCTAACAGACATGACAATAATTATAATTAAATTTCAATCATTAAATGTCATTTGAAAGGTCATTAACAAATATAATTGTCTAAAATAAGCAGGCTGTGAGCTTGCAAATAATGTACAGCCCTGTGCTTTCGTTAAAATAAAAATTTAATCAGACATGTATTATGTATATTAATTTCTCACGTTGCAAGGCAAATGGAGTCTGATAGAACCTAACTACTAACTAGGGGATCTGGCTCTAAGAGATCTGCCACCTAAATGTATTTAGTGTGTATTTAGTTCAAACTGGTTGCAATCATTTAAATGTGTCTTGCGCCTTGCATAGGCCTATCTTGTTGGTTTGGGTCCACTATTCCGAGGGTCCACTATTCCGAAGGTCCACTATTCCGAACCCTAACCCTAAACCTAACCCTAAACCCAACTATAACCCTAACCCTAGCTCACCCCAGCCATAACCCTAAACCTTACCCTAACCCACCCCAACCCTAACCCTAGACCTAATCCTAACCCACCCCAACCATAATCATAACTTTAACCCTAACCTTCCCCAACCATAACCCTAAACTTAATCCTAACCCACCCATCCCTAACCCACCTTACCCCAACTCTAACCCTAACCCACTGTAACCCTAACCACCAAGGATAACGGACAAAATATGGCGGATATTCGGAATAGTGGACCTTCGGAATAGTGGACCCTCGGAATAGTGGGCCGTTACCATCTTGTTTCATCCGAATGTATGCACATATTATATTCATTTACTTTTAATTTTAAAAACCAGTCAAAACGCTGTAGGTGCACATTGGCTGAGTTTGATAGTACATGTTTTTAAATAACATTCTGGGGATAAAGTTCATCAAGTCTTCATTGGGGAGGGTGAAATTGTGAGCTCTTTGCAGAAAGTTACCTAAATGGATCTCGCTGCAGTGCATGGGAAGAGGTTACGATGGACATGAAGCTCGTTTCCCTGAACAGCTCTAAACAACAAGTGTCAGCCGCTTGCGCTAAAGTTTCAGCCGTAAGAGCATCTGGATTATCTAGATGTAATCAATTATATAACCGGCTTGTCCAAGTCTCTTCTCAACAGCGGCCATCATCATATGAATTACAAAATGACCCTAATGACTTATCAGATCATAATTAAATAATATAATTATTTATAATTATATTATAGTATAATTATATTATATTAGAAGTGCAAAGCTAGGAGATCCGCCACCTTACTACCGTAGCAATTGGACTAACTGGCAACTGCACCAGCGCGCTGCATGTGTTAGTCAGTGACTGTCACTGTCACTCAGACCATAGTTTGATGTAAATTAACTGAATCGTAGATATTGCAAGACTTAAATCTTCCATAAATGAAATCCGTTAGACACAAAATACGGAATTACTTCTATTCTTTTAAAAGTGCATACTTGTTTGCAGGCGCTTTTCTCTGATTTGTTCGCCATTTTTCAGCCGCCAAATTTTTGTGCGCTGGTTCTCTGCTGTTAGAACAGCTGGCTTAATGGTTATTTTTTTTTATCCAGATCGTTGATTTGAATCATTTGCTCCGTGATATGAGAAGATTTAGGCCCTATATATAAGATTATTAAATCATAAAGTAATGTCATCACCTTGGGCCCCTTCTGGATTTGCCTATTCCACTAAGTGACTTATATTCCATGCTCCTAACCATATTTTGTTTTATCCACAAATCACGCTCCTACGAATGCGGCTGTACCTAGACCTGGGAGTCGACCCCAATAAGTCGACCCCAGTCGACTTGGTCATCCCAAGTCGGGTCGGGTCGTTTCTGCTCACCGCAACTGACCCCAAGTCGAATTTTGTAGAGAGAAGTCACTTGAAGTTGTTTCCACCTCAAGTCGACTTAAACCGACTTGAGACACAAACATAGTTAAATTTGTCACTTCAAACCAATGATTGTGACAACATTTAAGCAGCTTTTGTTGCCTAGTGTGTTTACAAGAATGAATTAGGCCTTTGCTAGACAGAGACTTAATTAGGCTAGGCTACTGATTATTTCGCCGGTATATAGCTATCGTGCAGACTGCCGTCTGCCGATCTATTCATATAATTTGTAATTTTATGCTTAAACGTCACGCTTAGGCATGTGCTTAATGAAAATGGTTAAACAAAATGTCACTAAAATATTAGCACGTGTGCTTTTCAAGCAATCAGTGAACTTCTAGTGGTCAGTGAATTCGGCGCAAAGAAAGCTGGATCTACAAGGTCTATAATAAATCGATAGTTTGGCGCTACTTTGGAGCGCTGCATCTGGAGTTGTCTGCAGAGGGAAAAACTATTGTAGGGCCAATTGGACAATGAAAGACTTCACTGTCAGTGAGTAGGCCTAGTAGCTGTAGTAGCCTACTGTAGGATGATGCCGATGCGCTTGCATTGCTATATGCTAAGTTGAGAAATGATGCTATGGCCAAATAATTATGAAAACAGAATTACAAATTAGGTATAGGCTATCATAACACGCCATTCAGTGCAACCATGCAGTCCACGGTCCGCTATTTTATCTTAGACCTTGCGCTTTTTACAAATTTATTTAATATTAATATTAAAAAATAATAATAATGAGTGTAATCTGAATAATCACAGACACTAAATTGACAAAGCTATAAATGGACAAGCTAAAATTCATAGGCCTAATAATTTGCCGTCGCAATATCTAAGTTACTAGATGGCCCAAAGCATCACAAAACTATTCAAACTGAAACACAAACAGCTTGAAATGGGCTTAATAACACTTTAACAAATTCATGCATCAATTAAGTGTTGAGGCCTCATTACTCATTTGTAGGCCTAAATGAAATTAATGCTTGCAGGAAAATTGGCTTAACTTCTTGCATTAGTAGCCGTACGTAGACCTAGGCTAAAATATGGCTAGTAGCCTACCATGTCAGAAGTCGACTTCAAGTCGGAAGTCGGTTGTTTTTCTGTCAAGTCGGGTCAAGTCGTTTTGACGCCGAGAAGTCGACTTCAAGTCGACCTCAAGTCACTTTAGGGTCAAGTGGGGTCAGATTAGCTGACCAAAGTCACTCCCAGGTCTAGCTGTACCGCGGTATAAAAAAACAAACGGAGGTAGGCCTATAAGCCTAAATGACTGTAAGCCTACTAAAAAATTTAAAAGAAGGAAAACCACTGGTTGTACTCTGTCAGTGCCAGTCCAAAGCCTTGAAAAGGGAGGAGAGCAACACTAACCATCTTTCATACATTGTATGACAGAGCCGTTAAGATAGATAGATAGATAGATAGATAGATAGATAGATAGATAGATAGATAGACAGACAGACAGACAGACAGACAGACAGACAGACAGACAGATATACCGTACATAATTCCTTATCCTAACTCCTCTTACATCCCACCCCAACATTTATAGCACAGAGCTGTTGTTCAAAAGAGGGCGCTCTCTACCTTCTTGAGGTAGAGCGTCTGAGTAGGCCTATTCGAGACTGGCTATTTGTCTCAGACAGATTATTACCGCCCGTCGAAGGCTGCAGCGCAGATGTTGGTTTTATTAAGCCATAGACTGTCAGCGTTGTCGGTGTGAGGTCTGTCACGTAGTTTCCCATTGTTTATTTGTCTTTCGATCGTTGAAGACTGACGATGCTAATACTTTCCGGTTTATAGTTTACGACGAATGCTGGGAAAGTCGCAGGCTTCGGTCAACTGAATTGGTAGGTTATGCATACAGGCCGCTTGTTATATCTAAATCTAATCCACTTTCTACTGTAGAACTTATCATGTAGTGTAATGCACTGTAATGTAATTGCAGTTCTTAGAGCATCAGCAGCAGCAGGCCATTAATCAGGGATTGACTGTTCCAGGTCTTTTATTACTGTTTGTCTTTTTTAAAAACTTAATATGCACTGCAGAAAGATGCAAAGGATGCAGACACAAGAAGAGAGAGAGAGACAGAGACAGAGACAGCAAGCACTAGAGAGAAATTAGCATATAGAGACAAATACCCTGTATTAAATCTGCCATTATAGTTGCGAGTCACAGTCTGCATCTTCAAACTTTTGTAGGTTTCTATTACATTGACGCAAAAACATCTGATCGAAAATGTCTGGTCAAATGCTGGTAATCTCAGTTCTCTTTCTACTGCAACATAATATCTCGCCCACATCTTGCTCGTTTCTTGACCAAGACCTTGCCATGCCGCTCCTCGAGGTCGGTCGGCTGTGGATTCAGGCGGTCGGTGAACAGACGAGACGAGTGGTAGACGCAGTCATCATGTTGGCAGATCTGTCCAACCCGTGGATGTATGTGTTGGGGCCGGCAGTGGTAGTGCTGGTCTACTACACCTTCCAGCTATTCTTCGCTCCACTGAATCGTGTTAGGGCGCTTGGTGACGTTGGCTACATCCCGGATGGAAAGATGACGGCAAAGGAGATGGTGAACATAGTACGGAAGAGCAGGCAAGTGGGAGATGTTCCTCCAGTCTATCCGAATGGATGGTTTTCCGTGATGGAATCTCAGAGTCTACGAAGGGGGGAAGCCAAGAGTGTCAGCTGCCTTGGTAAGCATGTTTGCATTTGTCCTTCCTTGCTTTACATTGCGGATTTAGATTGCGGATAGCAATTGGTATATTAAAGAATATTCTTATCTTATCTTATCTTTTAAATTTACTATAATATTGTGTAGCAACATCTGATTTAAAGTATGTCCTTCCAATATGAGAATGTAGAAAAATACCTGGGTCGGACAATGACCCATGTGGGATTGGGGTGTGCAAAGAGGACTTAACTATGGGCCCTAAGAAAAAATCCTGGGGTTTGAGATCCCTAATCCCTCTGCAATTCTTATCCTGTGTCTTTCACATATCTTGGGTTCAGTTGAAGGATCCTCCAGCCCCTCCACCCCCACCAGAATGTTTCTCAGAACATTTCCACTAAAATTGAGGAGTAATCTTTAACTCCAAATTTCTAAGGTGCTATTTGACTTCGACTTCGGCATATAATTATTGTATTTCCAATTAAATTCCAGTCTAAATACATATATCTGTTGGCTGATTTTCTGTGGAACACCGAACACATAGGGGTGTGTGAGCTCCAAGTGATAATCCTTTAATTTAGCAGAAGTGTGCAGTTCGTTGTTTATAGATTTACCATGAGGTTGCAACAGTGAACACAAAGTAAGCAGATATGTGAGGATAATCAATTGATGTTTCATTGGTAGCATGTGTAGAGACATCATGTTAATAAACTTTGCAATATCTTTTCTGCTTGCTCACAATAATAATAATTACACGAAGAGTTCTTCCTAATATGTTTTCTTTTCCATTATACGAGACTTCAGATGAGCAGACAAATTAATGTCTTTGCCTTGCCTTTGATTACTTCCTTCTAAACTGTAGACAGTTAATTCTTGTAACCTTTTAACAGTCTTTTAATCTAGTCCACGTTTTATTGCATTTCTGAACAACCTGCTCCCAGCCAGGACCTGATGTCTTTGTTGAGGCCACACGTGTACATAATTATGCAGACATCAAATAAGGCATTAATTATTATTTTTAATGCTACAGAGACTATATACTTTGCACATGTTGCCAACTGCTGTTTAGGCCATTTATGAATAAGACTGTTTTGAAGATCTAGTTATATGAGCTCTTAGCAGTTTCAACAACAGTGTAGCAGTATCCTGGCAGTGGTTAGATATATAACTGTAGGAACACTGTCACCATATATTTATTATGAGGACACCGGAAAAACTATATGACAGACAGAAATATGTGCTTCAATTTTAAATGTTTTTTCCAATGTGGAGTATATTAAATATATATATATATATAATATATATCCTTTAGGGTGGTCGTATCTGTAATGTCAAATTTTCAACTTCAGTTTTATTCTTTCTCCAACCCACCATTTGGTGCCACTTGGTAAAAGACTGATGTAGCCCAAAAATTATGCCGATTGAAAAATATTTAGGACTAGCACAACGTGTTTGAAGTTTTGGATTTTACGAAATATCATCGTCTTTTAGAGTATAAAGATAATTTAGTCAATTTTTTACCTCTGACTAGTTTTAGCAGAGAGACTACATTCTTTTACTCAAGCACAACTGACAAGTATGCCTAAATTCTACAATGATGATAATGGTTAATTATATTTTTTATGAACAATTGACCATCACAATAGTATTTGACATGTGAGTCCCTGAGATCGATGACCATAAACCTATAATACTATAGTAAGCCAACACATTGCTATGTTCTTTTGATAGGCCTGATTTCTATATGCAGGAATCATTTGTTACACTAAAGGCTCTTATTGCATGCTTAACTTTAACACAAATTCTGATATTACACGGGCAGGGACCTCAATAATAGTTTAACTAGAGAAAATACCCATGATATTTTCGTTTATTGTGGCAATCAGAGCAGAATAACACAGCGCATCACATATAAAATTTATCAAGAGCTGCTGTAAACAAAGGAATTAAAATAGATGTTGAAATTATTGAGATCATAATTTTTATAGATATATGAAATTACTTATTACCACACAGGAGTCAAAGAACACTTTTTAAACAACTTCTAAAGAGAGCATCATGATTGGGTGCCTGGTGAAGCCTACTCACATTGTTGTCTATTTCATAATATAGAATTTTTCCCATTAAAAGTATACTTTTGGAGTCAAGAGAATGAACACAGAGTCAAGCAATTGACACAGAAAGTGCTGTCAAGAGTGGACACAAATTACGCTGCCTTTATTAGCTATTGTAAATTAAGTATACCTAGGCCTATTATAAACTAGCATGAAAGGCGATGGTGTCAAACACGTAAACTATGTGCAATTCAAAATCTCAACATCATGCTCAGGAATGGATCCAGCTGAAATTACAGTGGCCACCAGGACATCTCAGACGACCAACCAATCCAAGGGAATAAGTATAGCACCCTCAAGACAACACCCATTGCTGCACTGTTGGTGGCAGATGAACACCTTTTTTGGGCAACATGCCAGAGATTTCACTTTGAGGGAAGTGTATCGGGAAAACTGCACCATATCTCAATCCCATGCAAAGACCAAATGCAATGTGAGACAGGACAAAAATGACTCAGGTTCAAAACATATTGGCTGAGATAAAATCTGAGAAAAAATTCGCATCTAAAATGGGTTTCGACTTTTAATATTACACCAGTTCCGTGTACCCAGTAAGCCCACGGCAGAAAAAGAAATATTTCTGAGAAATCAGACCTTATTAAGAATATTGGTGATTTTGCAGAACAGATTAATAACGTAGGACACAGATGAAACCACACATTTTTTATATTTATCCCTATTTTATACTATTACTGTTCCCTTACTGTAACAGTCTAAGAACAATAAGCTATTATTATCAGTCAAGACAACAAGGTAGACAGTGGCGTAGGCAAGGGGAGGGTTTCGGGGGTTAAAACCCCCCCATTGGCTCCGAAAAAAGGTTTTTTAAAGGTTATTTTTCCGTTTAAGTAAGAAAAAAGAGCAAAAAACAGGGTTTCCGGCCATTAAAACCCCCCCATGAAAAATTCCTGGCTACGCCACTGAAGGTAGAACAGGTAGTATTTGTAAAGACATAAGATATGATAGATGTTATCTGTGATGCGGTGTGTTATACAGGTTTTTTTTAATTTAAGGAATTTCTCTTGAAGTGGCGCTATATAAATTGATGAGTTTGATTACGATAACAGTAGCATCATTATTTTTGTTTAAGTGTAGACCAACTACAAAAAGTTGAATTGATTCCTGGTTTGAAGATTCCTGGTTGATTACAACCATATAGCTACTTTTGAGCATTAGAAGGCTTGCTATTATAAGGGTAAAACTTTGATGGCGTTGTGCTAGTCCTAAATTTTATTATTTTCTCTTACAACTTTTTGTTTGATGTTTCTGGGGAGAATGGAACCAAATGGCGCCTTGGAGAACAGTCAAATCAAACTTTCATTTCTAACGACCACCCTAATATCCTTCCTACTTTGAAAATATGCATTATATTTTCCCACCTGGGAATGTTTAATACTTGGATGTTTTGACTTTATGCTTTGTTTTACTCTTGGATTGATGCTGCACTTAAATAATTGCTCATATTTTTACATTAAATTTAATAATCACTGAGAAGAAGGTTTAATATAATCATATCTGGCTGCAATTTTTGAGCAACGGATGTCTGAAAAAGGCAGTAATAACGCCTATTACGGTCAGGTGTGACTGTGCATTTCTGTGTAGATTAGCTGACATCTAATGCTGGACAATGATAGGCCTACTTTAATTTCAATAGGCCTACCTCGGACAAAAAAAGTTTTGCAACTTAGGCAAAGTAATTCACATTTATTATTTTTATATTTAGCATTTGTATATCACTGACAGTATTAGCATTGTGATTTCATTGCATTCAGACAGAAATTAATACGGTTAGATAACTTAGCAATTTATATTTTTAATATGTACATACTGCCTTTTATGGAAGAAACTTTTACTAAACTTACTAAGTTACTAGTTTCTGGTTTAGCCCACATTTTCACCTGTCCACAGCGCTCGTGAATAAGCCGGTGCCCCGCGCTTGGCTTTCCAGTGGCGCTTTAGAAATTAGGAGATTACGATTACGATTACGATTACATCAGAGCCTTGACATCTGAGCTCTTTTGTTTCCCCAATTCATGCCTAAAGACAAAAGTTTGCTTATAAATCTTACATCAGGTGCACGCTTGTGCAGCAAATAGTCACATTGTAGGAAGTTGGCATTTATCTAAAGTGTGCTCAAAGCACTTGTGAGAGTGGACATTAATCTAACTTATGGACTGTTGATACTCGAGTGAAAATTAACACAACAGAGGGTCAGATAACCGTAGAGCAGATGTTAAGCTGGATGTTGTTGTTGGTCGAGAATTGGAAAATGGGGGATCAGGTGAGTTGGGGCAAGTGTTCTTAAAGAGGTGAGACTTTAGTGAGTGGAAAACACAGGAGGTGATGGATAGAGGAGCCTGAGAAAGGTGATGGTGGGTGATTGGAAACTATGGTTAATGAACTGAATAAATGTGGAATTGAGGATGTGGATCATTCCAGAATTCAGAGACATGGTGCAAAGATACGACTTGGTTGGATGAATTACGGTTGTTGTATTCGAATGACAGTAAACTGCTACTCCTCTACCAGACATAATTATGTAGAGCTTCTGTGTGTAGATTTCTTGTGATGCAGGCTACTGCATGAATGCACTGAATTAAACTCACTTTCTGCTGTAGTCTGACAGAGATAACCTGCACTTTGCAGCTGTATTTTTGTGTACAGTATTCCTGCAACATCCACCAACGTTGCATTTATGACAAACATTAGCATAATGTTAGCAGCCACTGCTGCATAAAGGGTTTGGGTCCACTATTCCGAGGGTCCATTATTCCGAAGGTCCACTATTCCGAACCCTGACCCTAAACCTAACCCTAAACCTAACTATAACCCTAACCCTAACTCACCCTAACCATAACCCTAACCCTAAACCTAGCCCTAAACATAACCCTAACCCACCCCAAACCTAACCCCACCGTATAACCATAACCCTAAACCTAACCCTAACCCACCCAACCATAACCCTAACCCAATACCCTAACCTTAACCCACCCTAACCCAACCCTAACCCACCATAACCCTAACCTGGCTAACCACCAAGGATAACGAAATATAGCGGATATTCGGAATAGTGGATCTTCGGAATAGTGAACCCTCGGAATAGCGGGCTGACACCGCATAAAGAGTGTAGACTGTTTGCTATGTGGCATAATAGCAGTATTAAAATAGCACCACCAGGGCCGGATTAAGGAATGTAGGGCCCCTGTTTGGAAAACTTTTTGACAATCTTTGGCCGAAAAATCTGATGACTTTTTTAGTCGTTTGGTAAAAATTTCTTTAGAATATACACATTTTTCCTGCAAAAATAGCTGACGACCTTTTTTAGTCGTTTGGTCAAAATTTCCTCACAATATACCAATTTTTCCCTAAATTTTTTTTCACATGTGTGGGGCCCCTAAAGCGTGGGGGCCCGTGTTCGGTCGAACATGTTGAACATGCTTTAATCCGGCCCTGAGCACCACTGTATCGCAGCCAACCTAAAGATATTCTGCATGGCTGTATGTATATTGATGATTAGTTTAAGAATTGAATTATTGCAGGAAAGAACCTGGCTGTGTTTCGTGGGGACGATGGCCGATCACATGTCATTGATGCCTACTGCCCTCACATGGGGGCGAACCTGGCCGCAGGGGGCATCGTCAAGGGCAACTGTCTTGAGTGTCCCTTCCATGGGTGGCTGTTTCGGGGAGATGACGGAAAGTGCATTCACATCCCATACTGTGAACGCAAGCACAGTAAGTTGCATTGCATTGCACAAGAATTCTGTCATTAAATGCGATGATGTAAATGGCAACTGAAAACTACTATCGTTTTGTCAATTTTTCAGGAGGGGGATATGTCATCTCTGTTTTTAGTGGGCACAAATAGTGTTTATACAAATATATACAGTAAGTTATACTCATTGCAACATGATAGTAACCTATCATATATTATAGTAGTAAATAATGTCATTATAATCATATATTTTTATTAGTAAATAATATCACGGTATATTATATCACTTCATGTAAAACAATGATGAAAACAGCAACTAAAGACCAATATCATTTTGTCAAATTTTTCCTCTCTAGTCGTCGTAACAATTCCTACTTTTCTCTCCATTGATTTAATGCTTGTTGAAACCAAATGGGGGGCCCCACGTCCTATGCACTTTTGAAATGGGGGCCTTGGCTGGATTGGCCCCTCTGGTTCCGCCCCTGCCTGGCATGTAACTGGTGTCTACTTCCGGATTTTACTCCGATAAATAGACCTACTTCTGTAAAGTTTTGAATCAATGTCAAGAAGTTTAAACTTTGATCACATCATATCTGAAGTGTAATTTGATGTAATTTAATATTCATTAATAAAAAAAATTCAAGGCGTTACGTAACGTTCAGCTCCCCGCACCCACCCACGTAACATTTTTAATGACCCCACCCACCCACCCTTGAGCGTTACGTAATTATGCAATGACCCTTACTGAAATTTTTAATGACCATTTTAAGTGTAGGGCATGGTATTCAAGTGCTCAGACTTTAGTTGGGCAGAATGCGTATGGAGTCTATGGACAAGCACCCCTTGAAGATAATTGTATGGACTGGTAAGAACAAAAAATGTGTTGAAAATTTATCAAATGCTACCAAAGTTATCTAGTACCTGCATTATTAAAAATATTTTGCCAAGTCATTGAACGCCTATGCATGCAACATTTAAGTTTTGTGCAGCAGTAACAATTGTGAAGTCAGAAAGTAGTGCCATGTTACGCTTGGTTTTCAAGGTTATCGTACTTAACTGCATAACTGTCTGGTATGCCTACCTGTACCAGTGAAGTCTGTAGCAACCGCCCGTTGCTATCATGATTCACAAGGGCCACATTATCTTGCATGCAAAGGTTAAGGATACGTACGTCATATCTTATCGTCTGCGTACCAGAGTTCATATTTGGATTTCTTTAGTCTATTGTATTTATTCAGTAATACAAGGGGCCAGAAGTGATGAGCAAATCTTGCGATGGTTGAGGTGCCCTTCTGTCAACTTGAGTGGTGAGTAAAGATGACAGGAGGGCAGTTTATGTTAAATTAATTAAGCATATCGAAAGAAGTTGTAGTTGGGGTGTGGGCGAAATCACGTGTTTGAAGATAAGCTTTTCAGTAAGGTACATTAACAGTCCCAAAGCTCAGGAGCTGTAATTGTTTAGTTACGTTGCATTATGCAACTAATTACATTTACTAGTTCTAATGCATGATGTTACATTATTTGACCTAAGTAAACATCTGTTTCATGGTGCCGGGGATAGAACAATGCTGTGGAGCAAGGCAGTTCAAACTTGAATTCATTCATTCAAATTCAATTCGAGAATTTATATAGCGTCTCTTCAAGGCAGCTACTCAGAGGCGTTCCCAGCCCAGCCACAGCTTAGAAAAGTAGGATTTAATGGTGGCCTTCCCTAAATGACGACCATCCCTGTTTAGCCCTTCAGGCCTTCATACTTGGGAGAGTTAGTGATAGTTCTAGGTAAAAAAAACTTCGAAAGGTGCCTTTATGCATTGGATCACTTTGATTTTGGTTGCGCGTAAGCATCATAAGATGAATGACGCTTTGATTAAGGAATGGTGCTTGTTGGCAGTTTCTGTCAATGAGTATGTCACCTTTAATGTTTCAATATTTTTCTAACTGGTTACAAATGATTACAGTGTGTGTGATCATTACATTGTGTTGGTTTTAATTTAGACACCAGCGAGCTTTGAAAAGCAATTTTCACTCTCATTTACTGACAGCAGATACGTGAACTTTAGATAACATACACCTAGCGGTCGAATTAGTGGACACTCAACTGATTCATGACAGCTGCTCTAGATAATGCCCTTGCAGTGCTTATCAAATTTTGCTGCTTCAGGACCACTTTAACACAATCAGAAATCATGTTGGACCACCTACAGACTACAGTCCTACGCATATCCTGACAATTTCTATGAAGAAAAAGAAAAGAAATATAACAGTTAATTTCAATCAGACCAGGAAAAAGTTATTTGTTGTACTCGTAGCTTTGATACTGGACTGTGAAAAAATCGGTCTGGAGGGTCAAATAGGTCACTGCAGGGCTAGGGGATGTTGAGCACGGTGGTGTAGGTTCGAATTCACCCCACTGCGTAGGAACCTTGGGTTAGTCCTTCACTCAATTGCTCATGAGCTTTGACTTGAAACTCCGATTCAGTGTCCGCACTGTAGTTGGAAGCGCCTCTGAGTAGAAGCTTGAAGTGTCGCTATAGCAAATGCGATAAATTAATAGGCCTAAGTTATATATATGAAATGGATTTGTTCTGTTTACATGTTAGACCTATATGTAAATGTTTTCGTATTGAAGACTTGAGGATATAAATAGACCTTGTTTTCGTTATGGAATTTCCTCTAGTAGTTCATTTCTTTGTCTCTGTTTGTGGAGAAGTTTTTGATAACTAAAAAAATTCTCCTCTTAAGTTTTTGGGGGAATGTCGCTCCTCAATTATTGGGGCACGTGCATGACTGACCATACCCCCTCAAGTCTGCGCCTATGTCCACTTGCCTATCTGCACCATATAAACTGCCTTGAAGATAAGGAAAATAGAAGACTGTCGTCTCCCATTCCTTAAGTCTTAAACCACTGCGTACTGCATAGGGACCTTGAGCAAATCCCTCATGTGATTATATATCTGTGTAAGTGCTCGTAGATTTCATTGAGACTGGTTTAGTGGCCTTAATACAGACCCTGCTAGATGTGCGAGGAATCGTAGAATCTTCTTGTCTGTGGAAACGCCACCAATTGTGCAAATAAGCTGTGTCCACATTTCTCTGTGACAGGCGAGTTTGAGGTGTCGAGAATTAGTTTACTCTTTGAGAGCCATGGTGTTTGTGTTCTGGCTTGCTTGGATAACTTGAGCTGGCACTAAATCAATATTAACCCTGTACTACGGCCAAACTCTTTGTGCTGGTTGGTTAAATAAGTTATTTATCGTTTATCAACATCTCCTTTATTTCGTCTTTCTGCTTTTGCTTGTCTTTTTGTACTTTCACTCTCTCTGCAGTTACTGTGAAACACTACAAATGATAAATTGTTGATATTCTGTAGTTCCTGATGTTGCAAAGGTGAACGCGTATTCAACGTTGGAGCGCAATGGTTTCATCTTCCTGTGGCACCACGCAGAAGGACTTGAACCCACGTGGGAGCCCCCGGAGATCGAGGAAATCACTCTTGGCAAATGGAAATACCATGGCAGGACCGAGCACTTTGTCAATGCGCATATAGAAGTAAGTAAGACCTTTGTTTCGTCTTTTGTTCTTTGACGACAGTCGACGCCACTTACCTAAGTGCATAGCAGAAAAGTGCATAATTCAAGCTTATGTTCATAGAAGCTGGCCGCTCCCATTTAAAATCGGGTATTTCAATGGAAGACAACTCGGGTCTGTGTATTGCATATGATTATATACATGCATAGTTTGGTTGTGTTCATAGCTGACTGCAGGCCTGTTATGCATTGCTCTGTGCATATCAATGCCACTTAATTGCATAGGAACATGATAGTCAGCTGAGACACCAAGTGGCTGTGTCTGGTGACATAATGCTGCACTATCATCCATTGACATTCAGGAGTGTGAGCACGGTCTGAGCCCCGTTTCTGTAGATTGCTTGACGCTTGTGTCTTGCACTTGCACGCCTGATTTAAGATTTAATGCTTAGATTTACCTAATAAATGCCACTCAATGATTACTGACGGCATTATAGTACTGTATGTAAACTTCATCTTTGTTGTAACTTCCAGTACAGTTAGGCAATTTGTGAACTTCTGTTATATGCAGAAATTGGTTAAGTACATAATCGATTATGCAAGTCAGTCCCTGAGCTATGTACTTAGCGCCAACTGTACAACGAGAACGATGATGGTGCTAGATCTGTCAAATATATCCGTGGCTGGTATCAGCAGCATTGTGTCAGTGATAATGATAATGAGAGATGGTGATGAAAATAATGGTGATGATGATGACAAAGACGACGACGACGAATCCACCTCAAGTCGCCGCGTAGGGACCTTGGGCAAGTCCTTCACTCGCAATTGCTCAGCGCTTTGGCGTTAAACTCCGATGCAGTGTCCGCTCTGCGGTCGGGAGCGCCTCTGAGTAGTGTGCTTGAAGGGGCGCTATAACAAGTGCGCATACAAACAAACAGATGATGTTTGGCTGATCATAAATTATAATTATTGAATAGGTTTGTTTGATTGATCAGCTAATTGCATCTGTGTTAGGAGATTCCAGAGAACGGCGCCGATGTGGCCCACCTGTTCCAGGTGCATGGTCCAATGATCACAGCTGGTACTGACCTGCGCTTCACAGCAAACAAGCTATGGAGCTTTGCACGGCATGACTGGGGTGGACAGTGGAACCAGGATCCAGATCCAGACTTAAAGCACGTCGGAGTGCTTGATCTTTACCATTCGATCAAGCTCGGCAACTGGCACTTCTCGCTGCTTGACATGAAAGTTGTTGCTCGCCAGGTGCGTGCGTGTCTGCTTTGCTGCTTAGCATAAGATTACCATACAGGCATCAAAAACTAAGATGCTGTCCAGCTTAGAATCTGCTTTGCACCTCAAAGGACACCAGGGCTGTTTTTAAGGGAATTTTAGAACTGCACAACCCCTTCTTTTCTTTCACATCTTCCACGGTAAATTACTCCCAGTCGGAGGAAAATGGCCTTTTCCCAACTAGTTTTAACTGCACAGAAGTGCTTCTGTGCACAAATACATTTAGAACTGCACATTTTGTGTACAACTGCACGTTTAAAAAAAGCCCTGAAGGACACTGCAAATAGGCCAACTTTCCTGAATCTAGAAGTGCCACTTCTGGGTTAAAAGTTACGTCTTTGTTGCAGTCACTTTCTCTTCTAAGCTATACACCTGGAATTGAAATCACAGCTCTACATGTATATAGAGCCTTGTCAAGAAAGACTTCGGAGGCACTCTCAACTAGAAAACTGGATCGAACAGAATGATTTTCATGTAATTACAGAATAGAGGTAATGTAGAAATCGTAATCTCCAGATTTCTAGAGCGCCACGCGAAAGCCGAGATCAGGGCACCAGCTTATTCACGAGCGCTGAAGATCGTGAAGATCAAGACACATGTTAGATCAGGAAAGTTATGTCGAATGCAGTGAAGCTTGGCTGGTGGAACAATTAGGTCACTCTGTGTATCGGTAACCAGAGCAATTCCTGCTGCTGTATATAATATGCCAAAATCTTCAGTGATATGCAATACTACATCAGTTATAATAACTGTGATCAAGCAGCTTTTGTATGATATATAGTTCTCACTGGCAATTTATTAAATTCTGTTAAAAAATTAATTGGCAGATTGGCCCTGGAATGGTCCACTTGACGTTCGATTGTGCTTTTGGAAAGGGAGCCTACCTGCAAGTCTTGACTCCAGTCGAACCGCTGTGCCAGAAAATGATCCACCACGTATACTTCCAGAGATATGTGCCACGAATTATCCCAAAGTTCTTCCTCTTGGCTGAGGCTTTGATGGTTCGTATGTCGGAGTTGGTGATGCATAAAATTCTGTACCAATTTTTTCCCTTTTATTATAACAATATGGACTTTTAGAGACTTGGATCTGCAACTTTCTGCATATACTCTATACAGTCATCAGACAATATGGAGCATGGTAGTGATGTATAAATCTCTGATTATGATTAAGATAATTTTCATTAGGTTCAGTTGTTTGTTCTCTGCGCATATATTGTGGCTGAATGGACGTCTCTCAATAATATTCATTCTGCTCTTTAATCATGTTCCCACAATCCCACAGTCTTCGATATTCGTGCACTTTTCTGTTTTCGTAGTCTCAATTTGTTCAATGTGTCTTGTTTTACGTTGACAACATTCATAGATTCATACGTTTTTCGTTTGTTTGCCAAATTTGTTTAAATACATGGCCCGGTTCTTGCTAAACGTAATTGAATGTTTCTGTAAGTGGAATGTGACCTAGTGATCTGGAACAATAAGCTAAACGTAATTGAATGTTTCTGTAGGTGGAACATGATCTAATGATCTGGAACAATAAGCTAAACGTAATTGAATGTTTCTGTAGGTGGAACATGATCTAATGATCTGGAACAATAAGCTAAACGTAATTGAATGTTTCTGTAGGTGGAACATGATCTAATGATCTGGAACAATAAGCTAAACATAATTGAATGTTTCTGTAGGTGGAACATGATCTAATGATCTGGAACAATAAGCTAAACATAATTGAATGTTTCTGTAGGTGGAACGCGACCTAATGATCTGGAACAATAAGCGATACGCTTTAAAAGCCGTGTTTGTGAAATCAAAAGAGGATGCTCTTGTTGCTCGTCACAGGAGATGGTATTCGCAGTTCTACAGTGAGCACAGCCCCAGAATCAAATTTCAAGACGACACAATGGAATGGTAAGGTTGAAGACTAAGCCGTCGTCAGCCTCCTAGGCTCCTACTCAGAAGCTTCAAGATTCAAAAGTTGTGCAGACGTTTCAGCAGTAGGCCTATGGGGCTAGCAATAGTAATATGTTTGCATACATACATGCAGTCTTGTTGTCAAGACCAAGACCTTTGTACCGAAGACATTTGGTCCCAATACTAAAACCAAGACTTTTGGTCTCAAGACCAACACTTTATAAACTCCAAAGCCATGACATTAGAAAATGAGTCATACCTGGACATACTAAAAATTGTCAAGTCGGATGACCAAAATTTTTATGAAAACTTTTCTTATTTATTCAAGCAAACAAAGTTCTCTAAATGCAGACTGCACAGAACTCAAAATTTAATATAACAAATTTCTTCAGGTGAAATGTTATTGCAAATGCCTCTTGCATTTGATAAAAAATCAATTTGCTAATTTTGCTCAGAATTTCTCGGACCAAGCAATGCCCTGTGGGGCCTCACAAAATCATTCCGCCATAAGAAAATACATTCTACTGATGGCAAAGTCAATCAGACGCCTAACATTACAACACTGAAGACTGCATTGTTTGCTATTATGTTAATTATGCGTAGGCTAGCATTTTGTTTGCATCCTAATAAGGTTGATTTGGCATATTATGAAACAAACGGTTTGCAGCTTCGCAGTTTGCAAGTCCAGTTGAACCTTCTGCCATTTACAAAAGGTGTGTTGAAATAATTGTGACCTACTTCAGCAAAAGGAGGCGGAAGTGACAAAAATGAGTTTTGTATATTTTTGGATAAATGAGACAAACAATCATTTCTGTCTAAAATGCCGAAAAAATTATTATTCTATCTTAATTGGTTCCAGAGATATGAATTATAATGGGATGACTTAACCGAATAAGACCATAACATTACGCTTGAAACGGACCTTTAAAATTTCGTTTAAAATCCACAAATTTTTATTTGTCATACAAAATGCTTACATTTGCTGCAAAAGAGGTAAAATAATATTAAATCAATATATTTTTCAAGTAATAATATGATTTTGTCTACTGATATATACGAAAAAAACAATAATCGGAAAATTTACGCCTGATTTTTGTTTTATCGAATTTCCTCTGTTTTATCATTAGCGACTTCCGCCTCCTTTTGCTGGAGCAGGTATTAGGGTGTTGAAAACTTGTAACTGTTAAAATTACCAGGGAAGATCCTGATGTCATTCCTCGAGTTTTCAATATCCTATCTTGCTCAGCATGTCGAAATTGAACACACTCCTTGCGATTTGTTTTCCTTTTCTAGTGTAGTGAAAGAGTTGTATCCAAATGCAACGATGTGTGGAACTTTTGATTGACTAGAGCTTGCCATCGTGTAGAAACAAACGGTTGGAAGTAAATTACAGAAAGTCTAAATTTCTAAAACTTAAAATTGGGTGCATTCCTGATTCATGCAGATATGCTAGTTCTTTAAATGCAGGAGTTCTTAGGACCTACGTCGACCCTCAAATGACTCTATTCATATTGACAGTCGAATAACCAAGATTTTTAACCTCAAGACCAAGACTTTTAAAAAAGAACTTGAGACTAGCTCAAGGACAAGACTGCATACACGCACATACATATCTATAAATCTATTTTATCATTTGCATACATGTATGTAATAATAATTATATGTTTGGTTGCCTGTTGGTGTTATATGTGGCATTGGGCCTAGGCTTAGAGCTGTCTTCAGATTCAATGAATGATCTCCACCATTTTACCATATTTAAAAAATTTGTCTCTCTATGCATTTTTCTCTCAATGCTGAATCCTTTTTGTTATATATGATACACAATATATATATTATACATTATATATTATACTTGTGTCTTATACTTATATATATATTATACATTATATATACATTTAATAGTTTATAAGTGTTTGAGCAGCTATATTATACATTTACATGTATGTGTGCAGATACATTTTTTCAAGTGTTATACAATGGCCCTGTTGTCTGTTGAAGTTGGTGGCTTTTTTTGGTTGCAATGTCAAATCTGTGTTGAAAGTGAACAGCTGTAAGAAGAAGTTAAGAGTAAAACAGCTGTTGGACTATAGGTGCTGCAACCAAGGATTTCTATAACCCCGACCATGCCACACTAAGGACCAATTCATCAGTGTCTAAACCATCAGTGCTCATAAAGTGGCAAAAGAGAGCAATCACCTTGGCAAAAGTACCAGGTAGTTAACTGTGTGGGAAATTTGATTGTAACAATCGTACTTTTTATCAATAGGAATATCTAGATTAAAAGTCAAGTCAATCAAGATAGAATGTTTTGACCGTCTTGCTTAGACAACTAAACTATCTGTGAGACTTTGTTGTTTGTAGGCTACACCAAAGTGCGATTAGCAATTGGTCTTTAAAAGGATATTCTTACTTTGATAAAAAAATTATTTGTTATATTGCAACAACTTTGTCAAAACTTGTGAAAAATCTGAACATTGTGAGTCCTAGTAGTGATAATTTGTAAACATTGTACTTGTACCAAATGCAGTCCAATTAACAATGAACTTCTCTACCTCCTAGCCAGTAGGCCTACTCATGATCGCATTTGGTCCACATAAGGGTTAGGGTTAGTAGGCCTGGGTAGGCTGAATGAAACATCTGTTGGTTCTCCACAATTATTCTAATTGGAAAGATCTTGCAGCTGAAGTTAAATGTACAACAATTATGACGACTTTTATTAAGCATTATTTACATTGGATTAGACTTGATTGTTGTGTGTGTTAAAAGGCGACAGTGACATTTGTTACTAATGATGCTTCACAGAATGGTGCTTAAGAAAGGTTCAGTGAACCATGATGGAACCAGCTGAGTTGTAACATTAAACGTTTTGCACAAGAAACTTGCCATAAAAATGTACTAGGTCCTACTACAATCAGAAAATGGTGCAGGCTGTTAGGAATCAGTAATAAAATTAGTCAAAAAGACGGTGCCGGCAGGAGTCCGCCAGTGGTGAATATTCTGGTTGTGATGATTATAAATATATTGTATATTTACTGAACTTTTGTAGCTTTTTAGGTACCTAAAAGGTATAATAAGTGTCGAGATCAGTGCTTAAAGCACGGGGAAAAGAAGTGCCTGAACGCCCCTTACCTTTCCAGGCTGTGCGGCCAAATAAGTGGGAGGACGGCATTCAGATTTGAAAATAAGTGCATGGACGATGTCCATGACCGTCCAGGAACACTTTAAACCCTAACTAATAACTAATTGTGGTTAGTTGTCTACATTGAATAAAGTATGAGCATTGTAGAAAAATAACTGGGTTGCATGTTGATTTATGAGGAGTTCGAGGGAGCATTGAACACTTTATTCTGGGGTCCTAGGACTAAAAGTGTTGTTCAGACCCCCACAACAAATCTGACAATTTTCACCCTGTTTGAATGCCAGGATTTTAGCAAGATTTTACAATTCCCTGTGTTGCCACATATATCTTAAAGTGCCAAATTAGATGTATTTTTTACACGTGATCTATTTTATGATGGACAGATGCTTTAAAAATATTGACGTTTAATATAAATATAATATTGGCAAATCTGGACATGTGTGATTGAGTCGACTAATATTTTGTAAGCATTCAAGCAAAGCTTTTGTAATTTTTCAGTTGCTACATAGTAGCAGTGTTTAGTAAACAACTAAACACTGAATCCGTCAGTGAAAATAAACTTGTCATGCCAAGATCTTGTCATGAGTTGTTGATCTTTCTAAAATGCTTCTCTTATGTGCTAAGCAATTCGAAGATTTTTAATGCGTGTTCGAAGTCTTTACACGAGGCTCTCTAAAATAAATGTACCTGTAGTTCTTCTTCAGGTTCTCTGCCCCTAGACAGGTTCGAATGCAAAATGTTGCCACTCCCTCCTCAGTTCCTGTACTAGTTTCATTTTGCATTGGGATATATAGAGAGGTGGAAATGTAGTTATGAAGATCCAATTCTGTTAATTTGTGGATATATAACAGCAGAGTAGGGCTGCATAATACTTTTATCATTCAAAAAGTATATTATTTGTCTCTTTATTACAGATTCTGTGCAGATGCAGTTCTGGCATTGCAATGATCCTCTTTAATCTTTGCATTATGAATATTGATATATATCTGAATAGCCACTTGATGGCTGGCATTAAATATAAAGATCACAGAACTACTACCAGTAATTGTAAACATACCAAACCAATAGAAGAAACAGCCTTTCAAAATTACTGGTGTATGATTTCTATTATTCATCATTCGCAGTGCAAATATTTTCACAAGTCTCTTTGTAAAATGTCGAGTTTAGCAAATCTATAATGTTCTGCTCGAGTAGATCGTACGAGAACAATAATTCCTTTGAGCATAATTTCCTTCAGTTTATTTCTCACATTTTGGCCTTCATTTTTAGACCTAATTTTCTCACAGTAATTCTTTTGATTTTCAATAAGAGATAACAGTCCACACAAGGAGACAAATCCTACCGCTGACCCACAGCCTTTCGAAAAGGATACCCCATTCCCAGATGTGACATAACCTAGGTTCAGTCTAGAACAATGTCGAACAACATCGCCAATGACCGGCAATGCTTCTAACACAGTTGTCGTTACTTTCTCACATGCTTCAGAAACGGGTTCGGACAGATTTCCTACGGATTGTTTCTTAAGACCTGAAATTGTCTCACATTGGATTTTTCCAACTTCCAGCTTTTGCTTTTTTGTTGGAGGAGCCAAGTTTGAATCCTCCTTGCAATTTCTTTTCTTTCTTTTGAACACTTCTGCTTTATCTTCAACAGTTAGAATTTCTTTTGTCTTTTTGATGCCATCCTCACGAACATGCACAGGACTGCCAGACGATTCATAGTACCGCGACAGATCTTTTTCATCCGGCACACAGATCATAGAAAACCGACCTGGTGCACCACGGCCAGACACCTTCAGATGCACAGGAACCAGACATGGTGTATGGTTAAGCTTCTGCAGTGCAACCAAAGCAGCCTCTCTTCTTACCGCTTCCTTTTCAGCCGCGCTCTTACCACGATTCTGTCCATCAGTTTTGTTCATCAGCATCTGTAATGAATGCAGCATAGCTTTGCTTCGTAAACAGTAGAAGTTTTCCGTCTCAGGTGGCGCAACTTCCGTCGCTGCATTTCCAACGGTATCGTCTGTTTTCTTCCACCCGGCTATCAGCTCGCTCCAAGGATAGTGGAAAGGGGCTTTCACTTTGAGTTTTGCATAGTTGATCCTCTTTGCTGGTGGAATTTTACCATACTTCTCATTGCCTTTTACATATTCAGACAGGTTCATTGCAGCCCCAGCACAAGTGTCCGGGTAGTTGTCTGGAAAGATCAGCTCCGGTCGCTCAAAGCTGATGTGGCGCAGCTCCTGCAGCCCGGCTGGATGGGCCTCACTGTGGTTGAGAGCGATCCAGAAGGGAAGTGACCAACCACTTGGCAAGATGACGTCCCAACCACACCCATACCCTGCCCTACCAACCGGACTTGAACTACTCGTAGAGGCAGCCATTCCTAGGACTCCAGGATTTTGCACCAAAAGAACAGGAACTCTTGATTCTTTTATGCCAATCTCCAGAGGTGAACCTAAAAAATGGAAAACCAATCAGACTCAGCTTACAGTACATAACCTTTAAACACAAATCAATTACTTTTTTGCAACATTCAGCCAAGGACCATTGCACGAAAATGATAAAAAGATTGGTCACTTAGCTTCTTGCATGCAGTCCAGTAACAATCTAAGTTAATTGCATTGATTACAAGACCATCAGACTGCAGTCCAGACTAAATGCGGACAAGGAAACAATGGAACAGAGGAAAACCGTATATATAAAGAAATTAAATGTATCGTACTAATGAATGTAATAGCATCTGGCATTTATATAGCACCACACTTTAAGAAACAGTTAAATTACTCTTGATTAACATGGACTTCAGACTATGGATGGGATAAAATGATGAGTCGAGCATTTTTATTATGCTGCACACAATATTATAGATACACTGGACACAGAAAATAACTAACGTAGAGGTGCGAAGAAAACTTAACAGCAAATCAGATATGGTAGAAAATATAATGGAAAGGAAACTGAAACTATTCGGACACATCCAAAGAATGAGTGACGATAGAAAGATAAAGAGTATAGTGACGGGAATCATGGAGGGATCGGGGAGAAGGGGAAGACCATGCAGAGAATGGTTGCAGGACATAGAAGAGTGGTGTGGGATGAATGCGCAGGAGCTGACACATCGAGTACGGGACAGGGAATTATGGAAGAAAGTAGTCAAATGCGCAGTGGACACTGCTTTCAACCCACGGATCATGAAGAAGAAGACTTATACAATATTGGCTGACACCACATTCCTGGGCTCCAGCACGCTACACTTAAAGTCAGTGGAGACAATTCTAACACAGCAGACAATTAGGCAGCTCACCTGGAACCAAGTTTTTTGCCTTCAGATCGTTTATTTCATGGGTCGCCATCATTGTCGACTTCACCAACTGTCGAACATCTGCATCCCATATCGGAGATGCGCTGACCCAAGATTCCAACTTCTCCGTCTGCTGGCGCCTTGCTACAAAGATCAAAAACATTCATAAGAGTCACGAGTATATGGTTGCATACCATAATGCCTTTCTGAATGATTATGATAGTCCACTAAGTCTAACTGTGAGTCAGCTTTGTGTAAAACATTGGAAAGCTGTTTACAGGTTAATCTTCAATTTTAAAAAGTTTTATAAGTTTTACTTGTCTTATAAAAAAATATTTAATTACCATACATCAGATTGTATTACTAACAGCTGCCTTTCTAAAGTTAATTTTAAAATATTTAAATTATTATTATCCAGGAAGTTTTATTTAGTGCCTTTTCACGTTAGGTCGCTGAGAAGCGCCCCCGGCCGAACTCCGGCTAAATAGGACAGTTTAAGATTTTTAAAGAACAAAGTAGAGTGGCTCCTGGGCACTAAGCACAGTACAACAGGGAGACCATTTCAGGCTACGAGACCAGCACTCGGAGAGCTCTCTGATAGTAAGTAGTCAGTATCATATTCATAGTGATGTGTATCATGTAAACGTCACGAATTTAAACCAGCTGCTGTAATGTAAGGGTGAAATCAGTTCACATAGCACTCCAATAGAAAATTATTTGAAGCCATAACTGCACAACATACACTGCAGCACTTGCACATTTAAACAGAAGATACCCACAAAAGTTTAAATGATCTAAATCAACCTACGTGCATCTTCATATGTTGGCTCTTTCTTTGGATGGCCAGCAACTCGTGGATCTCGAACAACGAGACCATAAACAGAGTTTGGAAGCAAATCAGTTGGACTTTGATACGTTTCGACCAGACTCCAGTTGGACGCCTGTCTCAAAAACAAGCCGCTGCTTTCTTCTTCTTGCTTGTTCCAACTTTGCCACCAAACAGGGAGCATTGAGCCTCCATCTGAAACTTTATCATCCATTTTTGCTGGCAAAAACACCCTTCGCAGAACATCCTGAGATCTAGGCCCAATCAACCGGAACCTATTGATCTGATCCTTAAGAGAACGAATAACAACCGCTCCAATGCTTTGATCGTCCTCAAGATGACCTGTTGCATCATCACAACCTTGAAAGACTTTCTTAATTTCATCGAAGATCAACTGGTATGATGCTGGATGAGTCCAAATCCACAAACTTCTGGATGATTCCCTATCACAGGATTCACGTTGCGGCTTCCAGAGATATTTCACGTCGCCTAGAGCGTGGAATGGATACGAGTTCTCTCGATACAAAACTGTTTGACCTTCCTTGGTCCCTCGAATGTACTTTTGACTAGCAAAACTTGGTCCTAGCAGAAAACATAAACAACATAAACAGTTATTTGGTACTTTTTGCATTGACCTCAGATACCTGAGCAGAGACCATGCAGCCCATCACAGTTCTAAAGCGTGTTTCTAATGCTGGCATGTTCTAATCGCAATTTATCAAAATACATCGCTGTGTTTACCAACCTAAAGAGCAAACGGCTAATTCGAATTCTTATTCCCTTGAGTGACTGAACAATGAACATATCTCTAATACAAGTCTTGTCATTATTAATTTTCTCAGTCCTGCTATTATCTTTGTATCTGACATACGGGGGCCTGGTAGCGCAATGGATAACACGCTGGCGTAGAGTGCGAGAGGTAGTGAGTTCGAGCCCCCGTTAGGCGGATTTGCTTTGTAGGCTGCTATTAGCGCCACGTAATTACAAAGCTGTCTGTTCAGTTAGTAGTTAAGTTTAATTAAGATTATTGCATAACTTGTAAATGTAAAGCGCAGTGCGTCTTGCAAGCGTTTAATTAAAGAAAAGATATTATTATTATTATTATTATTATTATATTAAACAGCACATTTTAATCACCTTTACTGGGCAATTTACCTGCATTCTTCTGAAAATTTTTAGGCATTCTTTTGATGCCTGAAATCTGATGTGCCTCAAAACAGGTTTGGTACTTAAAACACCATGCAGTGCAAAGTGGCAGCAGTTAGTCTAACAATGTATACAGTGTATAATGTATATCAGGCTCCTGTCTAGGCAACATTTAGAAATATTTGCAGCGCAGTGACCAACCTCATGCTCTAAACTACATTACAACTGTTTCCTTATAAAAGCATCACTTCTGCAACACAAGAAAATCATTACTACAGAACAGCCAAATCTTTTTTTAAAGTATAACTAGCCATTAGCATGGATTAAGTTATAATTATATACAAGCAAATATTATATATTCTAGTTACTTTTTCATGGCTCCAAAGACTCTTGCCGTAATGGAATATATATCTCTTATATCACCCTGTCTTATGGGACACAAGTAAATGTTCCAATGACTTACCTATTTCTGTATTCGTTAGCTTTGAAAGTCCAGATAACAACAGTTCCTGAGGTCCATTAATTTCTATACAGCAGTAGTAAGACAAGTCCTAAAACATAAAATCTTACAATATTATAAGTATCAGTTGTAGACAATCACATTCTCATCCACTCAGTATGATAAAAAAAACACAATTTCGTGAATCTAATATGTCCAAGAATAAATTTATATCATAGCATAACACATTGACTGCCTACACGCCATGTTAAATGACTGGCTGAAGGACAAGGGCGGATACAGGAATTTTCGAGGGGGCGCAAAATTTTTTGGTCTTGTGAGACAGGAGAAAAAATTTTTTAGTCATCGACCAAATTTTCCGGGAAAAAAATACCATTTCATCCGCCGAAAAAACTGATGACCTTTTTTTTAGTCATCGGCCAATTTTCCGGGGAAAAAAATACCATTTCATCCGCCGAAAAAACTGATGACCTTTTTTTTGTCGTTGACCAATTTTTCGGGAAACATCCGCCGCTGAATCGACGGGGGGCCAAGTCCCGTGCGATTTTGTAATAGGGGGGGCCTAATGTCCTGTTTTTTCTCCCAATACATTTATTTAATGGCTTGTTGAAACCAAATGGGGGGGCCACGTCCCATGCAATTTTTAAATGCGGGGGCATGGCCGGATTGGCCCCCCCGGATCCGCCCCTGCTGAAGGACGAGTTAACTCATCCTTGGCGGTCAACGTGTTAATTGACAAAAACTCACATATTAGTCAGGCAATTGGAATAAAAGAAATTTAAAAAGTCTTTTCCAATGAACATATCAGTAAATATGCAGAGCATCAATGCAAGAGAAACTTCGTAATCAGAGTTTACATCATTTTACAGTAAATATTAGTCGTGTCTTTTAAATATTCGAAATAACATCTTTAAATAACACGGCAGTTAAAAGAAATAAAGAAATTCTTACGAAAGCGAGGCATTTATTGGCGGAGTCCCGATAAGCCGCTCGTACACCACGGTCGTTGGGATGCAAAGGCAGCTTGTAGCCCCACATCTCGGCCATGTGAAACCTTTTCGCGTGCCAGATGTGTGTCTCTAACCATGCATGTTTACGCTTACGACGCTCGTAATCCTGAAGAAGGTTACGCGGACGGCGACGGTGACGACGCGATGGACGCTTGCTGCCTGTCGTGATTCCACCAGACTTCTGCATCTGACAAGGTAAGAAAAAAATGAATGCTACAAATCGCTTATAATACAACAGTTTCTTAGCTACACAGAAAAACAGATTCATACAATAAAAAACAAATTTTATCAGAGGTGATAATGAACATCGGTCATGGAGGTTTTATGTGGCCAGCTTATGTCAAGCCATAGCTATCTTATGAATTCTCCAAATCTGAGATCAGCAGGAATGCCCCCCAAAAATGCAAAAGAGATTCAATCATTCCAAACATCTATATGGAACCTCTTTGAGAAAATGATTCAGAGGTACTCAAAACACAGCACGATTAAAAAACAGTGAGAAATAAAAGTAGGAGGGAGGGTCTTGGGAATGAGGCAGATCTCTAAACGGACGTCATTCCACGTAGGGGGCCCAGCAGCTAGAAAACATGATATTCCGCCTAGTGAAAGTAAGAGCAGAAGGAGCAAGGAGCAGACCCTGTTCAGATGAGTGCATGGATCGAGTTGCCCTTGGCACAAAGTATAGGGCAGCATGGCCAGCAAAAGCAGCCAGAAGCGAGGCCCAGTAAGCAACACCAAAAAAGGTAGTTATCCGAAACATAATAAATTGCTGAGAAGGGAGCCAGTGGAGAACACCATGCTTGTACCTAGAGACATGGCCAGATTTTGGTGTATGGCATTGGCCAATAACGCAGGCATCCCAGTCAACCACACAGGAACCAAAGACAGGAATTTGTCGGTTATATGCTACCAATTGGCAAGAGAAGAGACTGCACCCTGACAGTGAGGAAATTTTCATTCTAACATATAAAAATGAGCTAAATAAATGGTCAATGGTCATGCACACACAAACATACAACTTCCAACCCATAGCATCACTGACATAAATAAGTGTCTTCCCTTTCCCAAATTTAGATTAAATGTTGGCACTCAATAATCTTTTCTTATGTCCATCAACCAGTAATGATCAACATAAGAAAAACTGGATGGACATTTTCCACAAAGTACTGAATCCAAGGATTTAGATGTACTATTTGCTCAATCCAAGTATGAACTGAGTATACTCTGTTCCGCGTATTAATCTTCACATTTTGATGTATATAAGTCATCTAAAGTTATCTAAATATAATTTGTATTTATAGTAAATTATACATATCTCATTTTAGAAATAAATAATCAATTAAATGGACTTGACCTCAATTGTGGACTTTTAAATTTAGATTTTTCCGGAAAAATGAAACAAATCGATAGACCTATGCATGTTTATTGAAAAATAAAACTATTTTGCATTTGCAACAAATTGTGTGTATAGCATTTGCAGACACGAATCCTTCCAAACAGTGATGAAAATGGGATATTCAGTCAAGGAAAATGTCCATGACATCCCACACAGTTGGTGCCTGCATAATAAGCACGTTTAAAAGAAAAAGCAGAACTGTTGAGCATTACTTCTCTCTCAGCCGCCAGCCGTAATTCGCGTGGCAGACGTTTAACGTTGTGACTTGCGGCTCTGCGTCTCATGTGACGCGGCAACTGTTGCATAACTCGAGCGTTGGAGCTGACACGCGAAGCATTCTCTCGCATCGCATCCAGCTCACGACCTCGACTTTCAAGAAACTTAACGACAGAGATATCTAAGAAAAGAAAAACAATGTATGCACTGTGCAATTAGATTTTAAACATGAAATAATTTAAGAAATTTCTGTCTTCAACAACTCTTTATACGTCATCTTATGTATTGCATTTTCTGATAAATTAAACTGTATACGATTCAAGTACGACAAATATTTCATTGAAATTTAAATGCATCAATAACCTGAAAACTAGCAACTGAAGGAAAGCAGAAGAAAAACTATAATGACAGTAATGGGAAAAAAAGTTATGAATGCAAATGTACCTTAGTAAGAACAAAAGACAAAACATGTCACAATGCCGCATTAGATCAAGGCAAAGTACAGCAATGTTACTGGTCAGTAAGCAACCATACAGTGCTTGAATAATTCTCCGCTTATTAGTACTAATGCAAATTGAGTGATAACGAGGTCATTGTTAGATTACAGCAAAACAATTACACAATGGATCCCTCATACCTGGGACGACATTTCTGAGTTTCAGTACAGGCATGCGTAAACCATAACCTTTATCATGAACAATCAGTAATCAGGGTCATGTATCTGACAATACAATTAGCATATATAAATATACGCAATTGGTCTAATCTTTAATACCAAATAAATCAGTGAGATGTGCTAATACAAAAAAATTAAACAAGAAGAAAAATAAATAGATATACACTGAAATGCAGTCTGCATAATTACCCAGTGCAGAAGCAGATACCATGCTACCGTCACTTTGATTTTTATCTTTAACTTTTACTGAAGTTGTCTCTAACTTCATGCTGGCATTATCGCTAGTAATAACGTTCATCTTCAGTTGGTTCTCGTAGCCGTAGCTGATCTCAACTAAAACATAAATAAAAATCAAGTAAAATTTGAACAGCTTTACCTACATGAATGTACCGAGATTGTACTCACACAATTCCAGTAAATAATTCAATTACGGTAATACAATGGGCACGAATAAATGACCTCAATTGTCTTCTGTCTTTTGTCAAGTCCAATGTTCTCCTCAGTGTCAGTCCAAGTGATATAATGTCCTCATTTATATTGTCTATCCAGCGTAGTCTTGGTTTGCCTTTGTCTCATTTTCCTTCAAATTTTGCATGTAGTGCATTCTGTGGAAGTCGGTCATTTCACACTGCACACGCAGTGCACAGTATACCTCTCTTAGCCAATACCGATGAGAAGTGAGTTACAACAGTAAAGCCGCTTACAAATGAAGACATTAGTCAGCAAAACTAGGACAGTTGGAGAGATCTATGTCAGATGATTCTGGATAGGAATACCCTGTAATTGATATGATTTTCATATGGCCTTAAGTATTATCATCTGGAAATGTGTGATCATTAAATCATGAGTGGTCATGAGTGGTAACATTCAAGTTTCAGCAGCTGATCACCATAGGGCTGCCAACTTTTGATTTTGCCATTCCGGGACGCCTTCGGCCACTTGATGTGCCATGCATTACCAATTTAGGCAATCCACAGAAACGCATAATGTAACAAATGTTGTGTCAGCCCAGTATAGGATCTACAATGTACTAAAAAAAGTCCTTAATAATAAGTAGCCTGAATTTTATACAAGAACCAACTTCAAGAAGACATCATTTCAAACTTCAGTCACATAGGCCTATCAGAGTAAGACTTATAGACCCAAATTGAGGGAAGTTCGCAGGTAGACCTATCGTAGGCCCATAGGCCTGAGACTGGAGAACAGAATTTATCTTCAATTTATACGCTTAGCGGCCTTAGCCTACTTCTGTGCTTTAAACAATTCCAGAACACTGGGCACGAAGTTGTAGAAATCAATACATGCTAAAATTTATATTAAGCACCAGTTCTGCTTTAATAAGATCGGTGAACTCTCTGTGCTCTCAGGGAATTGCGATTATTAGACAACAGATCGTTCATAATGCTATGCTCTCTCGGAAAAAGTAGGCTATTAAAAATGGACAGATTATGCAAAAGTGAAAACCGAGTGTCAGTGGTTTGTAAAGTTTTGAAAACTTCATCAGGCGAATGAGGCGATATTCAGCCAACAACGTAATGTGTAGGTATGATAGAGAGCAGAACGCAAAATCATCGTAAAAAATTATTGAGTTTATATAGTAAGCAAAAATTAATAGGAACAGCAATTGTGCTAAGTGAACCTCTAGACCAAATTCCGGGACAATTTGAGATCAATCCGGGACACGGGACGCTCAGGGCCGATTCCGGGACTGTCCCGGCGAATCCGGGACGGTTGGCAGCCCTAGATCACCATGGCCTTCCTTGACCGTAAATATTCAAAACAGTGCAGTGCATCTCATCAGTCAAATACTTAAAATCAGACATGCGACTCATGTCTCAAATTACATGCTAGAAGTTCTGCACTGGCTCTCTGTTCATCAACGTATTGAATAGAGGTTTGCATGTGCACTTGTTATAGCATCCCTTCAAGATTCTACTCAGAAGCGCTCCCGACTACAGCGCGGACACTGCATCAGAATTCCACGCTGAAGTGCCGAGCAATTGCGAGTGAAGGACTTGCCCAAGGTCCCCACGAAGCGGCTTGAGGTGGATTCGAACCTGCAACCCTCTGGCTGTAGGGCAACGAGCATACCCACTACACCACCAGATCCCACAGGTGATGCAAGCTAGCAGCTGCTCCAATATACCTACTTGATCTTTACCGACCTACGTGATGGGATGCTTTCAGTTCCTTTTGTTCGTACGTCCATCGTGCAAAGCCATGTTTTTCTGTGATTGGCTGGACAGTATGGAATAGCCTCCCTTTTTTTTATAACTGCACCTTTCCCCTTCGTCACTCTCTAACACATTCTATAAGCACTTGAAACCCGTCCTTTATGGCCAGTCTGGAGAACCTCTGAGCAGTTTCCTGTCTTATTGCTGCTTAACGACACTGTGTCGTATTAAGGATGATTAGTTTCGCCCTCCTCCTTTTTCCAGGCTTAGGACTGACACTGCCAACTTGCGAGCAGAGGCGTATATGAGTAGTTTCCTTGAAAAGATTATATAAGTACTTGAATGAGTGAATAAATAAATGAACGAACGAAGGAGCGAATGAATGTCAATATTCACTCGCCTGAGGCTATGACCAACCTTCGAGAAATTAAAGTTGCCTCGTGAGTCGTGCGCTGTAATTGGGTGTATGCAAAATTCTATTGTTAACGCTACTCAGGCATTAATTATTATTATTGTGGAATTCAAAACCCGATGTAAAAGTTAACTATCAACCTATCCTTACACGAATTTTACTGTTAGAAATGCATTGGTACATTTAACATGCAGACTATATCAACCTATAATATCGCTCAATAATTCTAGCCGGAAGTTATGTTCCTACGACCATAGACATCATATATTACTACAACGTTAATCTTCGCGTATTTGCAGAGCGCCATTCTTTAACATGGTGTACCTTGTAGAACGCTGCGCAAGGCGTCGCGAGACAATGTTGGTATTATATTATATTATACATTTCAATGCATACATTCTCTGTGTGGCAGTGTGTGCGACGTTGGCCATAATGACGTCGCGTTCGAGATAAGCGTCTTATTCCTGTCTTAAGTAGATATAAATTAGTGGACCTGCTTATCAAGGATAATTTTGGTAAGTAGACAATAATAATTTTAGAAGATATACGGGATGCTATGTACGGGTTGCAAGACCGCCAAAACGCAGTCTTGAGTAAATAACCAGACTGGCGAGCACGTTGCGGGGTTCGGAGCATTCGCCCAGACCGGTCCATATGGATGAGGGAAAGCCATTTGAGGGGTTAAGTCCGAATTGCTGACTAAAGACAAAAGAATAGTGGTATAAATTGAAAGTTACTTTAGAAAGGCTATATATTTCAAGTGCAGAACCTACAGTCACCTTTACCATGGCCAGATTAGTAGATGCGGTGACCCTGTCTTGCTGTCTAGTAAAACTGTAGGGGTCCAGCTCCACAGAAATGTAACAATGGGGTGCTTAAAAATTGTACTCAACGATGGAATTTTATGCAATGCCAACATACTACTGAACTTCTAAATAGTCATTAAACTTGAACGAATCAACTGTTTTAAATTTGTAAGTTTCTTAAGTCAAACGATGTCCAACAATGAAAACGATTCGTATAGCAATATACTTGCGCAATAAAAGTTTGAATTTTTATTTTGGTGGTGCTCACTGCTCCGGAAGTTCCTCGTACGTTCTTCCGCTTAATTGTCGGCGTTCGTGTTGAGTTGCTTATTTTAATACAAATATCACAATATACAGAATGGCTGAAATTGAATTACATGACGTGGAGGAGTTCGAAGTCGACGAAGAAGGCGACAGTAAGGTTGCGTGTGTTAAGCTGATACTGACACAGAAATTGTCACTAACTTGTACCACCTGCGCTCTCGGTCCAATAGTCGCACAATATTCATTTATGCATTCATTCCATAATTTATATCGCGCTTCTTCAAGAGGACTAGTCAGAAGTTCTCCCAATTCCAGCACGACAGAAAGGACAGTTTTTGAGTTTAATAAAAAAAGCTTCAGTAAGTGTCCCAGGAAGCAGATGTAGGCTCATCATGTTGCAGATGTAGCTTCTGTGGGATCCCATTCCAGACAACTGGGCCCACCACAGAAAAGGATCTTTTCTGCAATGTTGCAGTTCATGTGAATAGCATTTGATCAATAGTATATTTGTTTATTGAAATCTGGATGTCAAACCATCCAGGTACAGATTATATCAAACTAAAATTGTTACTCTCATTGTTCTCATAAGAAAAAGTTTGTTTGCTATTTTCTGTATAAAACTCTTGCTATAAAACTTCTATCTTCTTTGGTTAGGTGTTTAAAATTGTGCGGACTAGGGCGAAATTTTTTAAAGTTTTGACTACAAATATAGAATTAAAAAACACGAAGATCTCTTATCATTGGGATGATGTATGCGATTTAGGATGATTTCTGTTTTTGAATATTTGAGTATCTTGATCGACTCAGTGGATTGTGTATGTATATTACCATGTCAGTACCAAAATGCTTGAGCAATTGGTCAGTTAAAAAATATTCTTATTGTATTGTTAACTTTAATGAAAGGGTGCAGCTCGAATCTCCTAAACGAATTTAAGCCGAATCCTTGAAATCGATTTTGACTCAATTTAGGGATTTTGGAACGAAATCATGTTATAAACAACACTATCAGGACCATTTTGCAATGCATTAACTTAACTCTGAATAGTTCTCGAGAGTTTGGCCGCTTTCTGCAAATCTGCTTAAAATGGAAAACCAGGCTTTTGTGTATTTTCAGCGGTTTTATGGATTCGAGTTGACCCCAACCCTGGGTGCGCAGCCAATGCTTGAGGCCCAAGCTTGAGAATCTGTTTGGTGATCATGGCATTCTCTCAGTCTTGAGCAGCCGTATTGCTTACAAGTGTGATTGAGTGCAGTGGGCCAAGGTCACATTGTCCTGAATGCATGCCTAAATATAATTATAACTGATGGTTTAACAGGATGTTTCTTGTTTTATTTTATTTTTCAAGCTTTAGTAAGTCAAGTTCACATTTATAGCCTTTCTGCACATTGTGATTTTTCTGTATAACTTCTTGTAGAATATTACTGAAAAATGTGTACAAGTAGATGCAATTGGTTAAGATGTTGATAATAAATCAATCTGTTATTTAATTATTTCTGTGCATCTTATTAGCAACAATCTATGCAGCTTGCTGCAATCTGCACTGCTCTTTGTAATATCTATTTTTATAATTACAAAGTGATTGCTTTGTTTATCATTTCAGAGGGAATTGAAAAGCTTAAAGAGAAGGCAGTAAGACGAAAAGGACGTGGTTTCGGAGTTGGTGAGATACAACACTTTTGATTCTTTATTTTTTTAAATGAAATTTCAGTGAATGCATATTTTAAAATAGTAAAATCGTGCAGGGGTTGAGAGAAGAAGAAAATTTTGAATAGAATATAATGCTCTAAAAACAATAATGGGTATGTAGATGAGAGCACTCTATGAGACTGCCATATGGTTATCTCAGTCAGCACGGCAATCTAGCCACCGTTCGACATGTTCAAACTAAATTGTCAGTCCATCCTTTTAGGCCTGCTGAAGTTCAGAGAGCGTCAGTTCATCCACACATGCACTGCTTGTCCATTTTCCATTCCGATATTGAATTATATAAAGGACATGCGACATGTGAGGGACATCTCCCATTGAGTAGCAAAGAATGCCCTAGATTCTTCTTTCGGAGTGAGCCTCTTCACCAACATACATCAGATAGTCTCGTGTTCCAGTCTCATCTCATCAGGTTGGCAATTGTTCTCATTTGCCAGTTGTGATATACTGGTGCTACATCCATGTACTTGAGCTCATCGTGCCCTCTCACAACCATATCAAAATCCATGTTGTTTTGATTACAATTATAGTATTGAACATTGTGTGAAATACGCCATAAGTGGGTTTTCTTTTTTTCTCAGAAACAAGAACACATGTTGAGGATTATGAAACGATGGAAGTTGATGAAGGCGAGGAGCTAGGTCAAGGTCCTCAACGATGTAAGTTTTAGTCATTACTCTGATTTATTAATGTAGTGAAGACCACTTGCCTGTTTTGCACGCCTACCCTCCTTTTTCATGATGATGACACAATGTAAGGAAATCTGCGGGTTTTGGTGTATTCTCACTGTTAACATCTAATGCACCAGGCCTCATGTCGGTTTGTGCAGGATTAGCTCAACAATGTCAATATGTTTACATTGCTGGTGGTGCATTTAGTCATGGTCTTACAACTCTAAGACTACTTTTAAATATTGGACTGCTAATTTAGTAATGTGTAAAATATGTGCATGTGAATTACTTGTCTTACTTGTGTTTTTTGTTGTAAAACTTTATTGCTTCTATTGTGCCTGTTTTCCAACGAATGGCAGCATTGAATATATTATAACCGAACCTCTCCTATTGCTACGATAATTTGTGTAATAATTTGTACATTTTAATAAAATATGGAGAAACTTCAGTTTAAAGGACAAGAATCAGATAACTATAATTTGTTAGTTACAATATGAGTTCAAAATTCCTCCCTCGGCCACAACACACGCCCCAAAGACGCGCTGGCCAGTTACTAATTGCTGAATCGATTACAGCTTGATCAAATTCGTCCCACTTCTGTATGCGCTCACGTACTTCTTCAACGTCGCGTACCATTTCTTGCAAACATTTTCTTGCATCACAGACCATAACTATTTTGTAGTCCACGGGATTAAGGTCAAGGCTATTTTAAATGTAGTAAGTTTGCAGGATAGCACATCAATAACTGCCTTGATCACTCAATCCGTGCCTGCTTGTTGACCCCGTTAGTTCAGTCGCTCTACGTGCTGTTTGTTTTAAATGACATCAAGTTTTAACTGGAATAGTGTATAATCGTAGAACTTGTTAAGTTTTTAGTTGGAAATAAAATAGTTTTATTCTCAATATTTTTTTCATGTTTTGTGTTAATTTCTTTATTTACTGTAGAGGTTCGGTTTTTTCCCCGTTCACCGTATATAGTACTCAGCTTGATGTTTGTGTTTGTTCTGTACTTAGCCGTTGAAGGTTGGATCGTGTTCATCACAAACATCAATGAAGAAACACAAGAAGATGACATCAGAGATAAATTTGCTGATTACGGTGAAATAAAGAATCTGCACTTCAATCTTGACAGAAGAACAGGGTTTGTGAAGGTTTGTAGTTGACATGTTTTTGTGGTCTTTAGATCTGCTGAATTGCATGAACTAAATGGATGTTTAAGTGTTACTGTGTGTCAGTGTTATACAACTTCATATGTACAGTGTGAACTGATTAACACTCTCTCAGAAACAATGAGTGAAGCACAGGGTGTTATGTTCCACAGAGCTGTTAACTTTACACACCATATCAGTTAACAGACCGGCATAGGCGGAGACCTGGGCGGAGATTTGGGGGGGCGGAAAGACGCGAGATTTTTTGATGGACGAATGGCTGAGTGCCGCAGAAAAATTTCCATCTTTTGCCGGCCAAAATTTCTGACGACCGGCGAAATCTCGAAAATAAATTCTATTTTTGCCACCAAAAAAAGTTGATGACCTTTTTTTACTCATCCTGCGACGAAATCTAAAAAAAATTCTATTTTCGCCACCCAAAAAGTCGATGACCTTTTTTTTAGTCTTGACGCTCAACGATTGGGGGTGGGGGGACAAATGCATGGGCCGTCCCCTCCCCCCCAACACCATCATTGGGGGGACCGTCTCCCCCCTAGGTCTCCGCCCATGCAGACCGGACAGATGGATGGCAGACTAGTCTACCGGTCAGCCAGAATGGACCGACAGTTGGCCAGGACGGACTGCCTGGTTGGCCAGGATAGCAACCGGGATGGACTGATGCTGGGCTTTGATGATTGGATGAATCGAGTGGTAGTCAAGTGGACAAACAAATAGATGAACGGATGAATCGGATGGTTCAATGGATGGTCGGAGAAATGGTCAATGGATGGTTGGACAAACGATCTGCCTGACAAACGAATGGTTGGATGGATGGTCGGACAAATGGACCAAAAGATGGACGAGGGACGGGCGATTTGGATGGACGGATATATACAGATTTTATTGGACGACTGGTTAAAAGTCCATTTTATGTACTGGGGTCTAGTTGATAAGCTGAGAAAAGATGAGTTTCTGGTCACTGACATGTTTCTTAGTGCTCCATCTAATGAGGGGTTAGGGGAGTAAAAAAAATCAGCATGTGTACCTAATTGATCCAACACTATGGCCTGGATTAAACAGTAAAAACAGTAACTGTTTTAGATGAAGTGTACTTAGAGAAAGTAATGAAAAATATGTATATATAATATATATACATAATCACTTGTTTATATATATATATATATATAAGTGATGTGGAGAGATGGTTCTCTGTTATTCAGGGTTATGCACTGGTTGAATACGACACTCACAAGGAGGCATTAAATGCAATTGAAAACTTAAACGGTGCGGAGGTTTGTGGCAACAAGATCAGCGTTGACTGGACGTTTGTACAAGGACCAGGCAAGAGAAAGAGGTCAGTGAGGAGCATATTGATTGATTGTTGCACATTAGTTATTATATTATACATTATATTGTATTGAACTGATCTAAATGAAACTTTTCAATTGGCTTTTATTGGAGATCATATGTAGACCAATGGTTCTAACGCATTTGGCACCGAGGGTAAAAAACCATTGTGCAGTGCAACTCCCAGCGAGCCACACATCTTTATTGCAAACGCGATTTCCATATAATAGATAAATGAAGTGAAAGCCTTTGAAAAATCCAACAAAATCCATGTTGCTACTTAAAAATTTCAGTTTGAGAAATCTTTTGAATTATAAACACCTGGAGATTTTGTTTCGATTTGCAGATCTTATCATTTTGAACATTTTGTACATGAAATTGTCCATGAAAAGACTGTTTGTTGCATGGAGTATCGAGCTGTAAGCTTGTTTGTAAAATTGAAGCATATAAGGTCAACCAGGCATTAGCAGGAATAAAGGTTATCTTGTAGAAAGTGGTCAGAAATATTTGAGCATTAAGAAAGACTTTTATACCTAAAAGCAGCTCGCAAGCCACTTTTGGGAACCACTGTTCTACACCATGGATATACTCAAATGACCTACTTCTTTCGTAGCATCTCTGGTTTAGAATGAATGTCCGTGATTCTAACTTGATCTTCTGTCGTGCACAGTGCAGCAGAAATGTCTGTCACTGTTGTTCTATGCACACGAAGCATTGCAGACTTGTATAATTATATTGAACTGGATTTTAACAGAAATTTTACACTTAGATTATAAAACAGCTGCTTTATAAATTGACAAATCCAGTTAAGAATCCGAGTTTTATGCAGCATTACTTCAAGGCGCCCTTGTAGCAGCATGGCTGTGTTATGGCGCCATAGAGATTGTCGTCATTACATTACATAGTTTGTGCAAGTAATGCATCTTCGACTTCATTTTCTTCAGCAACACTCGAGGCGATCGACGTCGCACGAGCCACAGAAGTCCTTCGCCCGGTCGCAGCAGACGTCGTCGTTAGCCGATGGATTCGCATTTTTTTCGAGAACTGTTTCTACATAACTGTTCTATATCGTTTGTGCAAAGACACCCGTCGGTTGCCAGTGGCGACGCACTTTCTGGATTTGTTTTTCTGAAGACTTTTTCATTACTCTTAGTTTTACACAAAGCTAAAAAGGCAAAAATTCTCCCAGGATGTTTTGTGTTCTGGTTGTTTAGAGTTATAATTATGCACTTTAAAGTTGTAAGCAATTCTGTGAAAAAGCGGATGTACGCTGAGGAGTCATTGGTGATCAAAATGCAAATCGGATCCATGATCGACTGTGACGTTGATAATTCTAGGTTTGTTCGTGGATTATTCACACAGCTTAAAAATTGTGTGGTTTTATTTTTAATTTAAAAAAATAGTGCTCTATACAGTTGGAGGAGTCTTCCAGAGATACTGGATCAAAAACAAAAAAACCTGATGCCGAGAGACAGTGTTGTTTAAGTTACCATGGTAACTAAAACTGAGAGTAACTTACCGTTTACCAAAAAGTTCAATTGCGGTTAACTTAAACTGAAAACTATACCTAAAGACAAACTGAAGTTCAAAACTGAATTAATTTTTTCGTGGTTAGCGACAAGTGCTTCAAACTGCTGACGCATCTCACATCAAGCTTGGACTAGTGAAGAATTTTGACAAGACATTGAACAAAGAGGGAAGGTGTTTTAGGTCATAAAAGACAAGCATCTTGGGTAAGCAGGGTCAATATTTGTTGGTTTACTGACCAGATAACTGACAAATAACATTCACTTTTGCTGACAAATAACATTCACTTTTGCAAACTCTTGAACAGAGCTGAAATAACTGCGTAGCTATCTTTGAAGGAAATTGTAGGCAACTTTCTGGGCAATAACAAATCACCAAATTTAATATGGTTGATAGATTTCTTGCATTCCCATCTTGATATTTTCCCCATCAAATTTTGGTGCTGTAAGCATTTCCTCAGGACATTGCCACAAATGCAGAAATGTGTGGATAAACGGCTGAATACCAACAAATCGGTCACAGAATGTCCAAAATAAAAATTACAAGTTCACTGCAGAGTGCAAATGTATGCATCTAAATTTATGGGCGTTTCTGTTAAAATCTCAAAAACCTGACATGACACAATTTCGTGCAAGATAGGTTAAAATTTGTTGCCAAGCAAAAAAAGAATCGATGTACTGAGGAGCTATTGGTGAACAGAGTGCAAATCAAATCCATAATCATCTGTTACATTGATAATTTTAGATTTTTTCTTGGATTATTCACAAGTGGAAAAAGAATTAGATCTGTTAAGCATAGGCGTAACTTTCTATTGTGACGGTGGTGTCCAGTCACCACCACTTTTAAAAGTGGTGGTGAAATTCACCACCACTTTTTGGTCCTGCAAAAAATAATTTTTTGGCATGGAAGCATTTGGCTGTCTTCCGCTAAGGCTATATTCATTCTTAAAATCAAGAGGCAGAGTAGGAAATAGATAGAGAAATTGAGATGAGGGAGAATTATTGAAAGAAACATCGCATCAAAGTTGAAAGGCTGCTTGATAGGACTGCATATAAAGGCTATACTGCATGCGCACGATTTGACTGAACTTTCCAGTTTATTGGCCGTAACTTCAATCATTTGATTATTGGCGAATGGCAATTGTCACATCATTAGCACTACTGGCATAAGCCTATTATTGTTGTTGCTCCTTGCAGTCTGTACCTATACGCAGCAGTGCAGTCTTTGTCACTTAGTCCTTCCCGTGCAGGTCTGTACATCGGGCAACGCACTTCCTCCACTCGCCTCTGTCCATTGCCAGTTCTTCAGCTTCCCTTCTATATGACATCTCCAGACATCTCAATTTACCTTTGACGGTGCCCGAAAAAAGCTATTTCGTGGTCGTCCTTGCTTCTACTTCCTGCATTCCAGGACATCACCTGTTTGACTATTTGATTATCGTCTACGCGAACAACGTGCCACATCCACCTCAGTATTCTTTTTCTAATGATGTTTTCCGTATCTTCTTGACACGTCTTCTCTCTTATGACTTTGTTTGTTATCTTGTCCAGCCACGATACATATAGAATTCTTCTCAGCCACCTTTGTTGTGCTGCCTCCAGTCTTTTACTGTTTGTTACCGTCATGGGCCACGTCTCAGATCTGTATGTATACGCTACAGCATTGTGCTCACAACCAGTGCCTTTTGCATAGTTTTTTTTACCCGGGTGGGTTAATTGCAAACCCACCGCGGAACCATCCTCCTTTATCTTGGCTTGAGACAGGCTCAGGCTATCCTGAGATATCCCAAGGCGGAAAAATTGTTGTCACTAACCTGCAGTAACCGACCTCAGTATACCCTGCATAGACCCTATATAGGTTCTACAGACGACTTCTTAAAGGAAGCATAATATGCAATAACATATTATGTCCAATAGCCTCCACCTCGAGTGACCGAAATTGGCGGACAAAATGAACTCAATTCGATTTGGGAGAGAGAGTTCATCATAGCGGAAGGTGAGGATAGAGAGAAGGGAAGGAAAATTTAGTGAGCAGACAAATAGTCACCACCACTTTCTGGGGGAAAGTGACGCCCTTGCTGTTAAGTTATGCTGAATATATGTTGTAATGTAAACGAATCCCTCTTGTTGCTAAAGAGTTCAAACTACTAAAATTACTAGGAAACCAACGTGTTGTTAAAATGTCAGTGACGTGAGTAGTTTTTCCCGAAACATGGCTTCCTCTGTTGACGACAAATGCGTCGCAATCTCTGAATGTCCAAAATAATTGTTTAAATACCCATTGTTGTGATGGATGCTGTTTAGAGCCTTTGAAAGCAATCTTTCACAAGCATATAGACACAAAAGCAGACCATTGCAAGAGATGTACACATGGTCAAGGGTAAACCTAGAGAGCGCTGAGTGCGTCCATAGGACGGGTCAAGGTAACCCTTCCAGAAGAGGATCCGTCCAACAACAAAGAGCACCACAACAATGGGAATGATTGTCATCTGTGATTCGTGCAGCCAGGTGGTCGTGATAAGCTGCAGGGTGAAGCTGACGACGAACTGCTCGAGGGTGTTCTGGAGGACTCGAACGTGCACCTCAATCTTCTCTTTGTCAACCTCAGAAAGTGGATTGTGCTGGCCAGTCCAGATTCTCCGGTTTCCGATGAAGGAGATGATGATGATGAGAAATGACACAGGCAGGATGTTCCACTTGAGGGTGAAGGCCAACCGGTCGATCAAAGATGGCATTGGTGGAAGTTGGAGTGGGAACTTGGCGTAGGCCACTGCAGAACAGACGGCTCCCGTCATCGTGGCAAAGATGACGTTGCGTGCAATTAGGCTGAGACGTTCAGATTTTGGAGCTTGTGAGGAAGGCATCTCTAAAAGTGTACAAAACAGAAAGTTAAATTATGCTAGGGTGGTCTTGTATTCAGAGCGGATCCAAGTATTCTTCGAAGAAGAGCAGTCCGTTAACTAACCCTGATGCCACTTCGATTATGATACAATTCTACAATTAAATAAGTTCACTGAGAAAGCGAAATTATGCCTATTGTGACGTCACTTCTATCAGGATACAGATCTACTATTATATAATTTCATTAATTTTTGAGAATACAAAACTATGCCCATTCTAGGCCTCACGTCACTCTGATTATGATACAATGTTATTATTACATAAGTTCACTCCAAGAATTTAAAAAAACTTGGCCTATTGTGACGTCACTTCAATAATGATACAAATGTACTAGAAGTACGTTTTGAGAATATAAACAAGGCCTATTGTGACTTCACTTCGATTATTATACAGATCTTGCAGGGTATACGTGATCATTTTGCGAATGTAAAACTTTACCTTTTATGACGTCACTTCGATTTTGATACAATTCTACTAAATTAAACAAGTTCACTGAGAAAACGAAATTAGGCCTGTTATGGCATCATTTTGACTAAGATACAGATTCTACTATCATATTATTTCATTTTCATAATTCAAAACTGGGGCTGTTTTAATGCAACATGCTCTGATTATGATACAAATCTATTATACGTCCAGCTTGAGAATATAAAACAGATCCATTGTGACGTCACTTCGATTATGATACAGACCTACCATAATAGAAGAGTATAAAAAGGCCTATAATGACGTCACTTCGATTATTACACAGAGCCGCTATAATACGAGGCCTATAATTGCGACGTCACTACAATTTCAGAGCAAATTTACTATAATATAAATTCACTGAGAATTCCAAATTAGGCTTATTGTGACGTCACACAGATTATGACACAGATCTACTATCGTATAATTTCATTTTGAGATAACATAATTGCAGATCGAGGTGAGCTAGAGACAAAACTAGGCCAAGTCGATCGAGTCAATTGTCGGCTGAGCCAAATCGATCGTAGCCCGCGACTCGATCGACTGCGGGGTAGGCTATAAATGATATTAAAAATGTATAGTCAAGATCAAGTGACACTGTACGTGACAGTCCTGATCAAAGGTTGACAGAGAGGCCGTAGTAAATATACGTAGGCCCGTCTCTTGTCATAGGCTAGCCTGCTTAAAATTGACTCTCCGGACTTGACCCGCTGCCTATCGATTGTTTTGATTAAGCGCCTGTGCATAAGCTGGTTCCCGCGACTTGGCTTTTGTGGGCGCTGTATAAGTCTCGAGATTACGATTACGATAGGCTATATATAGTCTGTTGTCTATTTTATATTCAAAACCACTGCAACGTATTTAAAACGACAATCAAACTCAAGTAGAAAATGTGTTATAAATTCCAGTAACCTGCCATGGGAACAGAACGAGTGAAGTTCATATATTATGCAATTTTACCTAGATCCCGTTTTCAGTTCCAGATCACTGCGTACAAAGCCCAAAGAACTCAACACGTCAAACAGGTTCTGTTGGTAGCCGTAACCACTTCCTAGAGGATTGTCTTGACCTATATACATGTACATGTTTGAGATGTCAACAAGGAGAGGAATGACCTGACCTATATTGAGATGTCAAAAATGGTTTCTTTCTGTGCAGAGCTGTTCTTCTACGTCACTAGGTTATAACTTATTTGTGAATTGACAACAAACTCCACAATTAAGATCTCATGTTGTCAATTCACAAATAATTTATAACCTGAAGAATAGCTTCTGCACAGAAATAAACCATTCTGACATCTCAAAATTGATCAGGTCACTCCTCTCTCCTTGTTAAGCCGTTTTGACATCTATAAAATGCATATTTAGGCCTACTGTAGGTCAGGTCAATCCTCAAGTGGCATAATAGCCTATAGTTGTTGCAGAGTATTAATGTTCTATAGGTGGTTAAAATGTTGGATTGTTGATGTATTAAGAAAATTTGGCTGGAATCGGACAACTTTAATAAACTTAGTTATAAACTATGCAATCTGAAATCAAAATGTACTGAGAAGTTATCCTATTGGTGAACAGAGTACAAATCAAATCCATAATCATTTGTTACATTTATAATTTTAGATTTATTCTTTGATTATTTACAAGTGCAAAACGATGTATATGTTAAGTTATGCCTAATCTATGTTGTAATGTAAACTAATCACTCTTGTTGCTAAAGAATTAAAGCTAAAATGATGAGTCTACTAAAATTACTAGGAAACCAATCCAACGCGTTGTTAAAGTGCTAACGACGAGAGTAGTTTTCCCGAAACACATGGCTTCCTCTGTTGACGACAAATGCATCGCAATCTCTGAATGTCCAAAATAATTGTTTAATACCCATTGTGATGGATGCTGTTTAGAGCCTCTGAATGCAGTCTTTCACAAGCATATAGACACAAAAGCAGACCATTGCAAGAGATGTATACATGGTCAAGGGTAAACCTAGAGAGCGCTGAGTGCGTCCATAGGACGGGTCAAGGTAACCCTTCCAGAAGAGGATCCGTCCAACGACAAAGAGCACCACAACAATTGGAATTATTGTCATCTGTGATTCGTGCAGCCAGGTGGTGGTGATAAGCTGCAGGGTGAAGCTGACGATGAACTGCTCGACGGTGTTCTGGAGGACTCGAACATGCACCTCAATCTTCTCTTTGTCAACCTCAGAAAATGGATTGTGCTGGCCAGAAAAGATTCTCCGGATTCCGATGAAGGAGATGATGATGAAGAGAAATGATACGGACAGGATGTTCCACTTGAGGGTGAAGGCCAACCGGTCGATCAAAGATGGCATTGGTGGAAGTTGGAGTGGGAACTTGGCGTAGGCCACTGCAGAACAGACGGCTCCCGTCGTCGTGACAAAGATGACGTTGCGTGCAACTAGGCTGCGATGTTCAGATTTTGGAGCTTGTGAGGAAGACATCTCTAAAAGTGTACAAAAACAGCAAGTTAAATTATGGTAGGGTGGTCTTGTATTCAGAGCAGATTCAAGGATTCTACGAAGAAGAAGAGGAGCAGTCCCTTAACTAACCCTGAAGCAGTCATGAGTATGAAGTGTTTAAGCAAAGCAACTTCATTTTCTAAGCTTGGCATATGAGGGTGAGTGGCCAGTCCTCCCACTGATCAGATTAACATAGTCACATAATTATGTTTATTCATTTCGGCAACTACAGTCTACTGAGAGTAGTCCTTAATAATTGATAATTGTGATATAATCACCAAAAGACAAGCATCTCTATTTAACATAATATTACAAGGGTTTTAAGTGGTTCAGAAGACATATATTATACAGTACAATACAACTGAAATTTGGTAATGCCCTCCTTACAAAGCTCAGAATTGCACATTATAGGTAGACTGGAAAAGGTAAGTTTTCAGCTTTGAGCGAAAGATCGTCTCGCTAAGAGACTTACTAGCAAGAGGACGCAGAGAGTTCCAGATGAAGGGACCAGCAAATGTAAAACAAACGCTGGCCAAAGACAAGACGTGTACTAGGAACAGCATACTTTCCAGCAGATGCTGATCGAAATGAAAAGCAACCTTTAACAGAGTTACAAGGAGTGACAACAGAAGATAAATAGGACGGCAACCTGGCAGGTGATCTGTGCATGCTTTGTACATGAGGAGAGTGAGAGTTCAGCACACTGTAGGACATGGGTGGAGTTTGGTTTTCGTTCTTGGAGGAGCTAAAGTCTTCTTGGTGTGGCTAAGCTCGGGAAAAGATAACATTTATATGATAAAAAAATGAATCTGGGTCTTCTTGGGGATTGGGGGGGGGTTTAGCCCCCCAGCCCCTGATAAACTCCGCCCATGCTGTAGGAGCTTAGAGGAATGGTCAAAGCAGATGAGATCAGATGATAATTTTTTATTGACTCCATTATAAACTTGTGAATGCAGAAAAATGCCACAATTGAAATTAAAATATTGCATGAACAAGTAGAGACATCATCACAATTTTTGGTGATCTTAGAGAATCTGAGCTGCTCTTTCTTTTCATATAAATTTCAATGCTCCATGACCTATCAAACATGATGATTTTTTACTGTGAAAATTGTCTTTGGAATACAATTTTCCATTTTTAGAAGGCCATATGGTGGTACGCAAACTAGGCATGCATCAGAAATGCAATTTTTTTTGCATATCTTTGTAGAGCAAGTACATTAGTAACAAGGGTGGATACAGAAATTTCGAAGGGGGGGCCAAAATTTGGGTCTTGCAACAGGGAAAAAACTTCGTCTTGGTCACCGAAAAATCTGATGACCTTTTTTTGTCATACAGTGTTTTCTTAAGCCCCTGTATGGACCTCGTGGCCTATGAAAGTGCTCATGCAGAGGGGGGGGGGCACATCAACTTTCCGAGCCACAATAGCTGGTAAAAAATAAAGAAATTTCTAGATGAGAGAAGGCATAGTCGGATTGGCCCCTCCAGATCTGCCCCTGATTAGCATCATGAGTTGTTAAAACATTCTTTAATGCAAACTCACTTTGGCCACAACGTGGCTGCAAAGTATGATCATCAGACATTCACCAGTTTTTTCACCGTTTTCAGCTGGGTCATAATATCAGAGTTTTAAAAACTGATCATTCATCTCCTCAGTATGTCATCTAAACAACAAAGGCTAAATATCCTGAAAATTTCATAAGATTATCTGTGATATTAATGAGGTTATGAGCTTCTGAACGTCGCTATAAATTTAGATGGGAGTTCTAAAGCGTCAAAAACGCGGGCACCCCAGACGTCTTTAAAATTTAATATCTTTAAAACTACTTGAGATTTTGATCTGATATTTGGCCCAGTTTCCTAGCTCTAATACCATAATAAACATTCTGTAAAATTTTCATTGAAATCCAAGATGGTGGACCAAAACCTTTTGGAAAAATTTGTTGATTTGAGATGGAATGACCCCACTGGAATTGTTGCATTTTACGTGGTCACCTCAAATTCTTTTCCCCCATAATTTCAGTGCTGAAAGTCATAGCTTTAAGACTTCAAACTCCCCCATTGTTTAACTTTTTTGCACAATATATCATATTTAATCTGCCATAAAATTTTAGCAAAACTACTCATGATTTCAGTGCTCAGAGATGTGGTTTAAAGACTTCAATAAATAAGCTGCCACAATGTAATCAATGAATCACAGCAAAAGCATAAGTAAAAAATTATTTTAAGTTGCTACAGTGCAGCATTTAAATTGCTATTACATATACGGTACATGTGTACAGCTTTTGAAGATTTCTGAAGGGTCTAGGCGACTCCTTGCAAATCGTCAGGTTACCCCCATGGGGTTGCGACCCACAGGTTGAGAACCGCTGCAATATGACAATAGTCCTTCATATATCGTACACCAATTATAGTCCTGTATCTAAAAAATTACAATTGGCAGTTTTGCAAAAAAGTGTCCAGGATTTTGATCGCCAGAAAATCGTCACCCTATTATATAATAATAGTGTGTCTGTGCGCAAGGTAGGCTACTATACTCTCTACAATAAAAGCTTAGGGTGCACCACTTGAACATTTCTCGATGATTCGCATAGATAACATTTTCTACGCCATCTACATTTCGTTAACTCGTTTGATAGTCTGTTGTGTGGCACTGTGGTTCAATGGGTTGGGCTGTTTCTTCTACTTCTACGATGTAATGATCATAATATAAACAGAATCACGAATGTTTTGCTTTTCGGGACTCTAGCCTACTGTTTACCGAAAGTAGTCGTTAATAATTGCAGTAGCTATAATCACCAAATTTTATTACCCAACCACAATTCGCCTCTATTTAACATAACATAAAGGCTAAGCTAAGAAGGTCTAGGTAACTCAGAACATTCTGGCATACCTGGGAACGGCGATCCCAAATTATAAAATTCCATAAATCGATAGTGCGTAGTATTGGATGGGCAAAAAGTGTGGGTTTTTCATCGAGCATCCAATTCTTAAGCGTTTCTTCATCAATCCAGCTTCTATTTCACATGTAGAAATACCTTCATCCAGCTTCTATTTCTCATGCGTTATTTTCGTCAATCCAGCTTCTATTTCACCTGCAAAAGAACCTTCATCCAGATTCCAATTCTCTTGCGTTTTTTCATCAATCCAGCCTCCATTTCACCTGTAAAGGGTCTTCATCCAGTTTCTATTTCTCATCCGTTATTTTCGTCAATCCAGCTTCTATTTCTCATGCGCTATTTTCGTCAGTCCAGCTTCTATTTCACTTGCGTTTTTCCATTTCACCTGTAAAGGGTCTTCATCAGGGTGGAGATGATTTAAATCGGTTGATTTAAATCATTGAATTAAATCACGATTTAAATCGGTAATAAAAATCACGATTTAAATCGAATAGTGAAAATAAATTTCAATCAATGCTTTTGTGCCACACAACTTACAGGTTTGTTTCCTTTCACTTAGCTGCAGCAGTGCAGCTGCCAGTTAGTGCATTCAGCATGCCCAGCAGGCTGACTCATCTGGCTGCACAGTGTAGTGCTAAAGCCTAAAACACGTGTCACCTGCTGATGTCACTACTGGAAACTGGTGTTTGTTTTCAAACTTATGAACAAGAGGCCATTAGCAGGAGAAGATGAACACTTGTATTGTGACTAAAATATTTTACATCTGAATGACAACAGTTACTGGCGACTAGCACTAGCAGTGACCTATTAATATTAGTACCGTAGTGTTCTAGTTTGCAAGGTGTGACTGACTCAGTAACTTAACCACTTACGTAGCGATCTGATTTGACAGTTTCACAGAACATTGACTTCTTCATTGGATGTAACTGATTGTTCATCGATCGCACTATTAGTATTAAGTATATATACCACTTCAAAGGTGTTAATTTGTATTGTATAACTGCAAAACTAAAGAAGGTAATAATTGTTACCGAATACCAAATTTCAGTTACAATAGTGCCTAGTGGCTTGATACCCACATGCAGGCAGTAAATCCAAACTTAGAACTAGTAGAAAGAAATCGGATTTAAATTTTTAAAATCGGATTTTTTATTTTTAGTTAAAAAATCATGATTTTTGTCCACTCTGTATTGTATAGCTGTAGAATTAAAGGTAATAACTGTTACCTAATGAAGCATGTGACTTGATACCCAAAAAAGGCACTACATGTATACAAAATACGAACTTTATAAGAGAGAAGTCCGATATAAATCAAAAAAATCCGATTTAAATCAAAAAAATCCGATTTTGTTATTTTTATTTAAAAAATCACGATTTTTATCCACCCTAGTCTTCATCCAGCTTCTATTTCACTTGCGTTTTTTCATCAATCCAGCCTCCATTTCACCTGTAAAAGGTCTTCATCCAGCTTCTATTTCTCAAGCGTGGTAGTGCAGTAATAATAACAGCTCGTGACGCTGGAGGTCTGCTGGTCGTTTTATAAGTGTGGAGTGCAAAAGAAACATCGTTTCTATGCGCCCATCCTATACACCGCGCTATTACGACACGTCAGGTTGATTTATTTAATGTTATAATTTGGGACCGCCGTTCCCAGGTATGCCAACATTCTTAGGTTCAGAAGACTGAAGTGTTAGAGCTACTGCAAGTATTTAACATAATATTTTAAATTATAATCAGATTCAAGAAGAATTTTTTTATAAATCCAATGACCTACTAGAGTAACGATGTTCGTGAATCCAGAAAGCGTGAAGGTTCAAGATTCATATACTATGCCATTTGACTTTGATCCCGTTTTAAACACTTCCAGAACGATCACTGCGTACAAAGTCGACTGCGACTTATATTACATACGTTGAGATATGTTATAAGATTTTGATTCCATATTAAACAGTAGAAGTTTCCCCTCTAAAACAAGTCCTATTCTGATCAAATATCTTGATATTTTACAGAGTTGCGAATATTTTTGTGTCAGAAACTGCGATAGTGCAGTTTTCGGCAAATGCGAGAACAAAGTGATCAGCGCACCATAGTTACGTTTGTTTACTGAACCTGCCTTTAAATCCCGCTAAAACCTTGGCTTATTATCGTGGTCTGATTAGCATAATTTATGTGACCTCCATTAGTCAGACCATATTCTCAGCATTCAGAGGATACCAAGTTCAAAAGGGGTGAAAGGCTATAAACACACACACACACACACACACACACACACACACACACACACACACACACACACACACACACACACACACACACACACACACACACACACATTATCGTAAGCGTAATCTCGAGACTTCTACAGCGCCCACAAAAGCCAAGTCGCGGGAACCAGCTTATTCACAGGTGCTCAATCAAAACAAAATCGGTAGGCAGCGGGTCAAGTTCGGAGAGTCAGGCAGGCAGATAGATGGACGACTAAGGTGGGTGATGTTTAGAATTGAAATGACGAGGGATGTGATGAGAAGAGGAGGAATCAGAATAGGATTTGTGAAAGAGCAATGTTTTCAGTTTTGAGTGAAAGACCTGTGGGGAGATAGCGAGAGGTGGAGTTTTGGTGAGTTCGTATGATGGGTCGGAAGTTTGCCGAAGTGCTGGCGGAAGTTTGTTCCAGAGAGGTGGAACGGCCAGGGGCTTCTATCCCTATACATGGCGGGCGCAGCTTGCGCCCAGTGAAAAATAGGGGGGGATCAGAAGACAGCCAAAATTCACGTCGGTTGGGGGGGGAAAGGTCGGACATGGAGGGCAGCGTTCAATCTAGTCATCACTAGGAGGAAGATCCCGCCAGAAAATACTTCCCCTCCATATAAATTTGGACAAAATGCCTAATAGTTTTTAGCAAAATGTATAGCCTACACTTTATACACTTTGAGTTTTTAGTTAGGCTACTATCTGCATTTTTGAATTACATGAACTGCTATAACAGCTATAATATACCATAATAAAATTTCCTATTACATGATTAGAATTATGTATTTACTATTTTAATAAATAATAAATCATATTATAATTAAAAAAATAATGTAAATACAAATACTATTTTGCACAACTAAATAAATGGCTTCTCTCCAATGTTATCTTTCACATTTCAGACAGTCAATTGTGGTCCTTGAACACTTAGTAAAGCAACATCATTATTACGTGGGCTTACAATGTAGGACCTACATTGTATTTTATTGTATTGCATTGTGCTCTAAAAATTTATGTAACGCCTCTCGAGTGCACACTGATCTGAGGCGCAAAACATATGGCTGCCCAATTTTGGCAGCAATAATATTCCTCCACTGAAATAGTAGACTAAGTAGAGTGATTTTGCTAAGAGGACAGCTTAAAATGCTGAAATTGCAATGCGGAAATCGCAAAAATTTCTTATGGGGAGGGACACATTCCCTCCCCATAAGAGGTCCCTTCTCGGCGTTACACATGCTTCGGCGATCGTCTGCTGGATGCTCGTCTGTCCCCCCTCCAAACAAACCTCCATTCCCACACTATAGAGGAGGGCATGCGCTAGATTACAGCGTTCAATCTAGTCTAAGCGCCTTCGTGAGGTTATTGTAAGGCGCTATATAAATGTTCACATACATACATACATACATACATACATACATACATACATTACATTATATTGCATACATACATGTAGAGGAAGGCCGGTCCAGAAAAAGGGGGGGGAAGAAGATGGATTGCGCCCGGTTGCTTAGGGGGGATAGAAGCCCCTGGGAACGGCAATGGCTATGGAGCGGTTTGCAAATTTCAGTGATGAAGTGATGGGAGCGAGGTGGCTGGATGGTGAACAACTGACGAAGTAACATAGTTATATACTAGCTGGGGTACCCGACATTTAGGGTTCGACCCGCTCTGGCCACAACCACATCCACCACACACCACACCACACTCCGACCACCGGTGCGCGGCCGCCACCCGAGAAATTTGGGTTTCCGGAAAAATTTCCTCGTCCCATCCCCCACTTCCCCCTACCCCACCTCCAGTAACTTCTTAATCGTGATCTATGATCATTTCAGCCAATCAGCAGTCTTGGTCTCGATCTATTTTAGTTCCAGCCAATAAGATGAAGTCTGATGAACGGCAGCCATCATTGTGTGTGGCAGTGTGCACGACGTTGGCCATTATGACGTATCGTTCGTTAATTTTAGTTCTATAATGTTTTGATTATCATGATGAGTTTTGCAGTACCGACTACAAATTTTAACGCCGACGATAACAATATGTTTTTTGCAGCACCGCAGTTCATATTCCTGCCATGATACCAATGATTAACTTCTTTATCGTGACCTATAATAATAATAATAATAATAATAATAATAATAATAATAATATGTAGAGATTAAAGTGCAATGGGTTCGTAAGCAATCGATAAAAGAAAACCGTAGCAACGATAAGCATTCAATCAGCAGTCTTGGCCTCTTTGTAGTTCCAACCAGTAAGATGAACGGAAGACATTGCAATTAGCATAAGTACGAGAGAATTTTTATCCATTTTAATTTGTTGTTCAATAACATAATACTCTCTGTCAGTAGTTTGCTTACATTTATCAAAATACATTTTTCATATCCAACTTCGGGTGACAAGAGAAGAGCTAGGTATGCGAATACCTCCGACATTCGTCGGATATCGGCCGGATGGGCTCGACCAGTCATGCGTGAGAGTTGCTTCGGCATAGGTGGGGGTCGGGAAAATGCATAAACGTAATTTATTACCGATTGGGCTACCTCTCTTCAATGACTTAGCCATAAACTTCTATGTACATAGGAGTCTGTGACTTGGATCACTCGAAACCCTAACAATCATGTTCGTCGGAACCATAGTTGGCCCGCACTGGTCAATTAGTGAAAACTAGTAGACTTTGCGAGCGAGCTGTGGGTCTAATGAACAATGAAAGTATGGATTGGACTCACAATAATTTTCGCTGCCCAAATCCATAAGCGATAGTTGCCGGAAAATCCCTTCCAGTCAAATCACTGTCTTTTATTTATCATTTAAATTTGTGCCAACGCACATACTTTCATCTACACCCATCTGCCTTCTAAACCCTGTCTTAAGTAGGCAGGCCTACTTGTTAACAATTAATAAGGAAACAACAATATTTCGAATAAGGAAACAATAATAATTATAGAAGATATACGGAATGCTATGTAGGTCACATATATACTTGGGAGCTCGGCCAGTACAAGACCGGCAAATGTCAGAACCTTGCGTTGAACCCGAGCAATAAGGGGAAGTCAATGAAGATGGTCAAACATAAAAGCAGAGATGTGGGATGTCTGTGTACTAACTGCACTTAGTACCGAGATTAGCTCACACAACTTTTAAATTGTTTGTTTGTATGTGCACTTGTTATAGCGCCCCTTCAAGCTCTCTACTCAGAGGCGCTTCCGAATGCAGAGCGGACACTGCATCGGAGTTTCACGCCGAAGCGCTGAGCAATTGCGAGTGAAGGACTTGCCCAAGGTCCCTACGCGGCGAGGTGGATTCGAACCTCGAACCTTCCGGCTTGAAGGCAACGACGACACCACTACACCACCGCGCCCCACAATACCATAAATACTTCTGGGCAACTGGCCATATCTAAATGGAAATCAGTTCCTCAGTCTCTGAGGCTATAAATCAAATGGAAGCTTTATCCTTAAATGAAAATGTAATCATTAAGCCTACAACTATGGAACCCTAGTGTTGCAGATATAACTCGGTGTAAACGTACCGAAACATGACTTGAGATCATAGTTAAAGCAATGTCTTAATAGTTTACATAATGGTCTAGAAAATAAACAAAAGGGCTGCTAAGTTATTCCACTTCTATTAACACTCAACTAGAGTTGATACAATTTTAATTTAAGAAATCTTTCTTCAAACTCACAGTATATGACAGATAAAAACAGCATATAAACAAACAAGCAATTACTTTAAGCCAAACTCAAGTAAGTACACAACAAATGCTATAGCAATCCAATAATTGGCTGTATAACCAAATGTACTTGTTAAAATGTACCAGGAGTATAAGTAGGCCTATAATATAGTTAGAAAGACACGAAATGTAATACTATTGAGATTCTCAAAGTTTGCAAATATCAGTAAGTTTATGACCAGAACAGGAAGATGCACATCCAATCAGTGATAACTAAAGTATTGGCTTTGGTACTTCAATACTTCCTTGGTACTTGCTCTCTGCTCTCTGAAGCAAAATAATCGAATCTGAAACTTGTCCTGTTTGAACAACATGAATATTTAAATTATAGAATCTGAAACAAGTACTGTTAGCAGTGATTAAAGAATTTTACACAAGGAAGTTCTTGCACTGTAATACAGGTACCAAACATTCATGCCAAGCACATGTAATTTCTAATTTAATGGACAAAGCTTATCCAACCACTCGAGAAATGCATACAGAGTTTAAGATTGAAATTTTGAGGAAAAGTACTGCTCAATTTTCTATTCTATTTATTTTAATCTATTTTATGGACTTACAAGGCTTCCTTGTAATGGCATGGCCATGTTATGGCACCATATAATTATTATTATTATTATAAAGGCATAGGGGTACTGTTCTTCAAGTAAAGTTAAGTCATCATTAGAATATTTGCTGGGACGGGGCATAGGAAGGACGGATATAAAGTGGCAGAAGCAAGCATGATTTTGGGGATTCAATGTAGACTTTAGTACAAACCTCTCTCATAAAATGTCTAAGCACCATAATGTTCTAAAAGAAGCTGAAAAACAAATAAAAAAACAATACTCCATCTATATATAATTTAAACTACAGCCATTCTAGAAAAAAGTGCTGGAAAGATATCAAAATAAGGAATGACAGTTGTGGCGTAGCTTTTCTTAGCACAAACGCTGGTGATGTCATCATGATCATCATCACACAAGTTTTGATGACATAGTCGTTTCTGTTGTTCATTGAAGTCGTAGTATGTGCCGTCTCATTTCACAGCTTCCAAGCTTGTCTCATCATGTAGTCAAAGTAGACGTCCTGATCGATTGAAGAACTCACTCCAGCATAGTAGTTAAGAAATTCCTCCTTGGTCACCTGAAATTTATCAACAATATGCATAGCAACTACTGGTAGTCTTATTAGTATTAGCAGTACACCTATATTCTCTCCATTTGTTTAACTCGGTGGTGTCAACCTAATTTCATCCAAGTCATCCTATCTTCTGAATGCAGATGGACATTATACAGATCTTGAGTCTTATATGCAGACAATGGTATAGTCAGAACAAATGACCAAGTAGTACTAAACAAGGCTTTGTCACTTAACACAAAAGGTTTTATTAGTTGGCAATCCAAATTATATACTGAAGCCAGTATATAGCCCAGCGTTTCCCAAAGTGGGTTCCGCGGAACCCAAGGGTTCCGCGGGGTGAGCGCAGGGGTTCCGCGAGAAGTTGCAAATAATCGAAATTTTTGTGAAAATGCAATGAAAGTTTGAAACTACAGTCAATCGACTTTTGTGTTTTGCACTCGCCCATTGAGTGGCTATCCGAGGCTCCGAGCTTTCATTGCCCATTAGAAATCCAGTCACAATTTATATACATCGATCACTGCTGAGACGTTCGTATAGCCTAGTTCCGAGCTGTAAATCTGAACAGGAACTCAACCATCTTTGTTATCGTTATACCGACCGAGGTTAATCTGAGCATGATTAGGCCTAAACGCGACAGCTTAAAAAGTACCACCAAGTCAAATTATCGTACTGCGCAGCTGTGACAAATAATAATTTTATTAGTTGGTGTAAAAATTTACCAAAATTCAGTGACCGTATCGTAAGTTTGGGTTCTAGGCTGCTCTTCTTGATTTAAATGATAGGCCTACACTCCCTACAGCTGACAACAAGGTGCCAGCTTTCAAGTGTCAAGCCAATTATAGGCCAATTCAGAGAAAAAAATGCATAAGAAGAAGAAAAAGAGCTGTTTGTATTCTAGACTTCATGTGCGTTACTCTCAGTACGGTATATTGTAATACACGCGTGCACGAGCCGTGATTTTTAAAAAAGTTCAACTTAATTTTTCAGATAAGAGAAGTAAACTTTCTACAATAGTGTTTTGGTAGGCCTATGTAGCTCATATTAATATGCTTCCTAGGCGCTATGCATGCTTCAGTTCGCTTAGTTGATATTGGGGTTCCGCAAGAAAATATTAGGACACGAAGGGTTCCGTGGTTCAAAAAGTTTGGGAAACGCTGATATAGCCGATGAGTCATAATTATGTTGCACCTGCAACCACGAATAGCTTCAGGTGAAAATTGAACCCACAATACTTTTAGCAACAGGTGCTTCTGAGTATACATCGGGAAGTGTTACATATTGAAACAGCGATGACTACATCCAGTGACCAAAACATCTGTGCACTCACAACATGTACATGTGCATATCTGGATTAGACATAAAAGCAGCTGACGCTTCAGCTAGAACCACGCACAGCCAACGAAAATATTTGGCAAAATGTCATCTAACAGATGACTTCATCTCAGATCATTCTGGACTTGTTAGTCAATTGCAAATTAGTAAGCAAGTGTTGTTGAATGTAAGTGTACACAAGATGGCTCATTCCAAGGATTGTATAAAGTTAGCGAACAAACAGTTTGCCCTCAGTACAGAGGAAACAATCAGGTAAGTTCAAGTAATATCTCCTTATCTCTTGTGCCTCTCAGTAATTTTATCATTAATGTGTGGCACAATGTAGTGCATCATAAACACTGATGACATGCTTTCATCAACAACATGTTAATGTTTATTGCCAGTGAAACACAGATAACATTATATCAGAACTGCTTACAGCTCCACATATATAAATGCAAACTACTTAGAGCAAAAATTCAATTTTACAGATTAGTAATGATCAGTGTTTAATCTTGATGTCTCTGGGGGTTAAAGTTCCCCCGTCAAGACTGAATTTACCCCCAAAAAATCGCAAGGCATTGTATACATGTAGAATTGCAGATATGTATCATTCTCCCCCCAGATAACGAGAATGTGTTGCAATTCCCCCCCCCATAAAAACCGAGCGGCCTTGTGCATATGGAGATGCTGGTCAATTTTGGCCAAACAGGAAGAAAGACAAAAAATTTAATTTATTTTAGCATCGAAAATGGTATAATTTTTGAGATTTTGACTGAAAGACTAAAAAAGTTGTCAGAAAATTTGGCTGATGGAAGATATCGTTGATGACTCAGCCATTTGCCAAAAATGTCCAACCAAAACGGACATTTCGTTGTCCCTCCCGAAACTCAATTTCCCTCAAAGCAGGGGGACTAGATAATGGATAAAGATCATGACATAGCAGTGGAAGAATACCATGCTTTGAGTTCTTAACATCCTAGAAAGGATCTCTATTTTCAGTCAATAAGGGTATTAATGAACGTTTACTGACCACTTCATCGGTTGAGTCTCCCTGGAAGTTGTTGAGGAACTCCTGCAGGACCTTGTCCTTTGTCCACTCACCAGTCTTGTACTTGGGGTGCTGTGAGACATCGTAGTGTCTCTTCAAGTCCTCAATGGTTATTACGCCATCACCAGTTGCATCCATCTTCGCAAATGCCTTTCCAATCAACTCCACACGTGAACTGGACATGGGAGGCTAAATGACCAACACCAAGTAGCGGTTTAAAGCAGGCACAATTAACAAGATAGTGTGGCACAAATTAAAGGCAGTACAGGGTGCTACAGATTGAAATGAGATGGCAAAATATGCAAAGGCTGCAACAAAAATTGGACAGAATAAAAACAACCAATCAGAGCATCATCGTGTCCACATTTGTGAAGACCAGCAAAGCATTTGATTCAGCCTTATTGGTATTATCAGATCATTATTGTATTTTTGTCTGTTAAGTTCAGCAATAGTTAAAATTGTTTAACACTTGAATGATGACGAGAGTGTACTAAAAGTGACTGGAAAGCCAACATTGCAGCTTGTCACTAGAATGCTAGAGGAAAAGCTCGAAAAAAACAGTTGCTATTAACAGCACTGCACAGAGATTGAAAATACAGTTTGAATTAACAAATTCTAGGCTATAGCCAAAAAATTGTAAAGAGCAGTTTTGGTATGTGAAATCGGAATCTGTACCATAGTCAGTTTGAGCTTGGTTAGCCACTTAGAAAATAAATATTAGTGCTCTCTCTCTCTCAGTTCCTTTCATTCCTTTCAGAACATAGTGCTGTTTAACCAACCCGAAGTGCCAAGAGGAATTCATCGAAGCTGATACTGCCACTTCCATCCTTATCAAAGTATGTGAACAGCTGGTCCTGCTCATCTTTGCTCATACTGAGACCGTACTCCCGCAGACCATTTTTCAGCTCCTCCTTATCCAACATTCGACTCCCGTTGTCATCATATGTCTTGAACATTCTAAACAAAAACAAACATGCTCTTTTAAAGTATTTAACAAAAGTGAACTCTTCACTGTTTTTGTAACCTATAATTCTAAGTTGGTTGCTCAACTTGTATGTTGCAGTAACCATGGTTAAACACGTGGTTTCCACTGCTTTACCTGATTTCTCGTGGACAGATGTGCAAATACTATGCTTGCTCACATCAACTCCAGCTCATCATGCTTGTCAAACACATGAATCTCAGTTGCAATGTACAATTTCAACTTACTCTGCTCAGCATATTGTATTTTCAGCCTATGTTAAGTTGTGCATGTTCAAAGCAGTTACACAGGCACACATAGAGTATGAAACTGTATAAGTGTCTTGAAAGTTGTTATTATTGTGAAAATACCTATAATCAGAAATTGGATGAAGAAAGCAGTAGCAGCAGTGAAACTAAAATACTCTGGTAAACTGATCTGAAATTTGTTGATGCTCTGGTTTTAAAACAAGGCCCAGGCAAAATTACCAGCAGCAAACTAGAAACTAATTTACCAAAATAACCAAGATCTAATTAGCAACTACCAAATCAATAAATTGCAATTAAAATTAAGTGACTTACACTACAAAATACCCAAACTGTAATGATGCTTTGAATACAGGCCATTCTGATGATCAAAAGAATTGGCATTTAATTATTAATGAGAACAGCATTCGTGGTGTTATTTATTAGTAATCAATGACTGAGTTCACGTGGCTGAGTTCTCCTTCTGGAATAAGCTCAAGGCATTGCACAGCACATGGAAAGAACAGTTCTTGGATCAAGACAAAACAAAAGTCCGCAAAACTGGCTCAAGATTCCAAACTGCATTTACCTCTGGATGTAAATACCAATTGGCCTGACATATAAAACAAACTTCGTGATAGTACGTTGGTGTGCAGTGAGAGAAGCTATATAAATTTTTAGATAAACACAATACGATGCATAAGTTTTTATAATCACAACAGGATTTCTCAGAGCATTAATCATTCTGTATCAACATTTGGTTGTAAATGCTTCCTATTTTGCCAGATACTATATACACTTTATAAAAATTGTTGAACTGCCACCACTAGTGTGTCCATGCGCATCTTATCGCAATGCAAATCAAGTGCCTAGCCACATAAGTCCGTCACAGCATTATTTAGAAATCATCCTCAACCACTTTTAAGGACAACCTTAAGTGCATTTGTGTCATGATGGCCTGTATTTGGACACATGTGTCAGACTCACGTTGGCTGAACTGTCAGAAACAGCTGGACATTGTCAGCATACTGAAGAAGTACATCAAGTCTCTGAATGAATGAATGAAGCCAATGTCTATGCTAATCTGCCAGAGCCAACAGCAAACGTTTTCCCCTGCAGTCTGTTCTAGCTTTCAGATCCTAAAAGCTCATATTTCTGGAATTCATTGAGTGGCAGTGCTACCATAAGTCTTGAACTTATTAACTGCCAACAATTTTTAATATCTTCTTAAGATTTAATACCTTTGGTCTGCCAAACAACTCTCATTACCCTAACGCAACCTGCTGAAATTGCATAGCTGGCATCGCCCCTGGATTCACTTCCTTTGTAGGATGTTTCCATGTCCTGTCAGATTCAATACTTGGCTCTCAACCTGGAATTTGGCTCACGCAATTTTCTGCAAGGTCAATTGATACAAAGTGCTCATCTGGTGAGACTGACATCTTAACTCATCAAATAAGCACTTTTCGGTCCACAATGTCATAACATTGTCGTATGCTATGGTTATGTCCAGAAGAGCAGACAGAGAGACATATGTGATATCTTGGCTGGACTGACCATGGATTTGACCTTGAACCTATCCGTCACATCAGTAACAGCATACCAGCATCTCGTGGTAGTAGCCAGTATAATGACATGGCTCTTTGCAGATGTCAACATTGTTAAATTGACCAAGTATGTTTCCTTTAATATCGACTGGCAGAAAATGCCAGGCTGGTTAGTACTTCAGCTAACCAACATGCACCTTGCGTGGTGCCTTATTGGACTGCAGAATGTCTGTTTTGTTAGTAGTTAAGAATGACGATAATTAAGATAACTGCATAACTGCATACTGCAAACGGTTGCATGCTGTCAACTGGATTGTTGAATAAACTAAATTATTATTTTTACATCAGTGACAAATGTCTCCACTGCTAGTAGAAAACAGGCACCAGCACTTTCTTACGTTACGCTTTCTTTTGTATACTACTGCAATGTACTGATAATGTATATATTTATATACATATATAACCTTTATATATAAGAATTTTCAAGCACATTATGACAGAAGATTATAGCTTCCTAGCTGCACAACATTTTATCGTGTTGACTAGATCGGACAGAACATAGGCCTACTAGACATAAAATATCAGAGTTTAGAATGACATTCTGTGATGACTACGACCAGCTTTCTGCACATTCAAATCATTCTGGCATATAACCATCACCATTGTAATCATCAGCATGATAGCGATTGTAATCATCATAATTTTATTCATCATTAAGGTCATCTTGGCCCTATCAAGAACCTCTACCACCCACCTTCCAATCATCCTGATTCCGTTCACTCCCCTCTTCAGACATACTTCTCGCAGTTGGTCAATCGGAGTGGCCATTTTTCTCCGTCTAAAATCCTCGATCTTCAGCTGCAGTCGCCGGGCTTATTATAATAATAGCTGTCCCGGATCTAGAAACCCAACTGCAACCAGACAGAACTACCGAAAGAGAATCGCAAGGATCGACGCTAACGTAGACAATCCCCGACTTGAGCGCCAGTGAGGAAAATGTTAATTTTATCAGTCAGTTAACCCGCATGGAGCGTATAGCACAGTCCTGGAATCAACAATGTGCCACGCCCTCTTGTCGCAGCGCGTGTAATGCCAGACAACATAGAGATTTTATTATTTATTTATTTATTTTTTCCTCAACCAAAACAACAAACAAACATGATACAATTATGGCATTGAATAATAGGGCCTACATTAACATAATTTGGTGAAGAAGGGGAGACCCAGAAGGGATAGAAAATCCCGCTAATAGGGCCACCCATAATTCATGTAAAATATAAAAGAAAAACATGACAGAGCATTCAATTGTAGGAATAAAAAAATGATGAGGGAGAGAAAGAAAAAAAAATTAAGCAATCGACATTTCTGTATATAACGAGAAAAACAACTCTTAACTAATGACTTAACTAAAGACTTAACTAAGGGCTTGGCGAGACCACTGAGCAGAAACCTTAACCATTACATATCAGGAAGTGTTTTAAGTAGATAAAGGCGAAGTTTATGCTTAAATAATCTTGTGTTAGGTAGGGAATGAAGATGTGTAGGGAGAAAGTTCCAACATTGGGAGCCAGTATATTGTATAGAGAATCGACGAGTATTAGTATGTGCGTAGGGAAGGTCATAAACAGTTAATTTTCTAGTTGAATAAGATTGGCGATCAGAGGTAAGGTTAAAGAAATCATTAAATACAAGTGGTAATAGGCCATGGTTATAACGGTACATAAACTCTCCTATTTGCAAGTGCCTAATTTGATCGATCTTTAATAATCCAAATTCCTTGAAATACAGAGCGGTGTGGGCTCGGCGAGGAATATTAGCTATAAAACGGATTGCATATTTTTGAAGGGTGACTAGTCTGATAAAATTAGATTTGTAAGTAGATGTCCAAATTAAATTACAGTAGGTTAAATAGGGATAAATAAGAGAATAGTATAGCATAGACCGGATAGAGACAGGAATCAGTTTAGATGAGCGAAATAGCACACCAACAGTCTTAGCAATTTTGCTAGAGATATTATTGATGTGTTCCTTCCAATTTAGATGCTGGTCAATGTAAACGCCCAAAAATTTTGTGGATGTTACTTCGGTGATAGGAGTCCCTTCAATAAGTAGAATAGGAAGTTCATTGGGATATTTTTTCTTATGGGATCTGAAGAGGATGTAGTTGGTTTTATCCAAATTTAGAGTAAGTTTATTAGATCGAAACCAATCAACGACTCGGTGAAGCTCAGAATTAACAGTGTTGAATAGGGTATCAATAGATTTATCAGAATGAAATAAGTTAGAATCATCAGCAAATAGCACAAAATACATAGAAGGCGATACATTGGGTAAATCATTAATATAGATTAAAAATAAAAGAGGTCCAAGATTAGATCCTTGAGGGACACCGTGAGAAATGAGTTGTAGATCAGAAGTACAATTGTTAACAGAAACCAGTTGAAAACGATTTTCAAGATAGCTAACAAACCATTGTAGTTGTGTCCCTCTAATTCCATAGTTATAAAGTTTTTTGATCAAAATATGATGATTTACAGAATCAAAGGCTTTAGCTACATCAAGGAAGATACCAAGGGAGTATTCGTTATTTTCAATTGCATTAGAGATTTTGTCTTGTATGCTTAGAAGGGGCATGTAGGTAGAATGACCCTGTTGGAATCCATGCTGAGACTGAAATAGTACTTTCTCTTTTGATAAAAAACTATCTAAACGTGCGTACATTAATTTTTCAAATATTTTGGCGAAGAATGGGAGTACAGAAATCGGTCTGTAGTTAGAAACATTGTCCCTCGGGCCCTTTTTATGAATGGGTATGACCTTGGCAGTTTTCAATGCGGAGGGGAATACTCCAGTGGTAAATGAGCAGTTGACAATCTCTGATAGCGGAATTGCAATTTTAGGCAATGTTAATAGGGCTATGGCAGGGTCAATTCCATCGACTCCTTTACTATGCGTAGTGCGAATGGTATGCGCAAGGTTCATTATTTCACAAGGTGTAGAAGGGATTAATGCTATAGAATGTGGAAGGGGTTGGGATAAGTAGGAGAGAAAAGAGTTAGTTGCAGCAGGTATTTTATTAACAAGAGATTGTGCAATGCCTGTGAAGAAATTATTGAATTTAGTTGCTATAGTCTGAGGGTCAGTAATTTGTTCACCATTTACATTCAATGCAGTAATTACAGTTTCTCTGTTAGTATCTCTATCCAGTATACTCCTCAGAAGACCCCAGGTTTTTTTAAGGTTATTACTATGGATTAAAAATTCGGATGCATAATAATCTTTTTCGGCTTGCAATTTAACTTTCTTAAATTTGTTTCTGTATAGGATGAATTTCCTTTTGTTGGCCTCATTTGGATTTGTTACGAATTTTTTATATAGTTTCGCTTTCTTATTACTAGATTTTACCAGTGCCCGAGTCATCCACGGCTTTTTTGGAATAGAGTTGCGAGCATAAGTCCTAGTGAAAATTGGAAAAGAATCATCGTAAAGCTTCTTATAATTGCTAAGAAATAGGTCATAGGCCTTATCAGTGTCTAGTTCTGTACAAGCTTCACGGATATTAGACCAGTCCGTAGAGTCTAAGGATTGCAAAAATTTGGCTTTATGGTCATCAGATACTAGGTTAAATGTCAGTGTTTGAGGCTTGTTAGGAGGTTTGATGGGACTAAAATCAAACCATGCTATGATTGGTAAATGATCAGAGATGTCTTCAATGAGAATAGAGGAATAAATAAGTAAATAAATAAATAAATAAGAGATAAGAAAAATTTCCAGACATCCGGGCAACGGGAACCCTAGAGGCTAGAGCTTGCTTTCGATCGTCATTATTATTTTTAGGCCTATTTTTCGATATTTAGTCCCAGATTCGTCAAAATTTCTGATGACCTTTTTTGGTCATTTGGTAACAATCTCAAGAAAATATTTCATTTTTCCCGTCACAAAGCTGACGACCGTTTTTAGTCGTCTGGCGTCTCATGAAAATCTATCTTTTCCCTTCCCCAAAAACGTGGACCTTTTTAGGAGGTTTAGTCGAAATCTCATGAAATTTCATTTTCCCTGTGCAAAAAACCTGATGACGTTTTGGGGGGGCTTAGCACGGCCTACTAGATATCTAGTAGGCCGTGGGCTTAGCCCCATGGCGCCGCCACTGATTCTTACGCAAATAATCAGTATTAAACTTGACCTATATTATAGCCAATCAAAATGCCAGTAGAATATAATGTTATCACTGCTCAACAAATAATCTGTAAATAGGTCAAAATCACAGGTCGTATGTCAATTTGCAGCGCTGAAAATTGGGTGAAACTTTAAATAATGTAAAAACTGTAGACCGCTGCAATGAAATAACTGGGAGTCGATTCCTTCGGATATCAATTACACGAATATTTAGTTAAGGCCTTGAGTCGTAGAGTGGTTGGCTGATAGACAGGGGCGTTTGGTCTAACATTCAGTCCATACAGGTATGTTGCGCGCGATGTGTTTGAATATCCATCGTTATAATGTATTCACATCATTACCAAATCTTGTAGGTCAGTAATATTACCCCCAGGTCTAACTGTCTAATAAGCATATTTTATTTGTGTATACATGCGTAGAGTATGTGTGTTTGCGTTTGGTCAATCCTGCTAACGCGCCAGCGATATTACAGCGCAATATCGTAATCTCCAAATTTCTAGTGCGCCACTGGCAAGCCAAGAGCAATGCACCAACTTATTCACGAGCCCTGTGTCAAGTCAGAAGGGTTGTCAAGAAGATTAGTCCGAAAGAGGTTGTAGTAATGGCAAAGTATCTGTTAAGGTGGTGGCATTTAGGTCGAAAGTTGGAAGAGGGAAGATCAGGTGAGTCGGGGTAAGAGTGCCTAAAGAGGTGAGACTTTAGTCTGGAATGGAAAGCCCGAGGAGTGATGGATAGAGGAACCTTAGGAAGGTGATGGTGGGCTGACTGAAAAGGATAGAGGAGGAACGGAAGAAGAGCAGAACTCAAACGGGAGATCATTCCAGAGGCGTGGGGCAGTGATTGATATGGCTCAGTTAGAGAATTTGAGATGAGTAGTGACAGGAGGTCGAGAAAGAGTGAGACAGATGGATGATCGGGTGGAGCGGGTTGGCTGATTGGTGAAGAGTTCATGAAGATATCTTGGCTGAGAGTATTGTAAGGAGTTGTGGGTTAGGGCTTTGATATGGCTTCATTCGTGGATTTTTAGCCAATTGAGTGATTTCAGGATTGGTGTGATGTTATGTTGTTAGGGAGTTCTGGTGACGGCTCTATAGGCAATAGTGTTGCAGCCATATATCTGAAGAGTGTGCACAAATATTTGGTGTTGAATTAATCCTTTAACAACGAGTTTGTACTAAAGGTGACTGGGATACTAAGGCAGTTCATTACTTAAGGATAAATGACCTGGGAGCAGCAGATACACTCAGGGCTGAAAGAGAGCTGGGTCAGTCCGGGTCAGTCTGAAACCCGGCAGCAGATACACTCGGGGCTGAAAGTGAGCCGGGTCAGTCCGGGTCTGAGACCTGGCATTGATTTTCGTGACCTGCCGTTGCCAGGTCGCATGTTTGACATTTAGGCCTATGTATTCATCATTAACTCGATACCAATTTTACCAATGTTTTTACATCCCCATACAACAAACACTAAAAAAGGTCATCAGAAAAACTAAAAAATCGTTGGAAAATGTCCGCCTCAGACCCGGTTCCTTTGTCAAACCACTTTTGGTCCTGCATACACTGATGAGACCTGTTTTTGTGGTTAAATGATTCACAAATAGTGTCAAATACTCGTAGGTGCATCCGTGCATGCACTTTGCTTTGGCTATCAATATGTAAGTGGTTGAAAGTGAGCTAGACAAAGTATTTGTTTGTTAAGCACCTGTTGAGAATCTCTTAACGGTACTTGAGTGTGTCTAGCAGATGTTAAAACTTGTGCTGTTCGATGAACGATGAACGTAATCTTAATACAGTATCCTGAAATGGCCCGTCAGCTGTTGCGGAAGTTGGATGTCTTATTGATACTTGTTGCGTCATTGTATGTGATGAGTGCTATAAAGTATAGAATACGAAATAGACTGCTCTGCCAACATAGTTTTCACACGCTGTATAGTTTTTAATGTTACACATGTTGCAGAATTAACCCCATGTGCCTATTTATAATTTTTATGAACTGGTTAAGAATTAATAGATATGGTTATGTGGAAAAGAACAGCCAATGAAGTAACGCTGAACATTATACTTCCAATGTAAACCTTAAGATCTTATTGAGCCGTATTTTGTAATAATTTACTTGGTAAAATTGTCAGGATAAGACATGATAACAACATGAAAGCAGACATTGATGTTTCTAAAGTTCATCTTTTAAAGGTATTAATCAGTTGTTGAGCATTACTTAAGGTCTACCTATTCAGGTTTCGAGCAAAGCAAGCTATGTACAGTTTCTATATATATATATATAAAATATTATATATATATAATTATATATAATATATATATAATCTCTGTTTGTTGTCTAGCAACACCTGGTTTAGTGGGGCCAGAAAATCATGAAGGCAGTTGTATATATGTTTAAATGGACAGACACTTTGGACTAGAATCAGACGTAACACTATGTCCGCCATAGTAATAGGTCAAAAGTGTCTGGGTGCAGTCACCATGTTCTATAAATTTATCAGCAGACAATTTATGTCAATGAGTGTTCTAGCCACAAAATAGATACATGTATGTCATTGCATTTTTTGTGCTTTAGTGCTTTGAATTTAATTTGTGTGCTCATGTGGGAAGAATAGTTTATTGTGTGTTACACTGGGAAAAATATATGAGAATATGAAGTGTAGGCTGATAATATATAAGTATCAGTTTGAAGACAGCTGACGTCGAAGTGACTGAGTGTGTTGTGGTCTTTGCCTTGCAGCTCATAAAGGCTGCAGTTCTGCTCTTTGGTACTATTGTGTGGGTATGCCCATGTAGTCTTTCGAGTGAATGGTTTAAATAGAACCTCATGTACATGGCTTTGACTGCTTGTCTAAAGCCGGTGTCCTATGTGACGTGTCAGTTTGCTGGCAATCTGGAGGATTTAAATTTAGCATGAAAGTGCATTTTATATGAAGGACATGTATGTTCAGAGCACAAGAAAGCTAACCAGCAAGGTAGGAGCATACTATTATTAGGTTGGTAGTGGGGCATACAATATGTCCAACAGGGTAGGTGGGGTGATGCCGTGATGGACTGGTTAAATTATGGTCCAGTGTCAATCGTTTTAGGAATAAGTGTGGAAAAGAATTATTTTTCCTCATGACTGTTTTGTAGAAAATTTTTAAATGAAACGTGAAGGAAAAGTGAAGGTCTTGGTTTTGTAAACAATGAAAACTTTTACAATGGTTAGTGTGACTGGATTTACCAGTAAAGAGTACCGAGGCATTGTAGTTAGGGCATTCACTAACTGTTAGAATCGGTTACGCCTTAGATTCACATTTCTACGCCTCAGATTCACATTTTGGTGTGACCTTGCACGCGTTACGTATTTATTTATTCATTTATTTATCAGAAGTTCGGTACCATATATACTGGTTGCTGCTTGCACATTCAGATATATAAAAGGCCAATCACTGCAGTTTATTAGAAATAAAATTGGAGATAATTGGCTCCAATAGCACCTCAAGTTTTACCTGATTTTGTTTATTTATTTATTAATTTTAGAGTCTGCTCCTTGAACTTTGTTATTGTTAAGTCAAAGACAGCCTAGCTGTTTTGATCAAATTAATTATGAGCATTGTGGGTTTTTCTGGCAAATGTGACACCCTTTTGTTATTTGTAAGGTGTTGAATAAATTTTTTTTTCATGTGTGATGAGTTGGCATGTCAGTTGTATGCATTCATACTTGTAGTGAACATTTTCAGCATGCTTAAGTCATATATCTTTGAAAGCCATGGTTTAGCCCTTAAAGAAATTGCCATTTAACACATACTTCTAGTATTCTATATACACGTTATTCCACAGCATAGGGCTAAAAATATAACCAACTGCATCAATAGATGTAATGTATGTACACAAGAAAATTGCTTAGTCATGACATGAATTGGGATTATGGTCCGAGACTGAACCTCCAAAATTATAATAATTTAACTTTTCCAAGATGGCTAAAAGAAAATTGTACTTTTTTCGGTTTATGATATAAATTTTGCTTCACACTGTTGCAATTTTTTAATGCTATACAAAATTCTCATAGTCTTACAGCTGCATAGCTTTGCGGTCCTGTAGTATATTGCATGTGTTTTCATGTACTGCCAATCTGCCATACTATGTGACTGAAAGCATATTGCTTTTGTCAGGGTCAAGTCGTCAGATGCCCATGTTTTATGTGGGTAGTAATGATATGCCTCTGAATATAGTATATGCTGCAAGAGGTGGTCTAGAAATTTTTAGATAGGATACGATAATGTAGCCATATCATCCATATGCAGTCACATCTGGTAGTCATATGGTAAAACAGTAGTGTGGTAGTTATGTACCGGTAGTCGACAATGCAGCCTTGTATTGTATTGCATTCGCAGATTCATATACTTTTCTGTAAATCGATTCAAATATGCCCCTGATGCATCAGCCATACAGAAATCAGTAAGTTTTTGAACAGCAAGCAGCAACACTCTGAGCAGCTGAGCACCGGAGCACAAAGTTGAAGTGGTAGATTATTCCCCAGTATAGGACCAAACACAGCCTAAGGCCATATAAGTCCAAAGTGCAGGCATTCACTTAGAGCACACATGTTGATATCCATAAAGGAAGGCCAGAACAGGTGGATGCAAAAGATGATAAAGATGAGATGTGACCTGACCACAGGGCATCCGACGTTTGAGGAAAAGATCCTTGAACTGGAATTTTGAAGAGGTTGCCAACCAACAAAATTCATCTTGCATTTATTGGGATTTGGTAGAGAATTGTTGGAGACTGATGACAGGTCCATTTGGAGAATTTTACAAACAGTCTCCCACACCCTGAGTTTATGGCAAAGTAAAACTTTGTGCCTCTGTCATATGCTAGGATACATTGGAGTAGAAAGTATACATTTTATGCAACTCCTACATTTTAAATTTTCTGCAAATTGTATTTAGTCATTTCATAATTATAGAACTTTTGCTGTGCATTTTCAGTTTTGTACAAATCCTAAAGTGTGAATTTTTATACAACTTCCACATTTTGACTCTTGAACATCTCCTGCATTTTGGCAGTTGATACAGTTTGCACATTTGACATATATTTGACCCCATATACAAGGTCAACCGTAGGATCTGGAGTCCTGTGAGTGGATGACATTCCATATAATGGAATCATTAATGTGCATGTCTCTGATTCAGAGAGGCATATCAAGAGCACTGCTATGTCTGAGGAAATGACTTCATTGACTTTGACTAAGACAGTTTTTCTGTCAGGTTTAGGGAAACCTACAGAGGTTCATGGTTGACTGAACATGTGTTGCATGCATCGTGTTCAATCTATACATGTATGTCAGATCTTCCTCTGTTTTTTTAGACCTTTGCGTGTTCTTGCTTGTGTGTCTATGTATGGTCTTGTGTCTCTGTGTTACTAATCCCACAGTAAGTCAGCGGAGGGGGGGGTGGTTGGTTTGTTTGTACATCAAAATGTGCTTCCTATGCATTGGACTGTGTATTTAAGTTGCTCATAGCAGTGTAATTTAAAAACTGTGGGCAAAGGTGCTATATAATGGCTCTGATACATAAATAAAAACACAATGTATTTAATACTATTTATATCATACATGGTCATTGGTCATACGCATACTCATAAAATGCATGCATGCATAAAATGTTTCCACATGTCAGCAATGAAAGTGTCAGTACGTTATTAGGAGTAGTGCAGCCATTTCAGTAGCAACCAGACTTGGTGTTGGCTTGTTCACCATATTGCCGTGCGTATGAAACCAACTTGAATTCTGGACTTTTTGAAGGACAATTGTATAGTTTAAAAACCGCTCTGTGTAATTAGTATACTACTGTTCATGGTGTTGCAGGAGCTCTTGCACCAGAGTGCTATTTGGCTTTAGGAAATTCAAAGTTAATTGGTAAAGGTCATGCACCCGTGTAATTGTAGAACTGCCAGTCAAAATTTGCTTTAGCATGAGGGAGGCAGCATAACTTGAGTGTGAGTAAAGCAGGGCAGGACTTTGGTGATCTACTTCAGAAGCAGACGACTTTCTCATGGCGTAAGATAAGTGATGACCATTGTGAGCTAACCTTAGTTAGCTGGAATATCTTGATATGGAAGGATATTTGATGGAAAGCACCAGAACTCCAGATTGATCTCATCCTTATAGTTATTCGATCGCTGATCCTATTGAATGGTAGAATCAAGGTGTCTATTTGTTAGTAGTCACCCGGGTGATATTGCATGAATGTAGCATTGGTAAAATGAAAACATACAGGCATTTGAGCTATATGAGACTTTGCACGCTTGAAGTTTTGACGATCATTTTGCTTCAAAATGAAATATAGACGTTAGACAGTTACATGTATACGATATAGTGAGACTGACTCAGACTTCCGGTAGTACAGGTGGACTCAGTTTGTGGTTAATTCGCTTGTTCTACACATGTATGTAACACCTTCACTGCAAATGTTATGAACGGATGAAATTTTTTATATTGTATGATGGCTATGATGCTGAGCTTCTGAGTGGTTAGAACAGTCAAACCAATGAAGGTGGTAGTTGCAAAAAGCTAAAAGCCATTAGCATGTCAGTGCTTCTGGTAGTTAGCTTTGGACTGAATATAATATTTATGTGAATAATGGATCCATCTGTTGTAACTGTATATGCTGTGGATGCAGTTGGAGAGATATCTGTCATCGGCCAACAAATTTTCATTAGCAGTCAATCACTCTTGAAATTTATACCTGAAGATCAGTTATTTGCTAATATCATTTTTATGATGTAACTTAGGCAGAGCTCTGGCAACCTGTCACATTGCATGTCCAAATTGCCTATTTTAATTTTTAAAAACTGGAGATCTTAAAGAGATGAAAGGCAGTTGTTTTGCAAAAAATTAAAGGGATTTGTTCAGAGAATTTTTTTGTCTCACCAGCTGTTGATGTGATTGATGAATGATTTTATGTTTGTATAGATGGTGAATATTTATTTGTGACTGTGCAAATGTGTTCTCACTGAGTCAGAGAGCATTTTGCAATTCAAATGCAGAATTAAATGTAGCCCTCCTTGTGTTGCAGGTTTTTTGCATCACAGATCTGATATGTAGATTTGATTGCTTTATTCTTTGAATCCTTTTTTATTTGTGATATAACTCGTCATCTGTGACTTGTAAATAGGATTGATTGATGGCCAAACCAAAATGAGTCATTCTGAAATGAAAAAGAGCTGTTGATTTGCTGCAGTGAATTTATATATCATTTCTTCTGTTGTTGTTATGTTACTGAACATAATACAATGTCTTGTGGGCAGAGTCAACAGCACTTTTATAAAGATACATTCGTCTGTAACAGTTGTCATCTCCTGAATGGTAGTTGAATCTAGGATAAGTTCTGCCCAGGTAGCTTGAAAATGTGGTTCATCACAGGGTACTTGAGTTAGGCTTATTACAAGATTATCGTTGTAAATGAATCTATATCATGTAGGCTAAATATTTTTTGAACTGGCATTGGTCAACATAAGACTATGCTGTAAATAAAAAAACTCTCAGATACTGGCAGAGTCTTTAAAAATTAGAATTCTTCTGTGGCAGAGTTGTAAGCATGTGAAGTCTTTTTGAATGAAAGTACTGTCTAAGGAGAAAGTACCGGTACTGCTTAAGCTTTAGAGGATACTTAGCGACCAGTTGCTAAGGAGGGGTGTTCCAATATTTATTGGAATCTTTCTTTTTGACTATTTGACCTACTTGCTAATATTCTACATTTTTTGCATTTAATAGATTCTATGTTTTGTTGCATTAGATGTTCATGTATGTTCAGCTAAACTATGTAATGAGGTTTTGTGTTAGGTTGTGCCAGTGGTCCTCAATGATTTTCTGAGTAAGGCACCAAGCTAGCAGCACTTGGCCTTAATTTTTCTTTAATATTTAGTAAGTTCTTTAATATGTTAATTATATGCCCTATTCTTGTATCGAACCACAGTGCTGCAACTATCCCTACAGTACTTTAAGTTTTGACAAAGTTATGGGCTTATTTTTGTAGTGATTTATCAATATTTTTTATGTTTTGTGCAGAAAAGACTGCAGAAAAATGTTGTAGTCTGGTTCTGCCATTCTTCCATTTCGTCATGGCACCCTTTGAGCAGGTTTATAGCTACTGCATCTACTTTGGGAAGCACTATGCTATGATATGTTATGTTAGGCCAAAAAAAAATAATGCTGTGTTTCCGGTAACAGAGCTCTAAAAAATTGGGTAGGTAGGTCGGAAAATATTTTTATTTTGGTAAAATATTTTTATACAGTGACTGTCCGAAAAATTATACCCACTACTCTTTTTTGCATAAAGGTACACGCTGCAACAAAGTACGTGTTCTAAGCAAGTATAAACTGCCTATTTCCCGACTGTCTGCACCTAAAACTGCCCTAGAAAACAATTCTATTAATTTCATTTTGACATCTTTTCTGGTAAGATAAAGTGGGAAGGGAAGGGGAAGATGAGTGCGAACAGAACATCACTGCTAGGGGTCGTTCCAGATTGGCCGAGCCAGTGACTAGTTACATCCAGAGGTGGCTAGATTTATTTTCCCTAGTCACCGTTAGAGGTGGCTCAAGTGAGAATGATAAGACTAGAGGTTTCTCAAGACTGGCAGCCAGGAAGTAGTTAGTCAGGAGTGAAACTCTAATGCAGTGTCCACGCTGTAGTCGGGAGCGCTTCTGAGTAGATAGCTTGAAGAGGCGCTATAGAAATTGAGAGATCAATAAAATAAAATGAAACATTCTATTCACTTGAAAACTTCTTTTTGGCCATGCTGGAGTCGAGAGCCCCTCTGAGTAGTTTCGTTGAAAAGGTGCTATATAAATACTTGAATGAATGAATGTTAAATTCTTCACCAAAGGATGCTCGAAATAAAAGGGAACTGCTCAGTGAGCGGAAGAGAGCAGAGTTAGTAGAAGAGAGCACTCTGAGCACAAAAAGGCACAGTAAACACAAGAGCACAGTGAGCAAAAGAGAGCAGAAAGAGGCAGAGAGCAAAGGAGGGCACAGTGATCACAAGAGAGCCAGCTTAGGAATAAAGTGAGCAAAAATGGACTGTCTTAGGACGGAAAAACAGCAAGTTAAACTACAAACTTGCAGCAGGCTGTGTATAGCCATCATGTGCTACAGGCTAGATGGCCCTGTACTCAATGCCTGCAACGAGCTACTGTGAGAAAACCCTCCTTTCAGATCTATCACTCTTCCCCCCCATCCACCCCACAACCGCCTGCTTTGTCAAACTGACCGTGGGAAACTATTGATTGCTCTAATTAACAGATCATTATATACCTTGAAATACGGCTGCTTACGATCGTCGCCTGGCTTAGTGAAGGCTATAATTATGATGTTCCAATTGTACATCTCATATACGGGAGGCAATGTCAGTGTAAATAAAAAATCCACAAAATTTTCCGAGTTGCGGCAATAAAAGTGAGTCGGTCGGGTTATTGGAAACACAACATTAGTTTTTGGGCCTAAGATCCAACTCTATACGGAAGGCAATGTCATCGTATTATGTCAAAACAAATTTTAAAAAAAAAATTTTTTTTACTAAAATATTTTTTTTTACTAAATATTTTTTTTAAATAAAAATATTTTACAAAATTATTTGAGTCGCGGCAATAAAAGAGGGTCGGTCGGGTTACCGGAAACACAACATTAATTTTTTTTGGCCTTATATTAAGGTACATTATGTGATGTGTTATGTTATGATTCTGATTTGATTTTATGGTATCTGATGCTATGTTATGACATGTTTTATTACATGTAGCCTATGATGTTATAATGCGATCGGTGCTGTATTACTGATTGGTGAATGATGTAAGATCTGTATCAGCATTTGCTGTTGATATTTTAGAGTTTATCATCTGCCAATTGGCCATTCACTACACTGCCATTACTGCATTAGTCAAGTAGCAAGATATCGGTTCGGAGAGTTGTTAAAGACAATTTTGGGCAGGATCAGGATTACACAGCAGTTTGGGACACAAGAAGTATTGCCACCGGAACCACAAGAACAAGGCAGATCACATAGCACACGTCTGTATCTCTCTTCATTCTTCGACCTCAGGTTGAACCTCTTTTCGTATAGTTGTATAAACTGTAATCACCTTTAATGGCATAGATACACCTGCAGTCAATTGTGAGTTCTGTAAGAGAGAACATGTGACTCAGGCTACCTGCAGGATGCTTTGAGCTGATTGTATTTTACAATCATTACTTCTTACTGGTTATATTTGCAACATTTTATTAGCATTTTGTAGGTATGTGTTTGCTGTTTTTAGTGGCAGATCCAGACATAATGAACAGCTTATTATGTCATATAGGCAGACACAGCTAAAAAAAATGTGAGAAAGGGTGAAAATAACACGAAGCATTAATTATGGTCACAGCAGGTCAGCTTAGTACACTTTAGTCATCAAACTTAGCTGTATAGACTAGCAATGGATTCATATTTCTTTATAAATACAAAGGCATGGCGATAATCATTGCAGTAATTATCTGATAAGTATGTCTGCAACAGATTATGTTACAGCATGTTACAGAGAAGTTTAAATGGAAATTCATCAGTTTAGAGACAGAAAAGTAAATTTCCAGTTTACTCAATCTGTTAGTGGAGAATCTTATGCTTTGCTATTTCTTAAGCCTGAATATGAGATGATATGCAGAATTACTGCGTACTTGTGGATATTTGATTGTCATTCATTCATTCACTATTAGATTTTATATAGCGCCCCTTCAAGAAACTACTTAGAGGCGCTCCCAGCCCAGCCACGACAAAAGAAAAAAGATTTAAGGGATTTAAGAAATAAAGATTGACTGGTCAGATGGAGGAGATGCTGATAAAGACAAGGCAGGAGGCCCGGCATAGGATTGATTAATGATCAGTTTGTATTTGTGTCTACCGGAGAAATGTGTCACCTGGTTTGAATTTTGACTTAGTGATGGCTACCATTAGGATTAGAACAAATATTGTATAGAAAATGTATTGCATCTTTAGCTCCATTTTACTTGCACTGCTTTCCTCTAATGTTTTGTGTTTTGTGATGTTTAAGGAAACACAAGTGCCAACGCAAACTTTCGTTTGAGACAATTCCAGTTTTTTAGGCGAATTCTTTGAAACAAAGCGAGGTTCCAGTGAAAACAACTGCATCAGTGGAACCAGTACATTTTCGGCATTTTACTGTGATACAGAAAAGATCTTTGATTCAAATCGTGATGCTGGACATTGTGATTCAAACGATTTGGTTTCTGGTTATACAAAAACGAAATCTTCCATGACAACATTGGATCCGAATAAGGTGACGATTCTGTGAGGAAAAACCCTTGTATGTGATAACAGTTCTGCAGTCTTGACCGCCAGAAATGCTGGTGTGGAAACATTAGTCCCTAATGCATTAGTGAATTACTCAGAAAAAAAGACGCTAGTCTGGAATATTTTCTTGATCACAACCTTCCACGATTATCAGGTTTTTTTTTCACTGGGGAGACCTTCGGTGAAGACAGTGCGGTGAAGTTCAGACACATTGAACAGCCTTGTGACAGAATCAAAATGGACGCTATTTCAAATTCTAAAATCAGATCTGCCGCAGCAGTCGTGCTTGAGGGTAAAACTTCGGGGCATTCAACGAAAATGGAGGATAGTGTTTCACTTCAGAAGCAGACGATGTTGATCAGTTCTTCACGTGACAAAGAAACAATCGATCGTGGAAGCAAGAATAAAACTCCGCGAAGCCGTGAGTTGTCGAATAATAATGTTGTTGGACAAGCATCGGAAGTAGACGATACTCTGGCATTAAAAACCGGTAAATCAGATGACAGAACGGTGGTAGAAGTGGTGAACAAGCGTTCTTTGGCTGATGATGACGCTGCAGAAAAGGTGACAATGCGAAGGAAACGCGTGGCCACTTCTGCGTTGATAGTTGGACCGGATGCGGAGCTGAGCCAGGTTCTACAGCGTCGCAGCAACTATCTCAGTGACTGGGAGGTCCAGCAGTCATCCCGGCAGGTCTTCACGGAAGCCGACAGAAGGGTTTTGGCGTACGAAAAGAAACTGGAGGAAGAGAAAGCAAGACGTCAGTGTCAGCTCAACGAGGCGATGCCTGTTATTGTTAATGAAGAGCTGTCGAAGATTATGAACGAGAGAAAAGAAGTTGTTGATAGTTTGACGTCGTTAGATAAACAGAGGGAGGTTGATGATGATGCTCTGAACGAAATCGTGAAATCGGGATCTGTAAAACCTGCACTTAGATTAGATAGTCGGTTCATCAGTGGGGCTTCAATCGCAGGCGATGAAGCCAAACTCAATTGTAACGAAAGAAATATGGCAGCAAAGACATTGAATGAAGAGGTAAATGTGGAAGTGAGATGTCGTGACGATGATGAGAGTTTAGGATCTCAACAAACAGTTCTCGATGTTGATGAGAGCAGTTATAGACTTTGCTCCGGTGACGATGTATCCACGTTGAATGCAGGAGGAGTGAACGTTCTTACATCAGAAACAACGTTGGCTCGCAAATCTAGCTGGACTCCAACATCGCAAAGTCTTTTCAATCCCTGTGAATCGAGCCCTCGACAAAAGACTCAGGTAGGAACAGACTGTGTATTATAACTTCAGACTAGCTTAGGTGATGTAATCATGTCATATCATGTCACATTGTCACGACAATTGTCTGCATGAATAGACCTTCTGTGCTCAGTGTCTTCTGTCGCGTGTCATGTTCGTTAAACCCAAACTCAGAGACTACGCTACGTTGGTGACATAAGTCCAATTCAGGGTGTTGTCAATCCATGATATTCTCAACCTTCCCCCATCCTTGGTTCCTACACCAAACCCATCATCAGTCTGCTCTCAGTGCTGTCATTCGTCTTTCTTGTTATATCGCCAACATAGCATAGTTTCTGAGTTTGGGTGTGGACTAATAGTTTTTCAGGTGATGTTTGGAAAGAAATTTTCAGTTTTACATTGCTCCTAGTGAAATATCTAACTCTTAGGCATACTGTAAATAACTGGCGACTGATTGAGTTCGTTATTTGGCATTGATAATGACAAAGCATACGTATTATTTTCTATGTTCTCTATCTGTTTAGCAAATAGCACAGTGGCAGAGTAGCTGCCTGTGTTGTGTGTTAGTTTGGTCGAATCTTGATGACCTGCAGCTTTTGATCTTCCTAAGTGACCACATGTGAAACTCAAGAATTAATTTCTCAACTATTGAATTGCATTTTTTGTGTATCCGTGTTAAAACACAGACAGCAAGATGCACTCCGAATACCATAATTGCTACAAGAAATTGTTGTGCCTGATAGGTAGTGTTGTGAGGCGGAAACTTTCCTCGGAAAGTTTCATATCTTTCCGGAAAGTTTCGGAAACTTTCCGACGAATCTTTCCGGAAACTTTCCGACATATTTTTCGATGCAATAAAATATTATTAAATACATACTCAATTCTAATGAGTCCGAATTTTCTTTCAATATAATGTTACTAAATACATCAATCACTATCAGAAGTCAGTGTTGTGAGGTGGAAAAATTGTCCAGAAAGTTTCATATTTTTTCGGAAACTTTCCGATGAAATATTATTAAATACATACTCAATTCTAAGGAGTCCGAAATTTTCTTTCAATATAATGTTACTAAATACATCAATCACTATCAGAAGTTAGTGTTGTGAGGTGGAAAAATTGTCCAGAAAGTTTCATATTTTTCCGGAAACTTTCCGATGTATTTTTCCGCCAATGAAATATTATTAAATACATACTCAATTCTAAGGAGTCCGAAATTTTCTTTCAATATAATGCTACTAAATACATCCATCACTATAAGCAGTCTTAGGTGGCTATAAGTAATAGTTTATTCAATAGATGGCACTGCTAGTGTTAGTGATAACTGTTCACACAGCCCAAAAATAGGTACCTTTAGGAATTAAATGCAATTAAACTTTGATGTAAATTTAGAGAAAATATTTTTTATCATTCAGTCACCTTCATATTTGTGAGTTATGAAAATATAAGACAGAAACAGAAATTGGTGGTGTATTACTTCATGTTTATATCAGTTTTTTTTACACATTTCCTGCAACAGAGATGACTGCAGACATGCAAGCAACTAGTTTTCTATAGGCTACTCTAGTCTGAAATGCTAATGAATAGTGTTTATTGCTCATATTAATTATTTTTAAGTTCAACATTGTTTGCATCAACAGAAGTACTGTAAATAAAAGGAGTTTAAACTATAAGAAAAATTTCTGAGAGTGAAATTCTTATATTTTCTGAGTTTAATGTATTTTCCGGTTCTTCGGAAACTTTCCGGAAACTTTCCAGAAACTTTCCGGAAACTTTCCGGAAACTTTCCGTCAAAATACTTTTCCGGAAAAGCTACATCACTACTGATAGGTAATGTGCAGCTGCTTTGCATATAAGTCAGAAGTTCTAGAATCAAACTGACGACAACAATGACCACTAGATTTAGGCGGAACAGCAACAGCGGAGAAGTCGCAACATTAATAACAAATATATATAAGAAACAATGTAACCAAATTCAGAAACATATTAATTTATCAAGTGCAACATTAAGATTGACAGTAATGCACTTATTTAAAGTTGAATAAAACAAAAGCAAGAGCGGTAGAAAATAAAAGCAGCATTTACAGCGAAATGACTTAATAAAATGACAGTATTCTTGACAAGAAACTTGACACATTCTTTAACAATGCAAATACAGAAGATGCAATTAGAACTCAGTTGGTTTCCATTGTTGTCTTTTGCAGCCAGTGACTTCAAAGGAAGTGGAGGAGGCAGCATGTCAGACCTCATCTTTGTCTCCAACGTACAGTTCAGCCGTAGATGGGGATGATGAGGAGGACAGGCCGAAAGCGAGAGGTATGTTTAATTGTTTATTCATATGTACACTTCAGCTTAAAGTTCCTCTGATGTCATAATCTAGTCTTTTTTGGGAAGCATTCTGTTTCACGACTTTGGTCTAAAGTTCCTGGAAGGATGTGTGTAGAATGGGAGGTCATGGAGTTCAGCCATGTGTGGATGGAGCTTCTGTTTAATATAGATTTCAGAATTTCTCAGTGCCATGCAAAGCTGCGGCACAAAGACTGGTGTTATATCACATTAACTTTGTGAGGGCTAAATTGTTTGGTCATTTTCGGTGCAAGGTCAAATTCAGGGGTCAGGCTGAGGATAGAGTATTGTGCGTTGGTGTCAGTTGTTTGTTGATGGTGTGATCAAGTGTTCAAGGAGCAGAAATGTTCTATAATCTATAATTTATATGAATCTTAAAGCTGTTCTTTTTGACCATGCTGGAGTCAGGAGCACCTCTGAGTAGTTCCTTTGAAGAGGTGCTGTATAAATCCTTGAAGGAATGAACACATTTACCATCTCAAGGAAGGAGGCTCTCCAGTGTCTCCACATTACAAGGTAGACATGCTGCAATTTCCTAGTGGTTGATATGTGCTGCCATCTAGTGAATAAAATTTTGTGGTCTACTACTATTTGCTCAATTTATTATTTACAATACACTAGACGTCACTGTGAAGTTGAAGAGTGTCAACTTCAGGGTCATACTCCTTCAAATCTTATTTACCTTGGTGCCATTGACCCAGAATCCCAGATACTAACATATAAATGGCCAATACAATATGCAGCAGATGGCTAAGAGTATAAGTAGTGGAAAGTATTTAAACTTAATCTTTGCTGTTTTAAATGTGTTTTACGTATCGCATAGATGTTAACACTCACTCATTAAGTTCTGCTAAATTGTTTTATTTGCATGTTGCTAATGATAATTAGGATGTGATTTAGGATAATCAAGATTTTAATGACAAATCACAAAAGTTATGCCACTTAAAAAAGCTTTGTTTTGTGGAATTGTATAGTGTATTACAGAAACTTAAAAGTGCTCACAGCCTCACAATAATTTGTCAGTGTAAATTTGAAGTGATTTATGTATATGCTTAAACATGTATATGGTGACACCTCTTAAGATGATTCTAAAGGCATTGTGAAACAAAGGCATTGTTAATCTCTCTCTGTTTCTCTCTATCAAATGACAATAAAAAAATTAGCATTGTAAAACGTACAGTGAAGTACATTGATCTGGATAAAAGATTAATGACTCGCTTAGATACTTTGGTTTAGAGCGCATGTCGCATGACCCTCTTTGAGTGACGATGCTGGTTCAGTAGGAGGCGGTTGGAGGGTAACCAGCTAGCCAGTTTATCCATCGCATGACACATCTGCATGACCATCATCAGGCGCAGTGGGCATATGCCCGCACATCATCAGCTTAAAGCTGGTGAAAAAGACCACAGGATGTCAGCAGTGGCATAGCTCCCATCTAAACGTGCTGCAGTGGTGAGAGAGATTTCCCAAAAATTAACAGGGTCAGTCGAGATCATGCTATAGAAAGACATTCACATCTAACTTCATTATAGATGCATATAAAGATGAGAATGGCCTTGCCAGTAAGGACATGTGCACTCAGTCATGTACATTTGCACGCGTTTGTGCATATGTGCAGTATGCGCAGTGCACACATGTGCGCATTGGTGCTTGCACACACTTGATCATTTACCAGTGGTGAATTTAATGCGTCTGAGATTTCATATTGCCTGCGTTGTGTGGTGTTGTCGTGAGTGCGTGCCAGTGTTTGCTGCGTGATTGGCTGTTCGTGCGCATTGTTATGATTCTCTTTCTTCTGTTTAAGTGTCGATCGATCCAACTGATCAATTGTTTGCTGAAGAGAATTGCTCGTGGCTTGCTGTATTGTTGTGGTTGTCCCACCTGTTTTCCGCTCTCCGTCCCAGCTGCTGGAATTGTCATCAACGTTGGGTTTGGTTTGCAAATGTGCACTCTTTCATACAGACTCTCAGCTCTTATTGTTTGTCAAAATGTGACCTTCAGTTGATATTGTCTTCTGCAATTCCTAGATGATCTCTTGACATTACCCTATTCCATTTTTCCTGTAAATGTATTCATCCATCCAACCGTCTCTGACCATCTCAAGAATATCTCAAAAATCACTATGATGTCACACATGTTCTTGTGCTGTTGGGTATGTATTAATTTTGTCTTTGAGTTTTTGGTTCCCCATTCGTGGATTGCTATTCGACAGCACCATTCATTTTCGGTAGCTGGTTCTACAATCTGCAATGGCCTCCCACTTACACTGCGCTTCTTGCCCAGGGTTCACATCACTCTGTTTTTTTAGGAATCTCAAAACTTTCCTATTTAGCCATGGTTGGACTGGAAGCTAGCCTACTCTGAAGAGGTTCTATATAAAATATCCTAAATAAATAAATTGAGGATTTGATTAAAACTTGTTCGATGGATCATTTACCCTCACTACACCGCCGAGCCTCACGAATGCCCCGTGTGTGTGTGTGTGTGTGTGTGTATAATGTATATATATATATATATAATATATAGATATATATATGAGTCTCACTGGTCTTTAGATCTTTTGTTCAAATCTCCTTCTGTTGAGACTAACCCTAAGTTACTTTCTGATGAGATTGAGTTTGGGTGGTTTATGGGCAAGTGGTGGCTGGTTATGTCTTTTTAGATGGACTTTGTCCTTGGCTTTGTATTGTGTGGCCTGAGGCCATGTATGTGGCTTCCATTTTCATTTTTGCCAAGGAATTAAGTTGCCATTTTTGAGGCTAAGTTTCACCAGAATATGATACTCTGCATGGCCTGAAATAAGAACTCGTCACTGGTTTATATTTAGGGTGAATTTAAACACATTCAGTTAAAATACAATTACACTTTATTATCTCTGTGCTAGGGGCCCTTTTTCTTTATTGCTTAATCAAAATCATTATGGTATATTTATATATGTATGTAAAAATTGTTCATGTGCATTTGTATAAGTGCATGTGGGTACATGATATGTTTGTGTTTTATCATGCTGTGCCGATAATATGTGTCATTTTATATTACCAATTTATTTTTCACTGTGGGAGGTTGTGTTCTGTGTACTTCATCATTAAGATATTAAGAAAATATATGTGTATTTGGATATATATATATATGTATTTGCATACATATTTGTATGCATATATATATTATATATATATTATATATATATTATATATATATATATATAATTGTGCTGCGTTTGTAGTCATGTGCAATATATGCATATAATCTGCATTCGCAGTTTCGCACACATGTATATAGATATTGCTTATGTGTGCATATGTATATATTTGTATGTGTATATATATATACAAACTTGTGCCTTATAGGTGTGTAGGGTAAGCCTGTGTTAATGTGTGCACTCTCATAATCTGTTTATCTGTGCTGAGCCTTTACTTTGTGTTAGGCTGTCTGTGTGTGTTTGTGTACAGGTCAGGTTCTACATAGTCTGTACAGTTTTATTGATTTTTGAATTTGCCATATAAGGCTGAAGTTGAGCTCTGCTTTGAACTGAGTCACTCAGGGTCGAACCACGAGGTCGCTGTCATTGCTTTTATATTTAACTATAACAAAATTTACTTCTGCAGAGATTCTGATCGGATTTGCTGAGGAAGATTAGGTTCAGATCCTTCTAAGTAAAGTAAGTGATATAAAGTGCTTAAGGTGTCTTGTCTATATAGTCTTCATGATGCAATGGTTGTTTGTTTGATGGATGTCATTTTCAGTTAACCCTGCATCCGGCTGTAAACAGGCATTTGCTTTTTGTGTATTGATATAATCGTGATTGATGTAGTGCCGGTTTAGAAACCTATGTGCATTAGTGTGTTTGTTCCAGGTGTGTATACATTGTACATTTAATCAGAACATTTATGTAGAGCCTTTTATGCACTTTGCAAAGTGCTGTGTGCTTGGTTGTCTAACTGATTTAGACGGACTTAGTTTCTATTTAACTGTAGGATGATGATGTTGAGATGAGTCACTTGAAACCTTATTTATAGAGATATTTAATAGATTGCTTCTGTAGGAAGTTTGATGAATGACAGAACCTAAGTAGCTCTGGGCTGCTAGGCAGAAGCAGAGAAATTATATCCCCATTGGAAGAAAAAGAATTGTGACGAATGGCTGACCAGCTTACTGATGTGGTTGTCTGTGTATATGTGTGTGTGTGTCCTTGTATGTCTTTGTGTATGTTTATATGTGGTTGTGTCTTTTAATGCATGTAATTGCATGTGTTCTTATGTGTATGTGTGTTCTTATGTGCGTGCATGTGTGTGTGTGTGTTATTGTGTGTTTTACGTATCATTATGTATATCTTTGTGTGTTATTGTGGGTGTGTGTATTGTGCATCTGTGTTTGTAGGTGTGTCTGTGTTTGTATAGGTGTGTCCTGGTGTGTGTGTGTGTGTGTGTGTGTGTGTGTGTGTGCATTGCGTTGTGTGTGCTGTGTTGTGTTTGGTGTTGTGGCACAGTCTTTCACCAGAACATCTGTAACTTGGTTCCTGTCATATAGTGTGAAATTGATAGTTTGTTGTTGAGTCATGCATTGAGACCTGCATGATGGCAAGTTGTCGCACAGTTGTATGAACAATCGATGAACGATGGACGTGGCTGCTTCTTGCCATTTCAACTGCCATTTCAACGCAAAGATCCTGCAACTTCTGTCAGTTAGTTTTCTCAAGGCTGGTACTAAACATATACATTATTATATATTTTTATATATATATATATATGCAATATGCATCTAAACTTTCATTTGTGATTGACTGTTGGAATATATTTGACCTGGAATAAATCAGGGTGCTGAGTAATTCAGTGTGCCTTTAAGAAGCCATCTGGGTCCACGAATGCTCTGTGCTATGAAGGATATTAAAGTTTTCTTATTTCTATATCTCGTATCGATCGGACAGTTGTATATGTTCTTTTGAAAGTGATATCATTACTGCCTCATATTAAATCTGTTTTGATGATGTGACATACGGCACTTTTCTTAGATCTTAGACGCACTGTACAGGTTGTTCAGGCAGTACATGTCTTGTTGTCAAATTTCTTCTGTCCACAGATTGACTCCCATCTACTTCTGTTTCTTGTCTCCTTTAATTAATTACTAGTTGTGTGATATAAATCAAGTCCACCCGTCTTTGTTAGAATATCGAATATCGATCCATACTGTTGTAGGTCTTTCCTTCAGGAGCTTTTTATGGAATATGTTCTGACATATGTAACGGTACATGTATATACCAAAATGTATTTCTGTTTGTGTGTATATGCATGTAGGTATTTTTTTTATCTACACAGATCTAGTTGGACATTTGTACAGAGCGATGTAAGAAAACATTCTATGACACTGATTATTTTTTTTGCTTTATTGCCTATAAACTGAGGTTAGAGTTTGCTATTGTTTGTAATTTGTTCTTCGTATGCCTGGCATAAGGGCCATCCAGATATTACATATGCAAAAATCGTATTTTCAACTCCTCCCCTGTTGCAACATTTTGTGGAACTAACCCCCCCCACCCATGTGTACGCATAAATGAGCTTCTATACCTCATACAAAGTTAATTAGCTAGTCATCCGTAAAACATTTATTTTTATTTTACTGTTGGCTAACATTTATTCTTGTTATACATCATATGCAAGTTAAAATTTGTTAACTGTTATGGTTTATTGTTTAGATCTGAACATAATTTAATAATAATTTAATAAAATGCCATCGGACGGCCATAGGACGAATACAGAGTAATAAACAGGCTAATCATGTGAATGTCATAATTAGAAATTTGTTTCCTATAAGCCCTATATTATACATTTTATCAAGATCCTCTTCCCCCTTGCCTTGCGCACTTGTACCTAAATCGCCTACATCAGGTGACTCCCTCCCTACATACAGATTATAAGGACAGTCCCGAAGGAGCTGATGAAGATGATAACTATGATGACGACCACGACAATGATGTGGAGGGATTATACCTGAATGATTTTAAATGATCTGAGTGCGTGTCAAGAGACTGAAGAGGCTATGGAAGGACTGATACAGATAATTAGCTGTCATTGTTGTATGCTGAGAGTATTAGTCTACTCTGCATTGACTTCTCAAGGGTGGGTTGGTCTGTGTGATGTTTCGATATGGTGTCCACATTCAATGATCCGTTCAAATGAAGATCTGCATGGAAATCAGCATATATGGTCAACTTTCCTAGACGGGTTTAGTGAAGAATCGGTTTAGGAGTATTGTTTGGAGGCAGCAGAGGCCACTGACTATAGAAATAGTAATGCTCAGAGATTATTTTGTGATACCAGAGAGTCATTGTTGCCTCTTGTCATCTCCTTCATGGGTTATTAATCGTCAATGGTGCAGGACAACGCCCACAATAGAATACAATGAAATATGTAGAACTTTATGTGTTAGTTAGATGCAATTGCCTGGATATAGCTGGCAGTAAATGTTTGATTGACCACACCCAAACGAGATGTTGCATATTGGTTGCTCTGTATGTGGGGGCGGGGGGGGGGGGGGGTAGTGCAATTGGGAGGGGATGCATGGCTGGGATTATTAAGGCCATGCCAATGACATAGTTGAGTTGACCTTGCTGGATCTGGTGAACCCGGATGAGCCTTTGTCCTTGGCTGCACTTGACTGGGAGTTCGGGTCTGAGCAACAGGATGACTGATCCTGGGTGGAGGGGGAGGGTGTAGGGAAGGGGTGAAGAGCTCATCTGCTTAGTTCGTGAGACGTTCCCACTTTAATCTGTTTGGTGGGGTGCTATGAGTGAAAACACAGTGATTAGAAAATGCTTCTTCAATGGAGATTGTAGGGAGCCCTTTCTGTTTTAATCCAAATCTGCCAATCCTGGTGATGGTGGTGGATGGGAGGTTAGCATGGTTGTAAAACAAGGTTATATCGTTTTTATTTCTTCTCCAAATTGTCTCATTTCGTCACGTATTTCAACTTTTTAATGTTTTTACCTTATTTATTTATTTATTTATTTATTTACTGTCCTTAATTAGTTTCCTTGATTTTATGCTCTTCTTATAAATATCCATTTTGTTGTCTCCATACTTTCAAGGATTCAACAGATTTACTTCACTATTTGATCATTATATCACCATCAATTGAGAAATCTAATTCTCAATTTCTTATTAAACCAAAGTTATTAGAAATAAAATAATTGATGTGCATTTAATGTGCAATTAATGTTAACCTACTTAGTGTTCTTTCTTGATTAAAATGAAATTGGATAAAAGGTTTCTAATTTTAAAAGACAGTACAAGATGCAACAGAGTCGTATTATTTTACTTTTTTTTCCTCGTTGTTTTTTTTAGTCTTGGAAAACAATGGATTTAAAAAAATTCTGTTTCTAAGGTTTTTAGCAACTATGAGGGTCTCAGGTTAGTGCGAGTTCTTGATTGGAACTGGGTTTTTTTGGTAACATTAGCAAGTAACAAAGGGTAAACAATTTCCTAGGAAGAAACTGTTGGGCTAATAATTATTACTTGCTCAGATGGATGATTTCAACATTATGCACTGCTTATGATTGACAGACTGTCATTATCTGGTAAGCAATCAGTGTCACTGTTGCCAGCTGCCAGAAACCTTTATCTGTTATATAGTTGATGACCACACTAATGTCTGGCTGTAGTATGATCATGACGATTCTGTGCCCGAAGGCAGGTACATTGGCTTTATGCCTCAGTGTGGTGATGAGATGAGTTTGATGGTTTCCTTCCTGAGATTGCCTTCCTCACAGACGATTGTGGGTTAACAACTTGTCCAAAGTCACTGTGTGCTATGTAGTGACTTGAGGTAGATTCGAACCTGGGTCACAGGGTGCAAAACTTACCTCTACACCACCAGGTCCTATTAGGCTGGAACAAACAAATTTATACAGGTGAGACTCATTGTGAGAGGATAGGTGACGGCTCAGGCTCGTTTGCAGACAGTATATGTAGGTTCATCGTCCTTTGTCTGGTTCAGTTCATGGAATGAGAACTAGAACTTGAGTTCTTACTAAAGTATTTAATATTTATGTCATGCAAAACATGTGTTAGATGGGACTATGTTCATTAGGAAGCCATTGCAGTGAATACCCCCCCCCCCCCCATGCAGGTGTTTTGAAGGAAGGAACTAAAGTCAAGGATGGACTCCATATAAATTGACCTCGTACTATACAGGAGTTCATGCATAATTGGTATTGTGACCCTGACCATTTGTTATTTATGCAGAAGAGTCTGATATTGAGCAGTGAGTTAAGTAACGAAGACGACTAGATACTATGGTGTTAATTAAGAAACCAAATGAAGACATTTTAGCATGTTTAATAAGTTTTGATTTGGGGGATATACAAAAGATGAGGATGAACACATTGAACAGGCATTCTAGTGGCCCATACCTGCTGAACATTAGAAGGACGTGGCAGCTTTAAAGTGTGATGTCCTTTGTCCAGTGTATGACCAATGAGTGAGTGCATATGGATCAAGGGGAATGGCTGAGCACTGGCTTGTGGTCGGTAGAATGATTTGTCTAAGCTGGTCTCATAAAAAAACTTACTCATTGTAAGATTTCGTATTAAATCAGAAGATTATAAAGAGCCAATCAGAATCTCCGTCAGTGGCACTCCTAACCAAGGCCAATGCCATTACTGGCATATGGAAAGGTTTTCACTGGCCTATGGAACTAAGGGGAGAGAAACCAAGGTGCCCTAGCATTGGACCAATTGGAGTGGTAGTAATGATAGAATGGGGCCTATAGGCCAGAATCAGAGGGAGGTCACCTCATTCCTCCAAGCAGCTACTGCCACATGATTTTCAGTAGCTGGTGTTTGTTTATTACAGATTTCAGGTTTTTCATACATTAAACTTTGACCTTTGTCTAAGGTCGTTGCTGGTGTATAATTGTGTATGTGTGACTAAATGTGATGTTAACAGGCACTTAACTGGGCAAAGCTGTAGAGCAGTTTTGTGATGAGACGACAGTAAATTGTTTATGCACCATTCAGAAACCCTTCATCTATGTATTGAAATGCTCTTCAAATATTATTGCATCCAGTGGATTTGGCAATAAGCCACACAAATGTGAAGAGTGGTTGTCAACTTAATTTTGTTGCTACTGTACACAAAGTTAATTTTGAAACTATTACTGTAGCTTTGCTTTTGTTTATGGGTAAATCTAGTTATATGGTGGTGAGGTACCAGTCACAGCCTGACCTCTGGTTTAATCTAGCATGTTGGATTTGACCAATGTGTTGTGATTTCTGACCACACCCCAACAAACATTGGTTTGTTTGAGCTAACCCTGGTTGGTTGGTGCCTTACGATGAACTATAAATAACACGATTAGATAGTGCCAGGTAGAAAATAGCCCAGTTTAGAATTGGGCATCTATAGACTATAGGTTAGACAGAGGTTGAGTTGTGGTGGTGGGAAAAAGCCTGAAAAGAAAGACTCTGGTGTAAGATGTTCAGAATAGGATAGGGCTGAATGAAATTATTATCCAATGGCCTGTCATGGCCTTGGTGACAAACTCCCTCCCAGGCTCCCACCCCTGGAGGGAGCACTTAGCTTTATCAGGACCTCACTGACTGAACAGTCTAACCCACTTTATTACTGATGTGTGCCTGAAGCACTTCATTTGTATTTCTGCATATCTATATGTTCTGTGCAAGCATATCATGTTTCTGTATGAGGCTTGTAGTAGATATAAAGTTTTTATGTACCCGTAAATAGATGATATTTCAAGTTTGTGCATTGGTATAAGATTGCCTTAGGTTGAGAGATAGCGTTCAGTCTAGGCCTGAGTTAGTGGTCTTTGTAAGAGACTGTTTACGACTTCTAAGCTTCTGCTATATCACATGTCTGCATTCTCACAAGTATGTATGTGACATAGATGATGTGAGTATTATATATAATGTGAATTCCATATATGCATGCATATTAGAACCATGTTCAATTGTTCATATGGATAATACAGTGCTGTTAAATCTTTTTGATATCGTGGGCCACCAAAGAACTTATTCTTGAAACCCACGGTCGAACCGACGAACCCAAGAGCGACTATTAAAATTGATTGAAGACAATTAACTGCATTAAAATTTACTCTGAAATAATCATAATGAATGTGTTGTGGAAACTGAATTTTGTGTTCACAATTGTCGAATAATGAGCTAAGTTACGACCAAACGTCTATGCAAGTTGGTTTGTGGTTTGTTTCTCTTTCATTTTCATAAAATTTTCAAAACGTTTTACTGGCTTATTTAGGCCACTTAAAATAAGTTGGCAGGCCGCATGTTGGACAGCATTGGGATGACGCATAAGAGGGAGGAGATTGTTGGAAAGGAATTAAATGTCTTAGCACAATCTGTTCTTGTACTATGTGTCATTGTGTGTGTGTGTGTGTGTGTGTGTGTGTGTGTGTGTGTGTGTGTGTGTGTGTGTGTGTGTGTGTGTGCACTTGTCTGCACTTGAGTGTACTTGTTGTGTGTGTGTGTACTTGTGTGTTTCCGTCTGTATGATTGCGTGTCTGTGTGTGCAGGTTTTACCCCAGACAGAAGTAGTTTTTGTTTAACTCCACGTGTGTGCATATGTCCGCGCGTGAGTCATAGGCAGGGGATTAAGTGGCTAATATCTATATTGCTGTTGTTGGACCCATCACCAGTGACTGTGTAGCATTGACTGAATCGGATTCAAACGAAAAGTGGAACAGCGTGAAACAGCGTTCACATAATAAAGACACGTTAGTAATGTTGCAACTGTAATATTGTTGGATATTTCATTTACACGTTTGCATATTAACATATGTACCCATTGTGTGCCTTAAGAATCTCTGAAATGTGCTACTGACAGGCAGAAATCTGGGCGGTTCTGGCCAAAGATGAATAAAGAATAAAACTGTCTCAGGTCTTGAGGGGCAGGCGGGGTGTGGGGGAGAAAACAGCCTAGATGTGTAGGGAACAAATTCTGCTTCGGGATTAATGATTATGATTTAGTGAAGCACTGTTTTGTTTGTGGTAGTTGTGTTGTGTGTTTGTTATGTTATCATCAGCTTCATCATCATCATCACCACCATCATCCACAGCATGGAAATATCTAGACAGAGTGGCTTACATTGTCTACTTAACTAACCTGTGGAATTGTGGATCTGGACTTGGAACTGCACTTGACAATACCTGTTCTACTGCGACACTAGATTATATACTGGGCAATACCCTTCTGCTTGCACTGTATTGTATTGTATTGTATTATATCTGACCATTTATAAAGCCCTTCTTGCAGCAAGAGCCTTTCAGAAGCGCTTGCACTGCGCAAGAGATCCTTGTGCTTCACTATTCTACTGATGGCTCTTTGGACTATTATAGCAGAGTTGACTAGGGGACAGGTGGAACTGGAAATCTCCAACCAGATTTCTGTCTTTCTTGGGATTTGAACCATAGGCGGAGACCTCGTCCGAACTTTGGGGGGGACGGACGAGCGGCCGAATGACGATCGCCGAGGCACAAAGCGCCTCGCAGGGGAGGGTTTGGGCAGGGGATATGCCCCCAAACTTCGAAAAAGTTTGATTTTCAGCACTACAATAGTAGCATTTCAGGTAGTCATATTAACAAATTTCCTAGTCATTTTAGTGCTTATAGTCTTTGTTTAAGACTTCAAATGTGTCCCCGCCAATGTCGAAATGCTTTGAATTGAAAATTGTTTAGTAAAGTTAAAAGAGGTGTGTAAGAAACATCTCCAATTGGAATTCTCTGTTTACAAAAATAGTTAACTTAGTTTGATGATAATAGTTCAGTAAAGTTAAAAGAGGTGTGTAAGAAACATCTTCAATTGGAATTCTCTGTTTAAAAATAATAGTTAACTTGTCTGATGACATAAGTTTAGTAAAATTAAAAGATGTGTGTAAGAGACATTTCCAATTGGAATTCTCAGTTTAAAACAATAATAATAGTTAACTTGTTTGATGATAATAGTTTAATAAAGTTAAAAGAGGTGTGTTAGAGACATCTCCAATTGGAATTCTCTGTTTAAAAAAAATAGTTAACTTGTTTGATGACAATAGTTTAGTAAAGTTAAAAGAGGTGTGTAAGAAACATCTCCAATTGGAATTCTCTGTTTAAAACAAAAATAATAGTTAACTTGTTTGATGATAATAGTTTAATAAAGTTAAAAGAGGTATGTAAGAGACATCTCCAATAATATATTATTGGAATTTTCTGTTTAAAAAAATAATAGTTGTTTGATGACAATAGTTTAGTAAAGTTAAAAGAGGTGTGTAAGAGACATCTCCAATTGGAATTTTCTGTTAAAAAAATTGATAGATCCGATTTGACCAGGGTCTATGAAAACAGAAGCCGTTACCCTGGACAGAAATTTGCTCGGCATATTACATCACTTTAGATCAAGGAACTTGAGTCACTTGACCAATTGTTTAAAAAAAATAATAGTTAACTTGTTTGATGATAATAGTTTAGTAAGTTAAAAGAGGTGTGTAAGAGACATCCAATTGGAATTCTCTGCTAAAAAATAATAGTTAATTTGTTTTATTATAATAGTTTAGTAAAGTTAAAAGAGGTGTGTAAGAGACATCCAATTGGAATTCTCTGCTAAAAAATAATAGTTAATTTGTTTTATTATAATAGTTTAGTAAAGTTAAAAGAGGTGTGTAAGAGACATCTCCAATTGGATTTCTCTGTTTAAAAAAATAATAGTTAACTTGTTTGATGATAACAGTTTAGTAATTATATTACATTTAACTTGGGATTTTAAATCATACGTTTTTATTACCTATTGTTAATCCGATGTATAATAACGATGTTCTATGTCCCATTGTTCATTTTCAAGAGGAGTAATAAACAAAATACTTACATACTAACTTACTTACTTTCCATATTTCCAATGTCCAACTGGGGGTTGATTCTAGCCGGAAGGAAATCTGAGGGGAATGTAGCAGAAGCCCGACTATGACGTTGTGGCGTTATTTATTTTTATTAATCAGAAGTTTAACGACATCTTATAGCTACAAAGGCTGTTGACGTCTTTAAAGATTTTTAACTGTGCATTCCACTTTTTTCTCCTCGCATTTTTTAAGTAGTAAGATTGGTATATCATTCGTTATACACGCAAGCAGCGTATGCTCAGTTGTTTCAGGCATTTAGAACACAGGTCTGTTGTGCTTTTACCTAACACTTTCAGCCAAGTGTTATTAAGAACATGCCACAATCCTAAGTTGGGGAATTTGAAATTCTCTTTTCCTGATGGAGTCCATAAATTTTATATCAGTTGTGACGTTGGGTGTTGGCAAGGTTTTTATAATAACCGGTAATATGTTAAAAGAGGTATCTTATCCACACAGTAAAATGTTCGCAAACTATTCAACGTGGGACTAAATAACTATTGGTTAGAGCCCGGATTGCCCGGGAATTCATATCATTAGAAATATGAACTTCATCTGCTAAAGTTTTCTTTCTCTAAAACTCTACTGACGTGTTTGTGTAAATGCCTAAACATTGGGGGGGACAAATGCATGGGCCGTCCCCCCCAACGCCTCCATTGGGGGGGACCGTCCCCCCCCTGTCCCCCCTAGGTTTCCGCCAGTGATTTGAACCCTGGACATTTTAGTTGATTGTCCATTGATAGCCCATCCACTACACTATCCAGACGTATCAAAGGTTAGTATAAATACAAAATGGTGTGACACATTATACTGGCATGTTTTTTGTGCTGAGAGCGCCTCTGAATGGTCATTCTGCAAGAGGCGCTATATAAATGTATGGATACAATGCCAAATGTTATGCATGTTTGAATGTTTTGTTTTGGAAATAACATCCGGGATAATTATTGACAATGTGTCAAAGTAATGCAGCTCATCAACTTGACATCCACAATTGAAGATGTGCGTCTCTCTGTGTACCTATGCTGCAGAGGTCATGGGTCACCTGTTAAGTGCAGACCTTTGGCTGAGCTTGCAATACAAGAGACAGCACACGTATTTGAAAGCTAATAGCCTATGCATGTCATACTTGAAAGAGTCACTAGTATTCATTAGGTTATGCACATAATATAATTTATATGAGTGGATGATCATGTAAGTGCTCTGTTTTTAGAGCATCGATAATTAATGTTATGACAGCAAATATGGAATTATTTAATTATCTAATGAACTTGACATCATATGATTGAGTACAATGTTGGTCATTTATTTGTACCCATCACTGACAAATGGCTAACGTCAGGCAATGTTTGGTGTCACACTGAGTTGTTAATGTAAGACATTTATATTTATTGTATGTATTTACTAAAACATTATTTGATATATGTATAAAACATACACTATGTGTATAATAGAACTGTATGTATATGTACCTGGTATAACATAATATATACCGTATATAGAGTGTTTGTATGCAAGTGTGTGAAGAGAAGAAAGGCCATGAATGGATAGATGATGTTTTTGCAAGATTGTTTAGTGACCCTGATAGTAGGAGAGTGCAGAACCTTAGTAATCTAGGAGGGTTGGATCTTACTTCAAACATTGTGTTAACTTATAGTTAGGCCAAAAAAAATAATGTTGTGTTTCCGGTAACCCGACCGACCCTCTTTTATTGCCGCGACTCAAATAATTTTGTAAAAAAAATTTATTTAAAAAAAAATTATATTAAAAAAAAATTTTCACAAAAATTTTTTTTCCAATTTTTTTCAATTTTTTTATTAACATAATACAATGGCATTGTCTTCCATATAAAGTTGGATCTTAGCACAAAAAAGTGTTTCCGGTAACTCGACCGTCTCACTTTTATTGCCACGACTCGGAAAATTTAATGGAATTTTTTTACAGTGGCATTGTCTTCCGTATATGAGATGTGCATAGCATTCACTAAGCCAGGCGACGATCGTAAGCAGCCGTCTTTCAAGGTATATAATGGTCTGTTAATTAGAGCAATCAATAGTTTCCCACGTAGTTTGACAAGGCAGGCGGTTATGGGGTGGATGGGGGGAGAGAGTAATAGATCTGAAAGGAAAGCTCTTGAGTGCTGTAATACGCTGAGCAAATTTCTGTCCAGGGTAGCGGCCTCTGTTGTCATAGACCCTGGTCAAATCGGATCCATCCATCTCACGGTAGCTCGTTTTGCTCACTTTAACTTCCTAAGCTGACTAGGCTCTCTTGTGATCACTGTGCCCTCCTTTGCTCTCTGCCTCTTTCTGCTCTCTTTTGCTCAGTGTGCTCTTGTGTTTATTGTGCCTTTTTGTGCTCAGAGTGCTCTCTTCTACTAACTCTGCTCTCTTCCGCTCACTGAGCAGTTCTCTTTTATTTCGAGCACTCTTTGGTGAAGGATTTAACATTCATTCATTCAAGTAGTTATATAGCACCTCTTCAAGGAAACTACTCTGAGGGGCTCCCGACTCCAGCATGGCCAAAAAGAACAGTTTTCAAGTGAATAGAATGTCTCATTTTATTTTATTGATCTCTCAATTTCTATAGCACCTGTTCAAGCTAACTACTCAGAAGGGCTCCCAACTACAGTGTGGACACTGCATTAGAGTTTTACGCCTGCTTAACTACTTCCTGGCTGTCAGTCTTGAGAAACCTCTAGCCTTATCATTCTCACTTGAGCCACCTCTAACGTTGACTAGGGAAAATAGATCTAGCGACCTCTAGGTGTAACTAGTAACTGGCTCGGCTAGTCTGGAACGACCCCTAGCAGTGATGTTCTGTTCGCACTCATCTTCCCCTTCCCTTCCCACTTTATCTTACCAGAAAAGATGTTAACAAAATGAAATTAATAGAACTGTTTTCTAGAGCAGTTTTAGGTGCAGACAGTCGAGGAAATAGGCAATTTATACTTGCTTAAAACACGTACTTTGCTGCAGTGTGTACCTTTTACGCAAAAAAGAGTAGTGGGGTATAATTTTTCGGATAATCACTGTATAAAAATATTTTACAAAATAAAAATATTTTTCGACCTACCTACCCAATTTTTTTTAGCTCTGTTACCGGAAACACAGCATTTTTTTTTTTGGCCTTAAGCTCACAAAGGAGCTGTTGAGTATAAATCTTTAAATAGTCTTTCATCTTGGCAGCTCCTGCAGCTTCTGTCTTGAAAGTAATGGCAGTTCATCTACAGAAGGCATACTATACAACATCAAATCTCAAACTGTTCTCAGTTTCACAAGTACTGTTGAATACTGCTTTTCTCACTTGATCGGAGCAGTCAACATCAAAAGCAAAGAGAATGCTCTAATTGGACAATTATTTTCATTTTATTTTCATTCAAGAATTTCTATAGCATCCCTACAAGGGAACTGACTGCTCAGAAGCGCTCCTGACTCTGGCACAGGAATTAAGTATCGTTTTGGTTTGAATAAAAAGGGCTTCAGTAAGAGCAAATGGTGTATCTTATCTTAACACTTAAAACAAGGAAAGTTTCTTTGGATGCTATAACAATGCTTGTGTTAATGTGCAATTGTACATGAGACAATAGTCTTTAAATAACAAAAGCTGATTGTGTTGTGTTTAGGAATATTGAAGTCTCACGACGACCATGAGCGAACCCCGCTTCGAGGGATCCTGAAGCATCGCAGCGACCACAGAGAAACCCCGGTGAAGGGCATCCTCAAAACCGAGCTTCCAGCTACGGAGGCAGACTCGAAAAGCATCCACGGAATACTGAAGCATGACAACACATCGTCTTCCATCACGGATCGGCGGCACCAGAGCATACTGAAGCGCGAGAAGGAATCGGCGAGTGAAGCGCCTTTGCGTGGGGCGCTGAAGAAGGACTGTGAGTTGGAGGAAAGAGCGGGCGAGATGGAACCGGAGGTAGCACCGTCCTGGCGCTCGAATGAGCAGCTGCTGCTCGGCAGCGACCAGTTGTCTGGAAAAAGTGGATTTGAAGCGGAGGCTGATGATGATATCCCTTTCATGGATGATGATTCTACTGATGAAGAATTGGCAGAAGGGAATGAAAAGAAAGAGGATGGTGATGGTGATGATACGGGAGAGAGTGGATCTGCTTTTGTACGGAAGGTTGACGGTGGATCATCGGGAAACATGGGAGACAGTGTATCAACTGGAATCAAGGGAGACAGTGGATCAACTGGAAACAAGGGAGACAGTGGATCAGCTGAAGACAAGGGAGACAGTGGATCAGCTGAAAACAAGGGAGACAGTGTATCAACTGAAAACAAGGGAGACTGTGGATTAGCTGAAAGCAAGCGGGACAGTAAATTGGCTGAAAACAAGGGAGACAATGGATCAGATGTAATCAAGGGAGACAGTGGATCAGCTGAAAGTAAGGTAGTCATCAAATTACCTTCTGTGCTGATGGTGGACAGTGGATCGGCTGAAAACAGGAACGACAGCAAGTCAGCTTTCGTGCGAAATGAAGTCCGTGGATTAGATGGAAGTAAGGATGTTAGTGGATCCGCTGCTGACAATGAAGACAGTGAATTGGCAGTAGTGCCAGAGGGAAGCGCTGGATCGGCTGCAAAAGACAAGGGAGACAGTGGGTCATTTGCAAAGATGGGAGACAGCAGTTCAGACGAAAGTGGATCTACCGTGGACCAGGGAGACAGTGGACCTACTACAGACCAGGAAGATAGTGGATCAGGTGAAAACAAAGGAGACAGTGGGTCTAATATAAACAAGGGAGACAGTGGATCAGCTGAAAACAAAGGAGACAGTGGGTCTAATATAAACAAGGGAGACAGTGGATCAGCTGAAAACAAAGGAGACAGTGGATCTAATATAGACAAGGGAGACAGTGGATCAGTTGGAAACAAAGGAGACAGTGGGTCTAATATAAACAAGGGAGACAGTGGATCAGTTGGAAACAAAGGAGACAGTGGGTCTAATATAAACAAGGGAGACAGTGGATCAGTTGGAAACAAAGGAGACAGTGGGTCTAATATAAACAAGGGAGACAGTGGATCAGCTGAAAACAAAGGAGACAGTGGATCTAATATAAACAAGGGAGACAGTGTATCAGCGGGGAACATGAGAGACACTGGATCAGATGCAAATCATGGAGACAGCAGATCAGACTTTGCAAGCAAGGAAGAAAGTGGATCAACTTTGGACCAGGGAGACGTTGCATCTGCTGCAGACCAGGGAGACAGTGGATCTACTGCAAACCAGGGAGACAGCGGATCTACTGCAGACATGGAAGACCGCACATCTGCTGAAGACCAGGAAGACGGGTAGGGTATAACAACTGTGTTATGTCGTTGAGTATAAACTTTTCATGACTGAACAGTTTGATTGCAATATTCATATATGTATGATACGTATCTGGTAAGAGAATGACAGATGTTACAAGGCAAAGACTAATGATGTCAAGGCCACAAAGAGAGGGTCCATTAATCCAAGGCTTGATGCTCATCCCCTGGATTAATGGGTTCTCTCAAGACCTGAGCAGAACCCACGAGACCAGCACTTGTAGTAAGGTATTATTTTTTATGATATGTAATAACAGTTCTCAGATAGACTGACTGACTAACTAACTGACTGCATGGCAGAAGCTAGGATCCTTGCAAGAAAGAAAGAGAGGTAAAGGAAACAGATGTCAGTCACATTCAGATAGAGGTTGACAGGAATTGTTTGCTTTAATCCAGCATTGAATATGTAATCAAGATTGCGCTGGAGTCGGGAGCACCTCTGAGTAGGTTTTTCTTGAAGGAGCGCTATATAAATATCTGAATGAATGAATGAATGAATCTGATCCCAAGTCATACAGTGCATGATAACTTAATATGTTGAACCCTTGGTTTGGTTTGCTGTATTTTTCTCTACCACTGACATATGGCTGGTTAAGTCTTTATCCTCCTTTCGTTCCTCGGTGTTGATGATAAATCTGTAAATTATATTTTTTAAGTAAGTGATCTCGGTGTGAATGCAACCTGACTCTCTCTCCCTTTTTTGCTCCATAGTGCAGAACTTAATACAAGCAAACAATAAAAAAAAAACTGCAAATGCAAAACGAAGGCCTGAAGTGTATATGTCGAAGCCAGTTTAGAAAGCACGAGACTAATGCTGTCAAATTTGACATATAGGCGTAGACCAGGCTTTGAGGCCTGGACAGAACAGCCACTGAGCCTAGCAGCTGACTACAGGTCCCACGGTCAACCATGAGGTTTGGCGAAAGCTCTTTCTCTGCGTTGGGACCCACTGCATGGAACAGTCTTCCTGACCATGTGAAGCATGCACCATCTCTAGAGGGATTCAAATCCAGACTAAAGACTTATTTGTTGTTGAAACAATCGTATAATTGACAGTGACATGTGATCCTGTGTACAGCGCCCTTTCCTTCGGCCTCGGCTGAGCTACGGTGCTATATAAATCGTCTTATTATTATTATTATTATTATTATTTTTATTATTATAATGTTATTATAATTATAATTACAATCTGATTACTTGCATTAAAAGGATAATTTAAGATCAGACAATGTCCGCTTTTGAGCCACAAATGCATCGATGTTAGCAAACTTTACTCTTTTAGTACTGTGTGCGCGCTGTCATTTGGACAGGATACCTTTGTCCGGTTTATATCTGCTATTTTTCTGTCACTCTGTCACATTCACTTGTATTTCCTAAAGAACATCGAGACCAATGTGCTGGCTAGTTTTGCTTTCATTATATTAGTAGTCAACAAGATGTGATACTGTAAATGATAACAATAATCATTGTTTCAATTTTCAATTTGATAAGTACACAGAATGATTACAATGCATAGTATTAAACAGATGTAGCAAGTTATTATGGAGGAGTCGAATTTAACTGTTGGGTAGCAGGAAGCTATCTTGCGTCCATGCACTCTTTGTGGCAGAGTGTTACATAAAACCCCTTCTGGTGGTCAGTGTGCTTTAACCTTGTGATGTGACAGGATGATGAGCTGTAGTCTTATGATGTAGTCAATGTAGTATTTCCTTACATTCTACTGGTACTACATCTTTATTTCACATTGCAATGTAGTTATTCACATATTTGAACAATGCATAATTACCACAGGATTTAGAATGGGATGAAACATTTTTTAGACATCTCTATTATCAATTGCTCAGAGGACTGATTAGGCAGAAAGTCTGTAAATATTGGGAAATGATGATCAGATATGTCGATCGATATTATACACAATCACCATTCTTCCTATTACAAAGATATTATCAAAATATTTGGTTTTAATCCAAGGCTGAAAGTGAGCCGGGTCTCAGACCCGGCATTCATTTTGAGCATTTGATTAAACACTGTTAGCTGACACCCTCTGGCCTCAAAGAGACCCGGCTATTTTTTCAATCCACTTTAAGCACTGGTTTTAGCTTGGTTGTTCTAGTGGGCGTATTCATCAAAGGACAGTAGGAAAGTTTTAGCATAGAGTCAGTGGCGTAACCAGTTATTTTTTCATGGGGGGGCAGTGGGGTGGCAGCTTAAAATGATGGGGTGGCTACCGATGGCAATTAAAGCGTGCATCGGCATATTGCCAAAGACTATGTATTTTTAGATTTTGGATGTATTACAGTATTGGACATAATACGCATGCAAGCCTCACTAGCTTGTCTGTTCCACAGTGCACTATAGTGGCGTGTCCCACTTTCCCATCACCCACCCTATAAGAAGTTGTACAGGAAGTTGTATAAAAAATAAAATAAGTCAGAAATTATATAACATTCTTTAATTCTTTATCACTCGTAAAAGTAAAAAGTAAAACAAACGCAGGGATTGGGGGGGCAGCTGGGGGAGCAGCCCTTTCATTTGGGGGGCGGCTGCCCCCTTGCCCCCCCGTAGTTACGCCACTGCATAGAGTTGACCAAGTTTTGTGTTCCGGCACTGTTTAGTATGTTAATATTAAAATCATCACAGATATAGCTTAGCCTATTGCGTGTCTTAAGATTACTTAGAATCAGAGATAAAATATCAGAAAAATTTAATATCAGTTCCAGGGGGTGTATGCACTGAACCAGTGTATTGACAGAGTGGTGTGTACTTTTGTACAAAAATTGTTCTCCAGTTCATAACACTGAGTGTATTTAATTAGAATTGCAATTCATTTTTTCCTGTGTGATATGATCTACCGTATGTGTGTAGGCTATATATTCATTTATATCGAAAACAACATGCAAAGCGCTGTAGGTGTACATTAAAAACATTGACAGTATGACTACGTAGTAGGCCTACTTATGGTTAAGTTGGTTAGTATACGGTTTTAAACAACAATGGCTTTTACATGCAAATAATTTTGTACCCAGGGCATTAGAGTTTTTCTTTTGTAGCAGAGGTACATCAAATTTAGCTTTATAGTTTTCATTAAATACTAGAAGTGTAGCAACTTCTTGTTAAAACTATGGATGTATATTAGTACAATAGGTTTAGGGGTTTTAGTTAGTGATTGGCATCCAATAAGATTACCCATCAAATTGATATGTAACCAACCAGATATCTGGCTGAAAGTGTTATTATTGCAATGGTCTATGTCAGCGGTTCCCAACCCGTGGCCCGCGGGCCAAAAGTGGCCCGCCAGGCCTCAGAAAATGGCCCGCCTGGCCTCAGAAAATGACCCTCATCTCTCAAAGAATTTCAAAAATAATAAAAATTTATATGAACAATTAACAATTTGGACAGGATAGAACACATTATTAATTTTTATTACAAATTATTATGTTATAACGTCGATAAATACCATCAAGCATCCTATTTTGAATCAATTATAGCAATTTTATATGCTTTTAGTTAATACAATTTTAGCCTTGTGGCCCCCTAATGTCCTTCAACTAAGAAAATGTGGCCCTCGTGTCCTTCAACTTAGAAAAAGTGGCCCTCAAGTTAAAAAAGGTTGGGAACCACTGGTCTATGTAGTAATTTTGTCAGCATCACAATGCTCTACTCTTGTCAGTATTGGCATAACATCATACAATGTGAAAGAGTTGGCCAATTGAGGAGATTGTCCACTAGAAACAGATTGGGTGACCATGGGTTCAAGTCCTCGTCTGTGTATGTTGGAAATTAGCTGTTCATCCAGCTATTAATCGTTCACTTTCTTCTGACTTTTCAGCCTTAATTGCACAAATTATTATATTCTAAAGTCTCTTAAATCCTGGACTATGACTTTAGCTGTTATGGTCAAAGGCACGACAGGTGCTGTAAATAATGGGGATGAGTGATGCAGAAAAGAATCTGTCTGAGGCTGGAAATGTAAACAGGATGTAGTGCTTCAGATCTTGGCTTCAGAGTTGTTAATCTCATCAAGCTGTACTAATAATGGTTATAAACTATGCTTATTTTGTATACAGCTAGCTATATATTCGTTCAAGAATATATGTATAATTGTGTGTGTTGTGTGTGTGTATGTGCGTGCGTGTGTGTGTACTGTTGCATGTCTGTCTTATATGGCACAGGGCTTTAAGGGGTACTTAACATGTTCTATATTTAGTGTCCTTATACATATGTATTAGGGTGTCCCACGATTGCACAGGAAAAATATTTTTCTTGAAACTTGAAATGCAGTCCCTCCAAAAAGTTTCCTTATGGTCCTATGATAGTACCTGCCAAATTTCTGGACATTTTGAAAATATTTAGAGGCCGCTCAAAGCTCACATATAATATGTGTAAGTTGTCACAAATTATACGTGCGACATATAGGCCTATGAGTTTGAAATTTTCGGAGGTCCACACTTTGATCCCACTAGCGTGCTTATGTATTGCTTAATAACCTTATATTGCTCTGAAATACTAAAATCTACAAATATGCAACCTTATTGTATTTGCGAATGAGGTTTTTCAAGCATAAGGACGACAGTTAAGCTCTCGAGCAAACGAATGATGTAAATGTCGTGCACTAGGATTGCAGGTCGCTACCTCCACATGGCAATCATCAGTGGAGTAGAAATGAATAAGGTTAACAGATTGTCAGTCTGATTTTTCTCTAGTTGGTGGAAGTAGCCTACAAACATGTTGGTGTGCTAAAGTTGACCTCTGGACCAGGACAGGAATCAACGGTTGCAGTTTGAACCTTTTGAAGTCGTGAAAGTGTGATGCATTAGGCCTAATTATTGGCAAATGCTTTGAGACAACGGCTTTCAATAACTGCATATTAAATAGAGTTTGCAATGCCTTGCACCCTTCTACATCAGCCATCAGTCGTAACATCTTGTTAACATCACAGAAATCTTTTAAGTCCAGTTGCCTGGTGCATTCTTTGTGTCCTTGGTAAAAATTTGTCCATCAATGGTCTGTAATTAAGCTCTGCAAGCCATTTAAAGATGAATGCTCCAATCTGGTTCACCATCAACCAAACCCTCGACCAATGCTACTGCAGTCTGCATCTAACAAATCATAAGAATTCATTACTGAACAGCTTTAGCGTGGCCATACTCGAAATATGACTATCAAGAATTTTCAAAACTCTTGGTATTCATGGTTGGATTGAACAATTCGGTAGCATTTCGCAAGCCTGTTGCCATCACAGAGCAAGTTGGATGGGTAAGGCAATATAGATCTAATTGCTTTATGATGGAAACGAATCACATATACAGTTGACGACCGTGAATTACAGGGCATCCAACCCAAACAAGTCTCAGATTTGTGATTGACATCTACAGTCAGGCGGTGTTCTCATGTAGAGTCACTGCTCTCTTTGAATTAATCCATAGCTTTATAATTCTGGCAATGCTGCTCTAGATGACAAGTCTGAAAATGATGCAACATCATTCTTGGTATACCAGCACCTAAGATATAAGAGATAGCAATTCTCTCTGTTCTTTCAGTGAGTTCTCATTAATGTGGAATAACGGGGTTATCTCTTCCTAAAAGTTTTTCCCAAACCATGCTGCGTTCAAATATAGTTTTCTCGATCTTTCGGTGAAAGAGTGGCGAGATAGCCAATCGTATAAGACCACGTGTGATTTTTCATAACGTTGGTCTGTGTAAATGACTGTGCTGAACAAACATGACGCAGCTTTGATACAGAATTTCAGCTCAACGATAACGAAGAACGTAGATCGGAGACAATTTCTCGTACAGGTTGTCGAAAAACACAGGCACATGTTTTCTAACCACAATTGTGACAATCTTGTTGACATGTGTAAATGTAGAACGTAGAACTGAAGAACAATTTGAGTGCAGTGATGTAGAATCAGCAGATCAGTATGAGAATAGTAAAAAAATAACGGTCCAGACGTTGATTTGTTGTGTAGCTGCATGGGGTGTGCAATTAAAACTTTACTGTGTGGTCCTAGGACAAATAGGGGTTGAACCTCACAGCCCCCTCAGAATTTCTTACTATGAAGCAGATGAAGGTATGGAGGAGCTAAAACCACGACTTGTTACATTATCAAGAGTTTGTAATGACTACTCCCAATGATTAGTTGTGTGTGCACTGATATTGTGTCCAAAGTTCAAAAATCTCAAATTTTTCTCGATTTTGCATTTTTTGAGCATAAGACTATGCCCAAAATATCCATTGTATCCAATAAAGTTAAATACCTGTTAATTCTACCATTCACGAGCTTTCCAAGGGTAGTAAATTTGTTATAATAGGATCAACGATTGGGATATAAAGGCATTTAGAAGTTGGACACATCAGGCGCAAATTATGCCAATATGGGTTAAATTTGGGCGGCTTGAGCCACCCCTAAATATTTTTTTAGTGTCATAAAACTTTACAGGTGTTATTATGGGACCATATGGAAACTTTTTAGGGGGACTGCATTTCAAGTTTCTAGAAAAATATTTGTTGGGACACCCTAATATGTATGTTATATATATGCAGATATACATGGGCGCCCGCAGGATTTTTTGCAGGGGGGGTCAGTCATGACCAGTAGAGTTAAGATATAAAATATGTCATTAAAGACTAAGCAACTCACACAATCACATTAATTGTCTCAATATTAGCGTAGGGCCGTAGGCCTTCTACTATTTATGAGTCTTTTGCAATGAAACAAAAATTATTATATTATTCATGTACACATTCATTGTAAAAGGTATAACACTAACACATGGTCTAAAGGACGTCATTTCGTTTTTCCAAGGCACAGAAAATATTTCAGGAGGCAAAAATTGGCTATCTTGTTAAGTTGTTAAACAAAAATTTCTACATGTGCAAGAAACTGCGGTTAACGATCAAACATGTTTTATTCTTATTTTCTTACTATGTTTGATTCAGTTATGGGAAATATTTTAAACACTACAGTATTTAAAATACTATTTTAAATGGTATCACAGTATTTTGTAAGCCTACTTGTATTTATGATACATTAGATTGACTGTGGTCTGTAAGCCTATTCATAATTTTAACCTCCAATTCTTTTTGAGTATTGTGTACTCTGTACTATTTTTTAATACTAAAATATTAAAAACTTTTCATCTGTCATTAATAACAGCTAATAGAGCAACATTGCATGCTGCATGCACTATGCATGAAACAATTATTATTTGGCTATTATTATTATTATTATTATTATTATTATTATTATTATTATTTATGTTGAAAGCCCCTAGTTATATGGTCCCTAACTATGTCAGGCATAGCATAATCCGTAACATAGCCTTACCCATATATATAATCATTCTTATATATATCATATATATATACAATATACATATATGCATAGTGCACAGTCTGCCAAGCAATATTTGTAAACTGTTATGCTACAAAATGGAACTTTTGTCAACCAACTGTCTATTGTCACTGTGCGCCATCACTTTTCTCAGAGACTGAATTTGAATTATGAAGGTTCAACTGAAATGGGTCGATATGCAACATATCTGGCCCGTATTTAATCATATTAAGCAGAAAGGACTTACATGTAAGTTGGAAAAAGCAAGCAGATAATGATGGGTGAACCCATATCCACCAGGAAGGAACCATGTTCAAATAAAAGAAATCGGTCATAGCTTAGGTCTTTAGGACATGCATGTCCAGCAAGTAACGTCTACCCAATAATCACATTAAAAAAATTATTAGGCCTACTAAGTGTGAATTCCAGTTCAATAATTTAGTTCTGGCCTACCTGGGACAGTGGCGGAGTGGTGTGCGGTTGGAGGGCGCGCCGACTGGCGTAGCATTCTGCAGTACATTAATGACAGTTCAAGATATTGTCTGTAAACTCGGTGTGTCATTTCGAGAAGGCCTATACTGCGGACCTCGTAACGAATAACATTCCGATTTCCGACCGGCTATGAACTGGACTCCATGTCCTCGGTCATCTTTTCTCTTACATCATCCACTCTCCAGCAGCCAATTCTGAAGGAACTCTAGTCATCATATCAGAGGCTAATATCTCTCTTAAACAATCGGACTCGATCCCACTCCTCCCCTCACCCTCATGAGCTGGTCTTCCACTCTCAGGTCGGCCTTCTCCTCCGAAGTGAGTTTGGCTTATTTCTGCCCCACCCCGCTTTTCACTTGGTTCAAGTTGCGGCTGCCCTGTAGCCTATAGGGATAGAAGCCACTGCTAATGTCCGCTCTTCTGTGACCCAATTTTATTGCCCTCTCCTCATCCGTCGCAGTCAGTCCTGTGTTTCCCATCTTTCACCTCTCTCCATTAAGAATTTCCCTCATCTTCTTCCGACATTTGCCCTCACAGGTCGCCGGTGTTGGGGGGGGAGACGATTCCACTGGGCCTGTAATTTATGCGCTCTGCTCCATGTCAGACGGTGGTTGGGGTAGCCCACCTAATCCGTGGTGAACGACGTTCGCCCCCAGGGATGCCACTCATAGCTTTTTCCACCTAGATCTAGGTATTTTCGGTATTGTCTAGGTTTCTAGGTTTTTTTGGTCAGGATCTAGCCTTTTTTTCTCACGGCGGTTTTTTCGACTTTTTACATACAAATTTATTCTTTTAAACTGAAAATGTACAAAAGACGTGAAAAAAATCAAAAATTTCATGAATTTGGACCAAAAATTGTAAAGTTGGGAGCGAAAGACTAAAAAAGAAGGTCATCAGAAATTTTTCAGGAAGGAAAAGAGAGCAAATTTCAGTCCATCAGACGACTAAAAAAGGTCGTCAGAAATTTTAAGCCCGAAAATTGGAAAAATCTATGTATTTTACAGAGAAATCGTCAATCTAGCCTTTTCTAGCCTTTTTCCCGACCGGATCTGACCTTTTTTCAAAATCCAGAGTGGCATCCCTGTTCGCCCCTCTATCAGTGTTTAATCTAGTCCCCGTCCTCTGGGGGGGGAATTGAGGTTTCTGGGGGGGAGACAATTGAGCGTCCGAAGGACGCTCGTGATGCGCGTAGCACCGAGACTGGGAGGGGTATGGGGAGGAGATGCGCCCCTCCCCATCAGAAACTTTTTGAATTTCCACATTGCAATGGCAGCATGTTAAGGTGTCATCTTAACAAAATAGCTGTACTTTTTCAGTGACCCATTAGAAACTTTTTGAATTTCCACAATGCAATGGCAGCATTTTAAGGTGTCATCTTAACAAAATAGCTGTACTTTTTCAGTGACCCATTAGAAACTTTTTGAATTTCCACATTGCAATAGCAGCATTTTAAGGAGTCATCTTTACAAAATAGCTGCACTTTTTCAGTGACCCATTAGAAAATTTTTGAGTTTCAATGGCAATGGCAGCATTTTAAGGTGTCGTCTTAACAAAATAGCTGTACTTTTTCAGTGACCCATTAGAAACTTTTTGAATTTCCACATTGAAATGGCAGCATTTTAAGGTGTCATCTTTACAAAATAGCTGTACTTTTTCAGTGACCCATTAGAAAATTTTTGAATTTCCACATTGCAATGGCAGCATTTTAAGGTGTCGTCTTAACAAAGTAGCTGTACTATTTCAGTGACCCATTAGAAAAATTTTGAATTTCCACATTGCAATGACAACATTTTAAGATGTTGTCTTAACAAAATAGCTGTACTATTTCAGTGACCCATTAGAAAATTTTTGAATTTCCACATTGCAATGGCAACATTTTAAGGTGTCGTCTTAACAAAATAGGTGTACTATTTCAGTGACCCATTAGAAAATTTTTGAATTTCCACATTGCAATAGCAGCATTTTAAGGTGTCATCTTAACAAATTAGCTGTAGGCCTACTTTTTGTGTGCCCATTAGAAACTTTTTGAATTTCCACATTGCAGTGGTTGCATTTTCAGGTGTCATTTTAACATGATAGTATCATATATTATAGTAGTAAATACTGTCATTATAATCATATAATAATAAATAATATCACGGTATATTATAACACTTCATGTAAAACAATGATAAAAACAGTAACTAAAAACCAATATCATTTCGTCAAATTTTTCTGGGGGGGAAATGTCAATCCTGGGGGGGAACTTTCCCCCCCAGAGACGTCTAGATTAAACACTGCCCCTCTATTACCACGGGTAAACGGTTCATAGGCTGCGGACCATAGATCTATGTATATATATATATCTATGTATAAATCTATGTATATATATTATACATACATGTATATATATATATAACTTTAAACTATACTGACTTGTGCATTATATATAAATATCATAATGAAAGGGTGAAAATAGCCTGTACGTCTCTTGAGTATTGATAATCCAGAGGTGACAGGCCATTGCTTAACTGGGCACACAGTGCCTTAGTACATGCAGCCCTTCCCGTGCAGGTCTGCTCAATGGGCAACGCATCTCCTCCACTCGTCCCAGTTCATCGCCAGCTCCTCTGACCTCTTCCCAAGATATCTCCAAGCACCCCAAGTCGTCTCTAATTACAATGCCAGAGCAGCCAGACATCCGTCTGTGACCCTGTGTATTGTATATCCAACAGGCTACAGATCTTGCTACAGAATTTAGTTCAGGCGGCAGACTGATCCGTCCCCCCCTAACCCCCACTGACGTCCCTGATATGACTGAGTAACGAATTCCATTAGTACCCAGTAGGTACTGTGTAGAGATAACCAAAAGTTATATTGGCCTATGCCAAAGTTATTGAAGTAGCCTTAAAGAACACAATGACCTCGTGGTTGGCACCCTGTCCCATTTTACCACTGTCCACTGACATTTATTCCAGAAAGTGCTATTATTAATATTTTGTCAGGATTTCCAGGGGGGTCACGCGACCCCCCTTGACCTATGCTGCGGGCGCCCATGCAGATATATAGTGTTACATATTCAAAATAGGAAGAACTGAATGTCTTGAAAGACTTTTAGAACTCTTGGTTGGCCCAGGGCTTAAGGTGTGGGTCATGGATGGCATCCAGGCACTTATTTTAAAACCTGAACACTATGCTGCCACTTATTAGGCCAGCACAACATGGAAAGGTATGGGCATCCAGGCACCTCTTTTTTTACTCTTTAAGCACTGGTTAGGCCATCTAACTTAGTATATAGTTTATGTTTGCAAGATAGGCCTACTTTGAATTTGAAATTTCTACATGTGACACAGTTGTTTGGTAAGATAGTTATATTTATTTTCAATTTTTAGTTATTTGATGCTTTTAAGACAATTTAATAAATAAATGATATCTTGGCCCTTCATTCAACACAAAAGGTGTTGAAATTTTGAGTGAAACTGTGTATGAGTGTGTATGTATGCTATGCTCTACTATTTATTTAAATACTATTTATAAGGTGCCTCTCACAATACAATCTAATCAGAGGCGCTCCCAATGTGAAGAACTCCCATCAAAAGGAGTAGTCTTGAGACAATGGGCAGTGGTGCCCACAACTGGCACCCCAGATAAGATCTCATCGTGAGTTATGGCAAGTAGGCCATTCTACAGGCAAGTGCCAACAGAAGCATAGGCACGGTGCATGCTGTCACAGTCCGAGACGAGACCCTGGTACTATAGGTAGCCTATGTAGTATGTATGTATGTATGTATGTATGTATGTATGTATGTATGTATGTATGTATGCATGCATGTGACTACCAAACGCTGCATGTGGAAGGAGAAAGAAGCAGAGGGAGACAGCGGAAGACCTGGATAGATAACATCAAAGAAGACCTGAGAGAGAAGGGCACCAGCTTAGCAAAGATTGTGAGAAACAATCAGGAGCAGAGAAGTTTGGAGAAATTTCATAAAGGCCTCATCGTCATATCAATGACGGAAGAGAAAAAAGAAGATGCATGTATGTATGTACATGTATGTATGTATGTATGTATGTATGTATGTATGTATGTATGTATGTATGTATGTATGTATGTATGTATGTACATGTATGTATGTATGCATGTTTGACATTGCATGTATATATGTATGTTTGACATTGTATGTATATATGTATGTTTGACATTGTATGTATGTATGTATGTTTGATATTGTATGTATATATGTATGTTTGACATTGTATGTATATATGTATGTTTGACATTGTATGTATGTATGTATGTATGTATGTATGTATGTATGTATGTATGTATGTATGTATGTATGTTTGACATTGTATGTATATATGTATGTTTGACATTGTATGTATGTATGACATTGTATGTGTATATATGTATGCATGTATGCATGTGTGTATGTATGTACGGTAGTATTTATATATAGTGTTATATTTTCAGCTTCACAGCTCTACTAAAGGTATTGAAAGCTTGATACTACTTGACCAGCAAGGTCCATCATGCATTGTTTATGTTATGCGTAAACAGGTTGCTATATGGAGATCAGTTGACAGCTTATCAGATTTATAAATTGAAAACTTTATAGCAGATCAATCTGACAGCTACTCTGCCACCTCTGATCCTCTAGTAACCGGACTACGGCCTACTTCAGGCTAGAGAGCTTGTGAATAAGCTTGTGCCCTGTGCTTGACCTTGACTTTCGAGTGGCACTTTAGAAATTTGAAGATTACGATTCTGAATGCAACAGGACAGTTTCTGGGCACAAATAATTATATTCAGAGGAATGAGCTGCTGACATTTGTCAACTTTTCATCACCCTCAGATTGTGTCTTATGAATATGTATGGACCTTGGGGAATCATCAGCAACCCCCCCCCACCTGCCCCATCATTGACTTGGAGTATTTTCAGTCTCTAGTGCAATTACTTCAGGTACTATACTTCAGGTACTATAGGTAGCCTATGTAGTATGTATGTATGTATGTATGTATGTATGTATGTATGTATGTATGTATGTATGTATGTATGTATGTATGCATGCATGTGACTACCAAACGCTGCATGTGGAAGGAGAAAGAAGCAGAGGGAGACAGCGGAAGACCTGGATAGATAACATCAAAGAAGACCTGAGAGAGAAGGGCACCAACATAAGGTCATCAACATAACCTACTATCATCATTCATCATGAATATTCACTAGTTCTGATATACTTACCAGGTATTTATTATTTTGAGAATTTTTATTTAGGGAAAGCTAATCAGAAGCGCTCCCAGCCCAACCAGGGCTAAATAAGACAATTTTGAGGTTCTCAAGAAACAGGTGGAGTGGCCCATGGGAACTAAGCGCAGTGTAACAGACTAACAGGGAGGCCATTCCAGGTGGTAGGATCAGCGACAGAGAATGAACGGCGCTGTCGGATAGCAGTCTGCAAGTGGGGAACCAGAAACTCAGCTTGGTTCGCCGATCGAAGGGTGGATCAACACTGAACCCAAGGTGGAACAACAGAGTTTTCGAAGATGCGGTGGAGCCAGTCCCTCAATGCACCGCCTGACCAAAGCGCAGACCCTGTATGAGATCCACTGTGGAGTGCTATATTTATATATACGATGATGATGCATGTAGTTTATGAATATTTATCAAGTGCTGCTTAATATTATATCTTGCGTGGACAATGTTTATATCCTGGAAGTGTGGCAGCACATATTATCTGTCTGCATAAGTGGGACATCTTTAGCCTGGTGGCTAGCAATTAGTTGGTGCCTTAATATTAATTTTCATAACGCTGGGCTTTTGTTCCTGTTCAGTGGAGCTGCTGCATTCTGATGTATGCGATGCGTGTGAATCAGTTGAGTTAAGCTGTTAAATATGAAACCGATTCGTTAATTTCATTAATTATTTTAAAAGTTAACGGCGTTGGATTAGTAGATGCTTATTTGGAGGATGTATACCAGCCTAGGAAGTAATCGTTAATTAATTGGTTTAGTTTGAACTGTAGCCTGAACTTGAGCAATCAGACGATATATTCCAATTACTTTGAGTGGATTGCAAAGTAAGTGCAAAGCTATTTCAATTATGTTTCTCAGTTCACCAGTTTTTTGGTTCTTGCTTCACCAATCTTTGTCTCAGTTTACCAGCGTGTGACAATGACTGATTGGTTAGGGTGCTTATCTCATGTTGCTGGGTTATGAGTTCAATCCTTGCTCCAGGTGGTTATTGTGTGGAGCCATGACAGAGGTGCATTTATACGGGATTGCTTAACATCACCGATTTTCTTAGATGAACCTACGGATATCATTTGGTTTTTTGTAATTTTTAACTTCAGAAGAAGTGAAAATAAGCCTGGAATTGAGTCACAGAACTTGAAGCCACAGCAGCTAGCTTAAGCCAAATAGTTTTTAAGCCGCACAGCTTAATTAGTGTTGCATACAGAGTGACAGGTATAATTTAGAATGAATTTTTGGAACTGTCAGATGCTTTTACAAAAGGGTTCATTAATACTGACAGTCTGTCAGAAATACAGACGTTTTTCATTATGTTTATTCGATGATGGGGTGAGAGAAAAAGTGTGGATACAGGTTCCCTGGATGGGATAAGACTCGAGACAAAGTACACTTGTGTAAAGGCTGGCCAAGACTTGCATACATGCAGGATGAATGCATAGATACTAATGCAGATCATTCAAAGCTATAGCTGTAAAATAGACGACAACACATGGAGTGAGGGTTAAGAGACAAGTATGCTGGATGCATCTGAGTGTTAGGCATGTACTTTCTTAGGATTAATGCTCAACCTGCTCGGATTCATAATTTTTATTAACTGCTTAGACTTAGTTTGTATATAACAATTTCTAAGATTTTAGATTATGCATTTTGAAGCTCTTTGACGTTGCTAGTTATTTAACATGGTATGATTACGAAAAACCGTTCATGTTTCACTTTATTTTGGAAGACGCAGAGATACTCTGTGAGAATTTAAAAGAATGTTATTTCATCACTAAATGATAATAATCTTCGTTTATTATTTCAAACTGCCACACAGCCGTATTATTACAAGTAATAGTATAGTTCACAGTTATTGCAGTACTAGTTGAAATTAAGTGTTTCACAGCCATGCAAGGTACCATCATTTCCTACTGCTTGTTTTACCAACACCATCGGTGAAATGGTAATCTGAGTTGAACTGTGGGGTGGGGGTGGGGTGAGGGTGACTGGAAACGATCCTTCATCGATGCTGATTTTTCCATTCATACTGGAGCATTTCCATTTGCCTGAATTTCCAGATGATACGGTGTGCTGAAATGACCATAAAGTCTAATTTTGAGCACTTTAGTCTCACTGCATTTGTTTCAGTCGTATCACATCACTCGACTTTTGTCTCGTGCCATTAATTACTCCAGTGGCTAACTTGCTGGACAGAGATTGTTTCCGGATTGTGAATCCAGTTGTGTATAATGAATACTCTGATCATATATTATTGATCAATGGGATGATGAGATGGTGCAGGATAAGACTGACTGCCCACCCACCCTCCCCTCGTATACCAAGGATAATAAAATGATGGCATTGATGACTCACTGTAAATTAAAAATTAAAAATTTCAGTCTTGGTCCATTTGCGACTGCTGGAGTCGCTCTCATTTCATCCATTTTTAATCTCAGTTCATTGATTTCTTTCATCGCTTCAGATTTTTCAGCATTTGATCCCTTGTTTCTGCTCTACTGCTGTTTAGTTCATTTGAATTAAGTGTGAAATGGAAGCTGGGATATGCGTGAATGATGCGTGAATTATGGGTGAATGAATTATGGGTGAATGATGCGTAAATGATGGGTGAATGATAGGTGAATGATGGGTGAATGATGGGTGCAGGGCATGAAGAATGTGGCTAGATGAGATTGTGTAAATATTGTGTATATTATGTGCCTGCTTGACTTGCTATTAAAGTTTTTCGACATTCCTCCAATGTTGATTAGTTTTATATTAAGCATCCTGACATATCCTGCTTTGATAATGATTTACTTATAGGTCATGATTTACATATAGGTCATGTGTATGCTGGCTGATGTAGACTCTGCAACCCTTGAGGTGTCTCATGGAGTCAGACATCATCTGCATGCATTTTAGAACAGTTAATGTTTGGTACAGCTAGATATGTGTAGTACGACTGTTCATAATATTCAGACGGAATATCCGGGTTTGGCCACAATAAATGTGCTGTGAGAAGACAGATTTTTTGTGCAAAGTTACTCTATTTTCTGGAGCAATGTTATTATATGTGACCTAGAAAGAATTCTCTCTGTGAGAGACAATCTATTCTACAGAGCTAGTGGTGTGGAATATAGAAGTTTGAAGTCCTTACCAAATGGTGGGCAGATTGTATGGATAGAGATGAGCACAGATTCCAGTATTTAGTAGGATCGGCTACAGATGAAGTAATATCCTAAGGATGGGAAGTTCTAAAGCACTCGAAACTTTGATCTCATGCCCATTGCCACACGTGTTATTTCACCCGCACATATTGCAGAAAATTGTCATATGTGTTATTTCACCCGCACATTGCAGAAATATGGTATCAAACGCTGTCAAAGATATATCAATCTAGAGCCATAGAATGATCATTATTACTTTGTTGACCATTTATTTTATTATTAGTCGATGTAATTTGTTTTTCACGAAGTGATTGTCTAGAAGCATCTCTTTGTTTCTGTAGCTTTGCAGGAGTTTTTGACTCGGACATGAATTCCAAGTTCCATCGTCCGGAGTTAGGACGCTCCGTGAGCCACGTTCGTCACTTGACGGAACCGACGACGTCTGACGCCAGACAAGAGGCGGAGACTCTGCTTGCGATTCCAGAAATCAGGGCTGAGAACATCACTCCTAAATCATCTGTTTCAGAAAGGTTTGGAACTGATCTCTTCTGTGCATCTAACTTATGCGATCTCTGTCGCCCAATCTCTGACGTTGAAGGGCGTCGGATTCTTTGCTGTACTATGAAGCCTGGGAAATTCCTAGTTCCAGAGGCTCACTTTGCTGCCAGGCAACGCCGAGCTTTCTTGGTTGTATAATTGATGATCGACCATTTCGAATGACCACCCTTCAAAACTGCGTTTATTTCCTGACCAATCAAACGTTCTTTTATAAATCTGTGTAGTCTTTTTTTCTTTTGTTTGTGGCTGGGCTGGGAGCGCTTCTGAGTAGATTTCTTGAAGGCATGCTAGATAAGTCATTAGAATGAATGAATGAATGAATGAATGATCTTTTCTTTCTTGTTTTCGTCTTTCTTGTTTGTAATTCTCATATCTTATCTTATCTTCTGATCGGTTGAATGTTGACAACAAAAACACTGATTGTAACAGACTTTCTAATCTGATCTTCTCTTATCAATTTACATGTGTCATTTCACGCACACTTGTCTTCTCAACTAGGCAGTATATAATTTGGTGCTTGAAAGTAAGTTGCAAGTTGATGATCAGGTATCATGATTTTTGGCTACATTTCTAGTTCTACTGGTCGAGAGCTTAAATTATAGTTTAAAATTTATGTTTAAATTGTATTTGTTAGCACTGTGGTTCATTTGCTTGTTAGCAAAGACTCTAGTATTTATCCATTGCTGGTTGAAAAAAGCAAAGAGCAGAAAATGAACACCTCTAGTACATCGTACATGGAACTTGAGAGCTTCATTTGTTTACTTTGAGCTGTGTCGTACTAGTATGAATCTCTGCCTGGGAAAGACTGGGCTTTCTGGGTCAACTCAATCACCCCTCTATTTTGGATCATCATCATATATTTAATTACAGTGACAAAATAAACAGTATTCAGTGTACTATTATTCAATTAATGATGCCTTATTATGTCTAAATATATATAAATCTAGTGGACAATGTCAATGGCAAACAGCTAACTGTGTAGGAATCGGTACACATTTAAGCCCTTCTGACCGTCCTATAAATTGATTGTCTGCTTTTATTTTGATATCGCTGTAACGTAACAGGTTTTGGTTTGTCATCTCGATTGTTGATAAACGAAGATATAAATATATATATATATTGTAATATCAAAATGGTTATCTTGGATTTTTTGTTGCATTAAGACTTGCAGCATTGCAAAAGAGTGGAGAGAATTGGAAACGGCGCCAGGAACCGGCACGTGACATCGTTCCAGGTCAGAGATTATTATCCAGTGCCTCAAGCAACAATGGTTCTGCAAGCAACAATGGTTCTACGCCGGAGACAACAGAAGTCGTGCGACGCCTGAAACTGACGCCACAGCCTACGACGCGACCGGTATCAATTGCAGATCGCTTGTCACACTTACGTGGTGCGCAGGAAGGATGGAAGGCAAAGGTCACGGAAAAGGACACAAAGATGTTTACCGTGGAAGGAAAACTGGACAAACACGGTAGGAGACTTTAATCATTTCTAGTCGTTTTGTTAAGTTGTTATATTGAATTTAAGCTCTAGTGCTAAAGATGACAGAAGCAGCCTTTTGATCAAAACAGACTTATGCTACTGGCAGCTGGTGTGTAATCTAGCCCCTCCTCTGGGGAGGGACAATGCTTGTGGTGTCCATTCTTAATCTTACAGGAGTGTAACTTGTGGCGTCTTGCATATATGGAATTCTGATTAATAATAAATTTTCCTATTCAGTTGTGAATTCCTTGTATTATCCTAAAATTACCTCGTAATTAGTTTCATTTGGTTCGTAAGTGATTTAATAAAGCTACAGTTGCGAGTGGAGTGGAAATCCCAAGATTTTCTACAGAAGTTTTTGGTTCGGAATGTAGTCGGGAGCATTTCTGAGTAGTTCCATTCGGAATGAATATTTCTTAAGCATCGGTTTGTAGTCAACCTGAATAGTCAGTACCAACAGATTGTAAGAATTGTGAGGTTGCTGATCAAGATCTGAAAGTTAATACCATTCTGGCTTCTGTTTTGCTGTGATCGGATTTTGGCCTGATCAATTAATTTTACCTAGATTGTTGAATCTTAGATGTGAAAGGAATTACTGAAGGCAGCAGCAGCTTTACTCTTAGGCAGGCAACAGAACAGTGGCAAGTTTCTAATTTTTATATGATGTTGTTAGGCATCGTGATGGAAACGCCCGTGCAATCCAAGTCAGATACACCTGGAAAAGGTAAGCGGAGTTTGTTTCGTATCTCTCACTGTGTTAGGCTTTTGCAATATAAGATACGATAGACAATCGAAAACAATGAAGGTCGTCTATTTTTCACCCATCATCACTAAGTGGCTGACTTTAGGAAATGACGATAATAATGGTTGTGATGGTGGTCATGGTCTATTATTGTCTTTTAGCAGCGGTTCCCAACCCATGGCCTGCGGGCCAAAAGTGGCTCGCCAGGCCTAAAAAAGTGGCCCTCGTCTCTCAAGGAATTAACAAAAATATATGAAAAAATAGAAAATTTAGACAGGATAGAACACATAATTATTTTCTATTAAAATTATTTTATTTTGACGTCTGTAAATAGCATCAACATGCAATTTTGAATCAATTATAACATTTTATGTGCTTTTAGCTAATTAAATTTTAGCTTTGTGGCCCCTAATGTCCTTCAACTAAGAAAAAGTGGCCCTTGTGTCCTCCAACATAGAAAAAGTGGCCCCAGAGTCAAAACAGGTTGGGAACCACTGGTCTACTTAGTTCTAAAGTCTTCTGACTGATGGCAATTAATCTGAATCTTCAGATGTCTTTTGTTATCGTTGTACTGAATGATTTGCCTTCTCTGTTCTTGAGTATTTATATCATATTTTCAATTGTGTCACTTGTAGAAATTAGACCGAGAGTCGTCAAAATCGAGGTGACGCCACCAGTGGATGCTCCTCAGAAGGTGGAAGAACCAGAGGAAAAAGCCCCTGTCGTTGTCGAAGTTCCAGCCGTCGATTCTAAGCTGATGTCGGAATTCTTCTCCACTCGTTCAATCGCGACGACTCCAGAAACAAGAGTCGAAGTCACACTCGATGACTTTGACCACGTCTTTCTAAACTCTAATGACGTGTAAGGAATATGATATGTGAAGTAATTATTCACTATTTATGCATGTAATTGTACACGGATATAGAGTATACATCCCTAGCAGGTGAGACCTCTGCTTTTTGGGCCTGCGTTTTGTATGTATTGCAGGGCCTTAACATCTTGTATGTTGCTGTTATCAATCAATCAATCAATCAAATCAATCAAATTTTGTTATTCTGCAACCAAAGTATACATGACAGGTTTGCACATCTTGCTCATTGGTTACAAAAAAGGAGGCCCTAAAGAGATCATGTAATTGCTGAGGCCAGTAGAAAGATGACTAAATGAGAATGAATACTGCAACTCTAATTATAGCTACAATAAGTGGATCACGTCTTTGTACACTTCCATTTATGATCAATCGAGTATGTCTGTATAGATGTTCTGATGTATTCTACCTTCCCTGTTGTACTTTCTTCCACTGATAATACATGCTGTTGCGCTGTGTACAAAAGATTTATTGATTGTTAGGACAGCAGATTTGAAGACTATTGTATGTAGAAGATTATTCATCAAACAAGTTAAAAGATAAAATGACACTTAAATGCATGTTGCCTACTTACCTTATCTTAATGTTGCCGTATGTGCGTTTATATATACGTTGCCGTATGTGCGTTTAGACTGAAGCCGATACAGAAGCCAACGCCACGGCGCACGAAGACTGGTTCACGCAATCCTCTGAAGACGATGTCACAGCACATCACGCTGCAAAGTGAATATAGGGAAGCAAGCACAGGAATTGCAGAGAGAGAACTGAAGCGCATTAGAAAAGAACGAGGTAATGTGAACTGTTGAATTTGGTGTATATGTAATTATGTATAGACCAGAAATGTGTTGTTTCACTTGTGCAGGTCATTTTAGGCAACTCGCAAAACTGCTGTACTACTTGCATATTCATCAGGTCTAAGAAGATGCAACTGGGTCGAGTCATGCAAAGTAGTACCCGTGTTTAGGGGAAGTTTGTTACACATCAGATACAGTGTTTCAGAAACTAGGGCACCTGACGATCTCCAGGGGCAGAAGATCTTATCTGTTCTATTTTATTGTGTTTCTTACTTTAACTAGTGTAATTGTATTTAATCTTGGTCCTGTCACTATCCATCTTTTGTAGGATTTAAGAAAAAATGGGAGCTCAGTTGCCTGAAAGCTTGTGCATCGAAATCGTAGCATTTTCTACGTTGTCCACACTTCAGACACAGGCTGCTCATCACATCTATAGGACTCTTGATGGAACAAGAATTTTTATGTTGTGAAATACTAGTGATATAGCAATTATTAATAATAGTTTAATTTACTCCTTGGTAGGTTAAAACTCAGCAAGGGGTAAGTTGTAAGGACAGTACTATCATGCCAACGTGCATCCCATTCTATATGAATCCTTTGTAGTTGAATTTCTGTGAGCATGTGCGTTACCAACAGATGTGTGTGTGTGTTGCAGTGATAGGAACTCCGATGTTGGCGCAAGAGGCTCTGGCAGGACTAGCAAGCAAGGAGAACTTCAGCAAGGTTTCCCTTCGAAAGGCGGAATCATTCCACGGAACCGGACTGGGAGACCGGCACCTGCCTCATAAGGAGATCATGCTGCTCCATGTCAAAGGTCAGTCGGTTCATTGCTTGTTCAATGTTGTTCATTGTTCATTGACAAAAGAAGCTATATATTGTATTTGTAGTGAAGCATCGGCTAAAGAATCTGTCAGACTCACTGCAACTGAGCACATAATAATATGATCCCATTTTAATGCAAGAACTGGAATTGACAGTTCTGGTAGTCTGTTGTATCTAACCAGATACACAGCGCAGTGGTGTAGTGGTGACGTCGTTGCCTTGAAGCCGGAAGGTTCGAATCCACTTCGCCGCATAGGGACCTTGGGCAAGTCCTTCACTTGCAATTGCTCAGCGCTTCGGCGTGAAACTCCGATGCAGTGTCCGCTCTGCATTCGGGAGCGCCTCTGAGTAGAGAGAGAGAGAGCTTGAAGGGGCGCTATAACACTTACAAACAAACAAACAAACAAGATCTCCATCTTTAGCCAGTGATGGTTGGAAGCTCTCATGGGTTACCTAATCTTTATGGGTGCTTATAAATCTCTGAAAGAATGAGCGGCTGACTTGTTTGACTCCTTCAAATCAGGACTGAAGACTTATTTATTTTGTAAGGCCTATTCTGCTGTTAGTTGTTTGTGAGGCACTTGTAGCAGCATGGCTGTGTTACGGCACCACAGATATTATTGTCATTGTTATTATTGTTGTTATTAAATGAATGAATCCATTTCTATCCATTTCTGACCTTGGACAGAAGCAGATGGAAACCATGTGCTGCCCAACGTGTAGACTGCTTGGGGATTAAGGACTCAGTAATAATTAGTAAAGTAGCTGTAAATGCATGTTGCAGATGATTGATGATATGAGAAAGCGATATCCACCTATGGCTTCAGATTTTTTTACCATTTCCACTGTGTGTCAGTTGTACTTATTGTGAATGGGAGTCAGTCTAATCCATGTCCTATCTAATCTAGTTTTATCTTATCTGATACTTTTAAAGTGAAATAATATACAAACAAAGACCCTTGCTTATATATGCCGTGTCTTTTTGTTTAGGTCGCAAATGGTGTCAGACCCGTCTGATAGAACCGCATTTTAAGTCAATCAACAGCGGTGACTGCTTTTTGCTCGTCACTCCAGACATTGTCTTTCTCTACGTCGGGAAATTCAGCAACGTCATTGAAAGGAACAAGGTCAGTTAATCAGGTGCCCAGTCAGTCACTCACTTGGTCAGTCAGGCAGGCAGGCAGTCAGTCATTTGGTTAGTCAGTCAAGCAGTCAATCAGGCAGTCAGTCAGTCAGTCATTTGGTCAGTCAGTCAGTCAGTATATGCTGTGATAGTTGAAAATGGATGCTTTCACTAGATTTTCAGGCATCATTCATCTACGAATGAGCTGGATGGTGCAAATTACTAAGCAGAATTCTTGGGAGATTCTTGAAATGTTTTTCCACATTATTATAATGTACCATGTAATAATACATACCTTCAGTCCTTCAGATATATACTTGCTTATGTAGTTTTGGTATAGAAGGCAGCTTCAGACCATCAGAGGTGACTATGCAATGTCTGTACAAAGTACATACATAGAGAATGCTTGGCTTACTTTTTGAGTGATCTGCATGTGAATTGTCATATCAATTAATATGATATTAATATTAATTAATTATTAATTAATTAGAATTTGTTTCTTTTGCCAGTCGTCTGATCTAGCCAGCCAGATCTACCAGAAGCACGACCTGTGTGTGAGGCCAGCATGTGAGTTGGCCGTACTGGATGACGAGAAACCATGTCGTTCGAAATACTTGATTCGCTTCTGGACGTTGCTCAGTGGAAACGAATCTTCTGTTGTCCAAGGTTGCACATCTCTCCTTCCTCTATCAACGTTTGTCTTTGTGGCAGAGTGGCAGAACTGCAGCCTTACTGCTGATCCCAAAAGCACTATGCTGATCTTTGCAAGCAGTATACATGATTACATGTCTGTGTATACTTTGTGACTTGGTGTGCAAGCTGCTCTCTGCTCCCACCCTCTTTGTTCTACTGACCATCTTCTTGATCTATTTGTACCCCCTGGTTATGAACCTCATTAACCCAGCATCGAGCTTTTGCTATTGTGGGTCCCTCAATGTGATCTTCCGCCTGTAATTCATAGCAGGATTTTGATGGAGAATCTACATGCATCTCTTCGCTGCATGTTTTAAGACATTTCTCTTTTCATGATCCTGTCATGCTGAGAGCTTCTGAATAGCTCCGTTATGAGAAGCGCTTTACAAATTTCATGTTATTAGATTATGTGGCTGACCACGTTCACAGTCATTATTTGCCATCTATTTAATTTCAGTGGATTGTTTTATCTGAAATACAGAATTTTCTCGGTAGCTTTTAATATGTATTGAAGTTTTCTGTTGCTTAATTTGCATATCAGACACAGTTTCCTTCAAACTTTATACATTTTGGCTTGTATTTTCTGAAAGTGCTTTTGATTAGTTTTCTTGAAAGGTGCTATATAAATTTCTGATTACTATTGATGCTCTATGTAAGATGCTTTGTTTAAATCATCGTAACTATGTTGCATTGTATGAATTTGCATTCAATGCCTCTTTATGGTTCCTCTAAAGAACTTTAGAAATATAAAGACGTGTTAATTTTCTTATCGCTCACTGCTCTCAATTCACTTTGACGAGGAATTTGTATTGTGTGATCACAATGCTGCATGTAGTTTATTTATCAATGTATTTATGAGTATATAGAATTGTTTATACTTGCTTTCTGTAAAAGGTCCAGGAAGAAGGAGTGATGAGGATGACTGGTATGAGGCGTCCATAAATCTTACAAATCGCGTGTACAGCTTTCGCGAAGACAAACTTGTCTTTGTGCCTGAGTTTAGCGGAAAACTGCTCAAATATGAGATGCTACGATCGTCAGAGGTGCGTCTGCTAAGTTTCAATCAGCAATTTTCTTATTGTTGTGTGCTTGATTTTTTTTCTCACAAAGCTGATATTGACTCTACAAGTCTCCATTTGTTGTGATTTAATTGTCTGTATTTCACTATAGAGGACTATATAGCAAAGTGTTGATGGAATGCTTTTGGTGTAATGCAGGCAGAACAGTTTGCTACATTGTTGCAGTCTAAATTAGAAATGATCAAGTCCACAATTTGATGTTCATTGAATGTGTCTAAATGCATAGAAAGGAAGAATTGGGGATATTTGTGGCACTTCAGTTTGCACAGTAGTAATGCATGCTTATATTTACATATTGTTTTACCTGTTTAATGCTGCATGTATTGTAATGTCTGTTTCTAGTATTGGTGACTTCATAATTATTTATTTTCTTTAGGTATACGTGTTCGATTTTGGGAGCGAGATGTACGTTTGGATCGGGAAGCAGGCTGTCTTTGATAAACGCAGAGTTGCCGTGAAACTCGCCTTCGAACTTTGGCAGAAGGGTTACGACTTCAAAGATGACGCCATAAACCCTCTGTCGCCATTAGTCAGTATGTGATCGCTCGGTGTAAATGTTCATTTCTTCACAGTACAGTGCATTTGGCCAGATCAGTTAACTTTGGCAGTTGTTCTTTGTTTTTGTAACTTTATCGTGTAATTTGGCCAGTTAGTAAATCACATTTTAGTCAAAGCAACCAGTCTGTCAATGAGGTAACCCACTTGCCTACTGGCGAATTCACGTTTCTTTTGGTGTTGTTGTAAAACAAGGACTTTGTTTTATTGTGCCATGTTTTTTTTCTGTTATAGAGGAAAGAGACGGTGGAATTCCGATCAGTGGAAAGGGTAGACCAAAATGGGCGCTTTTTGGCAAGGTCAACCAAAACATGGAGACGGTTTTGTTTAAAGAGAAGTTCATTGATTGGCCGGATGCCACACGACTCATCAAGGCCAGAGGTCGAGTTTCCGAGGGAGAAGGAAAGGTATCCGAAAACTACCAGAATTCAAGATCTTTTGTGCTCTTTGCATCAGACCATATACTGGGTTGTTAAAGTCTAACTGTTTGCAAACCCTAAGGCTGTTGGGGAGAGTGTAAATTGTGCACAGAGTGATAATTGGTGTACCAGTTTCTGAGTGATGAATTTGACCGTGATATCGCTTTTAATGAGCAAATTTAAGGTCGTCTAGTGCACTGCATCTTGAACTTTTGTATGTCATGGTCTGGCAGGAATTTTCCACTGCAGAAGAACTGGTGCCAAATTTATTATTTCAATCACTTTAATTTCGCAAGTATGTATTAAAATTTATTTAAGCAAGGGAGATTACCTGAATCATTTCTAACATGCTAGCTCGTCGGATGTTTTGCTTCATGTTTCAAATTTTGACAAGATGAATGGCCTGCACTGTAGTCCAGCTTATACTGCCTCTACAGAAAAATGAATTTTGGCATAATTATTGTATTGTTTTTCAATCAGAACTTTAATTTTTCTTTGGCTTGTAGGCTGATCTGATTTCTGATCTGAAACCATGTGATGCAAAGAAGATGTTTGAGACGTTTCGACTGCCAGTTACGATGCTTCTTGAAGGAAGCCATGTCGGGCGTGGAAAGACCTGGTTAGCAGTACTACAGAACTTTTTTAAATTCACCTGCCAGTCTTTCAATCTACTTCTATCAATTAAGTTGGATGGATAGATTAGATAGATTCTAAGATAGATAGAATTAAATTAAGAACTAGATTTTGTGCACTTTTATTATGTGTGGGAAGCCCTAGAGCTGTTGGTTTAAGATCTTTCTATTTTCATGAAAATCGTTGACTTTATTGCCATTCGTATGTGTTGCTCTACACTTATAGAAGGTGTATTCCCATTTCACAACCAGTCCATTGAAACTGTTTGTTGCTGATTGCAGTTTGTTATTCAGTAAATTATTAAACGGATGTAAGTCTTCCGAATTCAAAAACACATCTCTGTTTTCTGTTTTTCCTTGTTTCCTGTAGCCCATTGTTTTGTTCTTTGTTGATCATGTGTATACGCATATATTATATTAATGGCCTTTGTAGTAACATTCCAGACCGATAGCATAGTCCTTTTTATCCTGTGGTCATCGTTTGTAAGTGCAATATTATCCTGTGAAGATTGAAGCATCATCAAGTACTGTACAGTATACCTAGTGACCTTTTCTCCCAAGCCGTCTTAGTTAAGTGTGACCTGGAAAGTTATTATTGGGAGGCAGGGATGCATATCCATAAAGGACATGGACACTTATTATTAGAAATCAACTCTGGTCCTAAGGATGAGAATTTCATCATTCTTAAGTCAACTCCCATTTGTAAGTTAAGAAATTCCAAGCATGTTTTCTGTAAGGTACTTTAAAAATATTTTAGAATGATTTTTATTCGCTTGATCTCGGCCGGGAACGCCTCTGAGTAGGTACCTTGAAGGGTCGCTATATAAATTATGATTGATTGATAGACCTGTGGTCATCATTTATTCCTATCTTCCGGGTTCTGATCTGATTACGATGTGACTTTTGTGCACCACCTGTGCCATAGAAATTGAGAATTGTAATACTAAATCTCTGGTTCATTTTCCTAGGACGGAAATGCAAGATGGAATAAAATGGGAGTATGAAATTCGGACGCATGAAACGAAGGTCTGGTATGTGACGGAATTCAGTGCTCAAGAACTGGATGCATCCAGCTATGGCCACTTCCATAGTGACGACACATACGTGGTGCGCTGGCGTTATTCCATTCATCAACTCGGTAAGACGAATAGCAGGCGTGTGCCAAAATACTTCTTTACCATGGCAATTGTGACAAATAACGGCAAAAACATTAAAACTCTGGAGAGTTCTGATCACATTGGCTTCATAGGCGCAACCACCCTATGGGACCCACGGGACGCGTCCCCCCCAACTTTTGAGTGGTCCCATTGACTTTATCATTATGGTCCCCCCCAACTTTTAGGACGTGATTCATTTGGTCCCTCCCAACTTTTAGGACGTGATTGCGCCTATGATTGGCTTCTGCGTGCAGTTCAAACTTTGGAGGGATTACCTTTACCTGGGCTTCAAGCATAAAATTTATGACAATGACTGTAATTAGACTAATAACGAATGAAACCGAAAAAATTAACAACGCAAGCAATATATTCATAATTCTGAAGAAGCATTGTCTGCTTTTCTAAGCATTTTCTTTAAGCCTGTAGCTGCCTTGATATGGCATAAAATATGAATCCTGCAGACTGATCATTGCCTTAAAGCTTAATGTGCAGTCGTACATAGTTGGTGCAATTTTTATAAAAATAATATTGATGATGATAATGAAGTTCTTTCTACGAGTTTGTTTTGTCAATTCTTGTTGATCTTCAGCACGGACTCTGAAAGGCAAAGAGTCGCTTAAAACGACGCAAACGGGTCGTGAGCGTTGCGTGTACTTCTTCTGGCAGGGCCAGCATTCGAGCATCAACGAGAAGGGTGCGTCGGCTCTCATGACGGTGGAACTGGACACTGAACGAGGTCCTCAGGTGAGAGGAGGAGACTTTGTCTCGTATTAATTGATCAGTTGAGTAATTCATTTATTTTGTTGATTGATGGATGAATGGATTAATTAGGATGTTGATTGACTTTGATCCAATTTTTCATGCATCAGAAATGAGAGCTACTGATGATGAACGGATCAATTTGCTGATGCTTAAAATGAATGGATGGATGGGATTGATTGATTGATTGATTGATTGATTGATTGATTGATTGATTGATTGATTGATTGATTGATTGATTGATTGATTGATTGATTGATTGATTGATTGATTGATTGATTGATTGATTGATTGATTGATTGATTGATTGATTGATTGATTGATTGTAATGGATTACTGTTCGACAATTCTCAATTAGAGTTAAAAGATTGGAATTACGGAATTTCATAGAATATTAGTTGAACAACGCTCGCTAAATGCATTTAAGTTTGCAAGTTAATCGTTTTTGATTAGCAAGTATTAGTCCTAGCTGTTTTACTATTTTAGTCTACCAAGTATTATTATTATTATTATTACATAAATTTATTACGCGCGCAAGGTCACACCAAAGTGTGAATCTGAGGCGCGGATAGTTAGCCGCCAGAGGAAGATGCAGTTAAAGGTCCATGTGCTTGAAAGCCAAAGAGAAATAGTGAGTTTTGAGCCGTTTTTTGAAGGTAGGGAGTGAATTTGAGCAACGAAGAGAGAGTGGAAGTAGATTCCATTCTTTGGGAGCAGAGGCATGGAATGCACGCGAGCCCATAACAGTTCTGCATCGAGGTTCAACTAAAAGACCCATGTTTGATGATCGCAGGCAACGAGGAGGAATATAAGGAGTAAGCAGTGACTGAAGGTAGGGAGGTGTTCCGGTAGAGAGGGATTTGTAGGTTAAACAGGCCAATTTAAATTTAATCCTAAACTCGACAGGAAGCCAATGCAGCTGATGAAGTAAAACTGAGGAACTTGATCGTAGTGGGACACGCAGCACAACCCGAGCTAAAGAATTTTGGATGCGTTGCAGCCTATGTATTGGTGTGTTAGACAATGCACACATACATTGCTTCTCATGTGATACTTCTTAATATTGAATGCTCATGCTCATTAGCTACGAGGATGACTAGAAAAGCTGCAAATAGTTTGTTGCATCAGACTCAACATCTGAAGATCAATTTAAGAATGCTGCATTTTGATTAGGATTGTAGCAACTTGTATCTTGCATGTGGATGTGCTCAAGTCTGTGAATAGTGTAAAGGATGACTGTATTTTGGACATATAGTTGATTGGATTCAATAAACAAAACAAAAGAATAAACGACGTCTTCTGATTGTACTTTAGGTCCAACTCAGCCAGGGCAAGGAACCTCCGTGCTTTTTGAATCTCTTCAACGGTCAGATGGTCGTCCATTCTGGCAGACGTTCGTCCGAATCTCATGATTCTACTCTCACCTGGAAACTGTTTGTTGTTCGTAACGAAATGCCAAACGAAATCTGCCTCCTGCAAGTTCCAGTTGCTGCAAGGAACCTAAGAAGTCGGACATCTTTTGTTCTTTTGAACGTCCAGACCGGATCAGCCTTTGTTTGGCACGGCGCCAAATGTGTCCGATCTGTCCAGACAGCAACGATGCAGATTGCAACCAATCTGGAGAAAAGGTTATTCTCATTAAATGCAGTTTCTTTAATTAACGTACCATTCCATTCAGTTTTATATTTGGTCTTTCGTTTCAAGTCAACGACCAGGTCAGCCAGTTTTTTCGAGCCTTTGTGTAGTTTGTTCTGTAAGAGATGATACAGAAATGGAGAATGATCTGGGGCAAGTAAGGATGATGTGCAAAATCTTGCATTACTGTAAGAAATTAGTGCTATATTTGATTTGTTTATGTAGTTAAGCTAAGATAAACATTTGTTGTACGCCTGCTTGGAAACTTGGTGCTCGTAATCATTGGTCATGGAATTCATAGGTTGAGACTTTTGGTAAAAGTGCAGATGTCGTATGATGAGTTCTAAGTATACAACTTGCAGGAAAGATTAGCATGCAAAGGAATTATTTTCAATGGCAGGAATCAAATAATTTCAAGTACTGGTAGCTAGCATGCAATCAAGTAAGTAGATATATTTCTTATTTATCCAGCTGCATTACCGCATATGGTTTGCATGAATTTAAGCAATATCAGTTAATTTTCCCGTTAAGTTGCAACCAGATGACGTTTTCAGTTACTTGTGACTCTCTGAAGAAATGCCTAGCCCATTCCTTTGGTGTGTTCAGGGAATCAGACCTACAACCATGCTCGATATAAGGTGGATGCTAAACGCGCTGCAGCACCCAAGCACACAGTTTTGAGGAGTATGCAGTTATAAATATGTGCGTGGTGGACCGGTTGGTTGCCATTGAAGGGTAATCACAGCACCCAGAACTGCACTAGCTTAATGCAACCCTGTCTATGACTGTTGATATTTACTCAAATGTTGAATTGATCTTTGTTGACATTTCCTAAGGTGTCCTAAGGAGTTTGGACTGGCAAAAGGCAAGGTCATCAAATTCGTAGAAATCCACGAGGGTTCGGAGACAAAGGAGTTCTGGTCTGTCCTTGGAGGCAGATGCTCTAGGTCATCATATGGCTCACTTTTTGATGGTGAGTCATCATCACCATCATCGTCGTCGTCGTCATCATCATTATCTCTTTGCTTGCCCATGGTCAGATTGCTGCATCTTGCAAATGCTGTACAGTTTGACGAGATTCAGGGGCCACACCCAGTGCGGGCAAAAGTGCTTATACATGTGCTGTCTAACACAGACAGTAGCACTGAGATTGCTTGTATTGTATGACAGTGGTATATATTCAGGCATTCAGGCATGGAACCCACACCTGAAACAGGACATTGAAAAATTGGAGAAAGTGCAAAGAAGAGCTACGAAGATGATTTGGGGCTACAAAGATTTGAGCTATGAAGAGAGGTTGGAGAGGTGTGGGCTAACAACACTGGAGAGACGGAGAAGCAGGGGAGACCTAATTGAAGCATACAAGATCATTACTGGAAAGGAAGCACTAGGTTGGGAGAAATTCTTTGAATTAGCACCAAACAAAGCAACTCGGGGTCATAGGTACAAATTGTTTAAGAAGCCGAGAGGAACATTGGGACAGAAATTCTTTAGTGCTAGAGTTGTAGACATGTGGAACGGCTTGGATGACAGCACTGTGTCGGTGGACACGGTCTCAGCATTCAAAAGGAAGCTAGGAAAATTGGGCTACTAGGTGTTCCAGGTTAATTTTCAGTGGTTCTAACACAGACCCAGTGTCTTCTGAACCACTTAAAACCCATGTTATGTTATGTTATGTTATGTTATATTATATAAATATGAACAGAAATTGGGCAAAAAGTAAGCGATTATCCATCTTTTACTGAGCTGTGAGATTCTTAATAACTTAGACTTTAGGTAAAAAGTAGCTGTTAGGTACACAATCGCTGGAATATTTGAGCCACTTTTGCAGCCACTTCATGCATATAATTTAAAATTCATGCATATTTTTAAATTCTTGCATATACTATGGTAAATTCATGCATACATGGTGAATTCATACATATATGGTAAAAACATATGTATGGTAAATTCATGCATATGTGTGACGCAGGGGCTCGAAACCCGTCGTTTGTCGCTTCCTAGATAATTGCGCTAGACGCCGAAATAGGCGAGAGGAGTAAAGAATGCAGTTTATTCTTCAATTCAGTTTATGACTGTGAATTCGCTATAATTTGCGAAGCAGTGAACCGATTTTGATGCCATTTGGGTTATCTGATTCAGAATATATGTCTCTAATGCCCAGAAAAATTTCAGAATAATAACTTAGTGTATCCAGTAGACTTGGATGACACGAATATTCAGTAACTTTTTATTTTATTTTTTCACTATAAACTAATGAAAGAATCAAACGAGCACAACTTTTGTTAGAAAAAAGATAATTTTATTGTGTTAAAAGCATTTTGGAGCATGGTCATTGTAGCATATGACGAAATCAAAAGGTCAAAATCCGACATGTGACGGGTTTTGAGCCCCTGTGTCACATATATGTATATATATATATGTACATATAATGTAACATTTTCCGACTGTTTCGTTTGTAGATCGTCGTTCGAATGACCAGACTCCTCGGCTGTTCATCATGACGAGCGTGTCGGGTACGTTTGAAGCGAAGGAGATTCCAAATCCGGTTGCCAATGACAACAGCATTGCTTCCGCATATCCATTCCTCCAGTCAGACTTGTACATCGACGATCAACCAGGTGTGTTTTCCATCATCACTGAGTGATTGTTTTTTCCAGCTATGATCCTTGAAGACCATTTAATTATTTTGACTCGGAAGTCAAGCTCATTACTGTTGATTATTATATTCAAATAAGCCATTTAATGAGATGAAGTACTCAGTGTACCAGGTGATCGTATTATGTAACTCTCATTGTCCAAAGATATAAGTAGTGACTGGCAAGAAGTGATGTTTTTGACCAGATGCTGACAGACTTTAGTTGTCTATTAATTGATATATGATTTTTTTTCGTTATTCTGTTTGCACTTAATTCCTAAGGTTTGTGATTCATTTTAAGTGTACCAGATGCTTAAGGAATCTAAGTACATAGAAGTGCCTTTGGTGGTTGATTGACGAAGCAACTTGCCTTGTAATGTGGCAACTGTTGGTTCAAGTCGTTCCATGGCAATTGTAATTGTAATTTTGTAATTGTAATTGTAATCGCACATTTATTTAGCGCCCCTTCAAGAGAACTCCTCAGAGGCGCTGATTTTGTCATGTAAGACCCTCAGCATATTCTTCACAAACAATTTTTGGCTTGACAGATGAACAGTAATTGAGCAATATAGCTATGTAAATTACTTGGAAAAATTTCAACTTTGTCCATGCTTTTGTGACACGCCACTGGGACTACTGCTGCTCTATGCTGTTTGGTCTGCCTCTTGTATTAATGGCCCAACTTGACAAGTGTATTTGCTCTTCAGCCCAGCGTATCCCTAAGTTTACCTGTGTTTTGGTATAAATGCATGCATTGAAATCTATATAATTTGGATTGAAATCTATATAATTTGGATTGAATTTTCTATCTGTTTAGCGCTTTTTCTTCTCGACAATCATCACGAGGTATATCTCTGGCAGGGGTGGTGGCCACAGCAGACGGCTGATGGCGAGAATGTTCATACTGGTTCAGCTGAGGCGAGGTTCAACGTAAACCGGAAATGTGCGATGGAAACGGCTCTAGCATATTCCAAAGGTCTTTCCAGTATTATTTTGTTATTATAATTTAACAAAGACATCCAAACAGATTACGTTGTTCTGTCTTCAGAACCAAAATAAATGCCTTGTGACGATTATTGGATGATTCACTGACATGTGATGAGTATCTTATTTATGTTGCACTCTTCACAGTTTCCTGTCAGAAGTCCAGACTTGTTCTTTAAAAAATTGTCGCAATGGGAGCTGTTCCTGACCAGTGACCTGAACTGCACTGCAAATAGATTCGTTACTTCAACTGACATAATGTAATATTAATAATGCCATAGTTGGATTTTTCGCTCATCAGGATTTACACCAAAGACAGTGAACTGGGCTACAGTGCTTTAAATTATTTTATTTATTTTTACAGCAGAATTGTCCTATGTGGTCAATATGAAATTTAGCTAGTACTTCCTGAGCATCTGAGTGCTAGTTTGGTGAAATGTCTTTTCTGGGAAAAATCTTATCTAGCCCATCCCCCATTAACTACAACCTTAAAATTTGTGTTCGTGCTCTTCGCAAGATGGCACTGGCCCTGTATAGCACCTTTTCTGATTATGCTAAATGAACCTCAGTTAAGGCTGTTACAGATTATGGTATATTGTTTGCTTTGCACTAAATCTTTCCATGTTTTATACTTCAGAGATCTCTGCCTCTAAACCACCACCTCCAGTTTATCTCGTTTATGCCGGCTGTGAGCCAGTTGAGTTTACCAGTTTGTTTCCAAGATGGCAGCCAGATGAAAGAGCAGTCATCTCTCCAACCAAGGTATGGGATGATATTTTACGTGGTCTGGTAACTATGGCCAAGCGCAAGTTAGTTCAAATTTTCTTTTTGTTTTTTACTTTTTTATATATTTTGTTCTTTTAAGGTTTTACTCCAGTTTTTGGCTTGTAATTTGGTGTAGTAATGTGATAATTAAGTTGTCACTCTTTGAAACGAAAATGTTTCTCACTTATGATGCCTCAATGTAATCGTCTGTTGTCTTCCAAACTGGCTAGCCTTCCCGTTGTCGTATTTCCATTGTCTTTTAATGGCTTAGTCTTTATTGTCTTTGAGATTAGGGTTGATGTGTGACAGAATGATAACATACATCGGTTTGCCATATATTCCTAAGGAAACACCAAAATATTTATGTAGTTAATTAATTAAAAAGTTTCAGTAAGAAATAAATATGAAAGTTAGTTGATTGCAAATTGTCTTTCAGGGAAGTCGAACAAACGGTTCACTGGAATTGGTGGCTGATGTGTTGGCTAAACTTACGAAAAACGATTACACGTTTGAGGAGTTGAAGCAGCGTCCTCTACCAGATGGAGTGGATCCTCTTAAGCTGGAGATGTACCTGGCAGACAATGAATTTGAAGTGAGCAGATTTTGATTGTTAAAAACTAAATTCATCGTAACTCGTGTTTTTCCCAGTATTTAAGTGGGTATAGTTATCGTGCATGCACAAGAGATTTTATACCATGTAAAGATATGAACAGAGATTGAAAGGCGGTCGAATCGTCAGTGGAAAAGATTTCTCAGGTGGCCAATTAGATGCAATCATCATGCGTTCTTGCACACATTAATGATATTTTGTGAAAATGAAAAACATAGATAACTTTCTTGTCTGACAGCCAGCTGAATGAACTATGGCGCCTTAGAAGCACTCTTTAACACCTTAAACTGCATCAAAATAGGCAAATGGTGACAGTTGCCATGCTGTCCATCCCTGAAAGCAGTGCCAACTTATGTCACCGTCACAAGCCAACTGACACCTGTTGTCACTTAGCGAGCCAAGACATCTTCTTGCTGCATACAAAATTAACATCTTGTCGCCAACTAACTTGATTTAAAAACTGGTTACTAAGGTTTATGGCGTTGTCGTGCATTATGATCCCTGGTTGATTGACATTTAACGGTGTCATAAAAATATGATTTGCGGCACCCTTTACCCTTATCCATTCTGTACATATTTTATTTCCTTAAAAAATTATTCCCATTTACTTGGATATGTTGATGTGTTATGTTGATGTGTTTGTTTGGTTTGGATGGAGATCACAGAATTTCTTTTTGTTTTTTCCTCTGCTCGTTGTTTGTTCATTAGTTTCATCATGTCTTATTCAGGCTTCAGTTCACTGCTATGTCTGTAGTGCAATTTATTAATGCATGTGAAATACAGTATAAATGATGTAGGGGATGCTTTTTAGGATTGCCTAGACCATTCATTCCATTGCTTTGTATGTATAGTTGTTGGTCTATTTTCCTTCGTTGTTTTGTAGGTTGTTGTTGGAATGAAACGCAAGGACTTCTCCGAACTTCAGGCTTGGAGGCAGACGGAAATTAAACAGAAAGTTGGACTATTTTAGCGAAATGTCGTCAAAAGATTTTACCAGATGAACAACAGTCCCAGCGGCATTGTTTACTTCTCTGAAACAAGAAATGGATCACAAAAATCACTCTGCTCAAGTCCCACTGTTTGATCTGAGACTTTTCGAATGTCTCTCTCGCTGAATAGATTCAAATGTGGATTCTGTCATGGGGTTAAACACTTTTGAATACACCAAAATGCAATATTATGTCCGTTACGATAAATTCCACTGTGAAATTATTTCTTACAACGCTGCAGATTTTGTTGCTGCCGCAATGTTACTTTTGACTGACTCCAATTGTTACATTCCGGATAGATTAACTTTTTGACCTCTAATGAAGGTCATGTATCACAGAATGCTTGGAACAAGTTTTGACGTACGTCGTGTTTGGTGGCCGGTTTTTAGGTTGTTACTGCTCTATGGCAGTTTAAGTCAAGTCCATGACACAAGCAGAAACTAGCCACATCTGTTAAATCAGGTAAAAAATGTGTTCTCAGGTGGAACGTGTAAGTGCACAAAGTTTTGTTTGTTTTCTCTTAGAGATTGCTTTGAAGTGAAATCAGAGTTTGCTTTCGTAATCTCTTGAAGAGTCAGGTGCATTTTCTGTTCTAAAATTTCATATTGGAGTTGCGAGGTCTGCTGGTGGTAATGTAGATACATGGCAGAGATTTTGCTCGCTTCAAACTGTTCTAGTAATGTTATGGAAATGTACCAGCATTTAGCTTACAGTGTCTTATGTTTGTAGTCTACAGATTACTAACAGTGGTAATTACTGTGATCATCGGTGTCATTGTTTAAACTTTAGTCATTACTGTACGGTGTGAATATTTCGTCACTACTGGTGGAAGTTTACTCTGAAAATTCAGAAAGTAACTTGTGAAGAAACGATGAAAAGCTAGTGAATGATGTTTTATCTATAGAGTCTGATCTGCTGAGATTTTGCAGTAGTTTAGCTAGGGCAAAGTTTCTGAAAATGCTGGTGCAAAAGGGACAGACAGTTTAAGCATAAAACAATTACTTAACATTAATATTTATTGAAAAATTTTATGGAACTTATGCACAGAAAGGAGTTTTAATCTTTGACCATTTTAATTTTTGTGGAGCTGTGAAATCAGCAATTGCTGCTTTCGTGGCAATCACACAAGTGCATTATTTGAATGTTTGTAGCACAGGCTGTAGGACTGTGCAACTAAAGTGCTTATGTGATGATGATGATGATAATAATGATGATGATGAATACAATGGCGGTGGTGGTAATTGAGAATTTATGCTGTCCTCAATATAGATTAAACAATTGTATCATATTCTTTAGGTTTTACTGCATGTTGTCAAATTTGCTGATACTTATGTGATCTAGGTCCGGGATTTTGTCTCACATTTTCAAAAGTGTAAATCCGTTCTAATGATGTTTGCCGACAATATTTCCTGTGTGTCTTTGGGATTTGAGGCTTCCTGGAAATTGGTTTTTATCTTATGATTCATGCAATCAGTGGGGGAGGCTGTGGGACTGCTCCAGTGTTGTGCTGCATTGCCTTCTTGAAAGGCAGACATGGCTAGTTAGCCACTTGGGTTTTTTTATACAATGCCGGCTTGTGCATTGACGTTACAATAAGTCAATTCTGGGTTATTTCTTGAATGGATGGCTGTGTATGACGCATGGTGTTAAATTAGCCCTTCACCTTTATTGATCTGTAATTAGTAGTTCTATCATAAGGTGACTAATGCGGAAGGAATCATCAGCCAGTGCCGCACCCAAACCAAACCGTAATGAGATCAACAATTTCAAAAGATCGATCTGCTAAGATGGAGAAATGATGGCCAACAGAAATTGTTGACGTTTCAGGTGTTGTGTCGGTTTATAGCTCTACTTGTTTTTTTTTCTCTGTTGAACGAACTTTTGAGAAACTCGAATGGAAGGAAGTCAGCAGGGGTGGCACACTTACTATTTTACAGTTGTTAGAAGTAACATGCCGCACCTCTAATGACTAAATATTTTATAGAGACACAGCAGCTATGCACTTGCTTCTAAAATAATGTTTTATCATTCCTTAGGTTCTGGTTGTGGTACAACTGTTTCAGCTTAGATAGCATCATAGCAGACAGAGAAATAAGTACGCAGATGAGGAAAGGTTTTGATACAAGGTTTTCAGTGTAACCGGCAGGCAATTAAAATAAGTATGCAAAGGAATTAAAATTGTAATGATAGACTGTTCTATTTTGTTTTTAGTAAACCATGCTGGAATGTTCTATTTTGTTTTTAGTAAACCAAGCTGAGCATTATGAGCAGCATTAACAGTTACAATTTGTTTATATACACTATGATATGTTTCTTATTGACGTTTCAAAGGCGTTCAAGATACATTCAGTGAAGCCAAAACAAAACTCCAAAATATCAGCATATGTTGCCAGTTTGACTTTTTATGATGATGAGCTGCATTGGTTTCCCAGTTTCTTATCAGTACACTATTCTTATTAAAGTGCTAAATAAAACAGAATGAATGTCAATTTTTTTTGGTACAAATTGTGTATTAGGTTCTGCTTTGTATCCAAGCTCACTATCATCATCCTATGCCAATTGCCAAGACCTGGCTGTAACTACTCGACCGGGTCCTCTGTCTCATGTCTCTGACCATAACAAGAACAATGGCCTCTCATATTAAGCATGCATTTCCATTGTTGTCAGCAGATTCTTCAACTCTGTTCATTCCATTGTTTGCTATGCCGATGCTGTGTTGTCCTTTCAACCCGTAGTGACCTATCTTTCCTGTACTCCATCCTTTCACACGCTGTTTCTTGTCCTTTTTTAATTTCCCTTCTGACTTTTGACTATACCTTGCATGACTTTACTTGTTGTGACAATAGAATGATGCACTGGAGCAGTGTTACTGGGTCACTATAGAAAGTCTTGGACTAAATATTATTATTATTATTATTATCATCATCATTATTGCTGCTGTATGCTGGAAGTGTTGCTTTTGCTTATGGAGGGATTACTAAGAAAGTTTTGTATTTTTAATGCCTTTGTAACTGAAATGATGTGTGCTACAATTATGTTGTCATGAAATTACTTGTTGAAAACTGACGCAAACCATGACTGTGGCTTCAGTAAAACAGGGTATTTGGGGAGGAAATGTTGTGCTTTCAACTTGTGACCAGAATTATGGTTTCTATCATTCTATGCTTACAAATCGTAAAATCACAATATGTTAGACACTAAAATGTCACACTAAAAAGTCAATTGTGTTGTAATGTATTTGTATGCTTGTCTTGTTAAGCAGGTTCAGCGGCTCAAGCTGTCCTGTAGAACAATCACTTATCATAATAGACATCTGGCAAGTGCTTACCTGCCCAATCAGTGCTTACGTGCCCAATCAGCGCTTGCCTGCCCAATCAGTACTTACCTGCCCAATCAGTGCTTACCTGCCCAATCAGTGCTTAACTGCCCAATCACTGTGCCATTACTTTGTGGTGCCTTTTGTACTGGTACTACATAGATGATAAGAAAGTGTGATGACAATGTCTAGCCTGCCTTCAGAAAGTGCCTAATGCTTGTTTACGTGCCAAAGAACGACACTGGCCTTTTCTAAATTTGTTCGCTTGAAAGTATTGTGTAGGTGTGTCAAGAGCAGACACTACCTTGATTTTTTTAAATACTCTTAAGCATTACATCTTTAGTAATCAAACACTCACAAGACGTGACTGTGAGCTTCTTGGATATATTTAAAGTGTTTATTAGTGAGCTTTCAGATTTGTGCATGTATTTGTACTATGCTTGGTGTGCTTACATAAAGATATCACTATACAATGTACACGTGTGAATGCTTGTAATTACTAAACAATGTGATAAGGCTACTAGACATTGAATGTGTTTCTGCCTCAGTTGTGTCTGCCGATGTGAGACAGGATATGTGGCGTGGAGTGATGTATCAGTTTTAGAATGACGTATATTTATATTTTTTGCTTACAGACTGTTGTTTGAACTTGATTCCGAGTGTCCTTGCCTGTTACTTTACCTGTTTTTATCATAGCAGAGTTGTGAGAACGTGCCACGAAAATTTCAGCATTTGCACTGTTGACATTTGGTACATGACATTGGAAACACTGTTAATTAGGCTTTTAGTCAAATGAGCTGTGCATGATTTCTGCTTCAATCTCACCCCATGGTGAACCGTGTTCTAGAGCAAGTATTCAGTACTTGGGATTGATCACAAGGAAAGTATTCAGTACCTGGGATTGATCACAGGGAAAGTATTCAGTACCTGGGATTGATCACAGGGAAAATATTCAGTACTTGGGATTGATCACAGGGAAAATATTCAGTACTTGGGATTGATCACAGGGAAAATATTCAGTACTTGGGATTGATCACAGGGAAAAATATTCAGTACCTGAGATTGATTACAGGGATGAAGTGGCAAGGGAGTGGAAGCCTTTCCTTGTAAAACCAAGGGCAAGAAAAGTTGCCAAGACTTTTTAGCCACAATTGCCTCTCAGGGTAATTATAAGGGGGAGGTTTTGCTCTACTGCCTAGATAAGCACAGACCAATTGTATAATAATACCATAGATGAAGTTGTTTTAGTTTATTATTAGTAAACATGGTTTTAATTAGCTGCTTGCTTTCAGTGGACTGTATGCTTACAGTTTGTGTGCTTTTCATTTGTCTGCGGTTTTGTTCAGTTGCTGTTTCTTGAAAAGCAAAACAGCTTGAGGTTAAATCTAGAGCTTGATATTAATCTACGTACAGATAGATCTGTTCGTGTATTTAAAAATATTTTTGTATATGAATGTATATTAAGACCAATTATATCTGTATCCATGTAAATATATCTGTGTTCATGCTCGAATTCACGTTTTATTTTCATTTTGGTGGGCTTGTTAAATATCAGATTACGAATATCAGATACCTTTCTACAGTGATTATAATTATGAGGCTGCATGGTTTCCTATCACCATCAAATTCGGGATCATCCTTCTCGTCCTCCTCCTCCTCCTTGCCATTCTTTCTCGCTGGCACATCCCCATCATACATAGTTTTTTGTGCCACTGTTCAAACGAGTCTTTTGCAACAAGAAGCAAAAACCTTACAACAGTTTCCAACTACGATTTATGGCATATTTATTTCTTATATATATATATTTTTTCTTTAATTGAGCGCCTGCAAACGCACTGTGCTTTACATTATACAAGTTATGCAGTAATCTTAATTAACACCAAACTGAACAGACAGCCTGCAATAGGCCTACATGGTGCTGATAGCAGCCTACAAAGCATGTCCGCCCAACGGGGGCTTGAACTCGCTACCTCTCACTCTCTACGCCATCGTGCTACCCATTACTCTACCGCCCCCACCTCCCCCATATATTATTCAATCAATCAATCGAAATTATTGATGTATATATTCATAGTAAAAGACCAAAGCACTAACAACGGGCATGGGTGCCTGCAGAAATTTTTGCAGGAGGGGGAAAACACAATGGTTACGGTCAGGGCTGTTTTTAAGGAATTTTTAGAACTGCACAACCCCTTCTTTTCTTTCCCATCCTCCATGGTAAATTACTCCCAATCGGAAGAAAATGGCCTTTTTCAACTAGTTTTAACTGCACAGAAGTGCTTCTACATCTGTCTACAACTGCACAAATCCATTTAGAACTGCACATTTTGTGTACAACTGCACGTTAAAAAAAGCCCTGGTTACGGTTAAATATTTTAGCAAGAGCTGGAAAATTTAAAACAGCATATTAAGAACACAAGTATTTTTTCACAGAGCTTTCTAAATGCAAATTTCTCAGTTTTACTTTGGGCATCATTAGTAACATTTGCACTTTAGTGCGAAGAAATTTGTTAAAAACCAAATGTAGTAGTTACAAAATATGAAAATCAATTTTCCAGGGGGGCAAGTGCAGAACAAGGGACGACTTTCCATAAAGGGCGATAAATTTTCAGTTTGCAAAACTTGGATGTAAGCAGCAACTAAAACTTGTCACTTTGTCAAATTTTTCTTGGGAGGACAAATGTCATTTCTGGGGGAACTTCTCCCTCCTCCCAGATGTCTGGATTAAGTGCTGATGGTGGCATATGCAGGAAGGTAGGTCAGGACAAATGCCCTATCGTTCTCTTGCCACAATGCTGCCAGAATTGTAACCCTGTCCAGAAGTTAGGCTGTTTTGGCATAAAGTGCCCATTACGCTGGTTAGCCGACTTCTAGTTCCGTGACTGCCCTTGTTATAGGCCACCAAGGCCGTAGCTAGGGGGGTGTTTTGGGTGTTTGAACACCCCCCCCCCCAATGGAAAATGCCAAAATATTTCATGCATTTACGAGCACATGATGTAAAATGGATTAAATAAAACCTTGAAAACACCACCGAAATGGAAAAAATATAATTAATTAATTGGTGATATTTTGTGAAAATTTCGGCCGGATGACTAAAAAAAGGTCATCACTTTTTTAGGAAGGGAAATTGGTGAAATACACCCCGAAATTAAATCCTGGCTTCGGCCTTGAGGCCCACTGATGTATGTAGGACCTTTTGTAGGCTATGTGTAGGCCCATGGACGTGTGAATCTGTGCTAGGATGGTACGCTGCGTCTGATTTATCTCGGTACTGGGAAATCGTCCAAGTATTTGACTGCGATTTAAAGGTTTGCGTCAGTGGCGTAGGCAAGGGGGGTTTCGGGGGTTAAAACCCCCCCCCCCCCATTGGCTCCGAAAAAAAGATTTTTTAAGGTTATTTTTCCATTTAAGTAAGAAAAAATAGCAAAAAACAGGGTTTCCGGCCATAAAACCGCCCCCATGAAAAATTCCTGGCTACGCCACTGGTTTGCGTAGTACACTCGATGACGTGGCAACGGATTTGACAAAAGTGCCGGGCAGCGCCAGTGGTTGGTGGATCGTATGCGCAGGAAGCACGCACGCAATTCGAGAGTTTAGCAGAACAGTGAAACGAAGTAACCACCAAAGATTTTAAGAGGGAGGAAGATGGGTCACCAATGACAAGAATGCTAAAGGGGTCGCGCAAGAGCTTCTGGTCAATTCATAGGCTCAGACTCGCAGCGAATTTTAACCGACGACTTTATAGGCTATAAATTATGACCGTGCGTATAGTGTTTCGCTTAGTCATAGCCTAAAATTTCATTTTTTTCTCCAAGATCAACATTTACACAGTTCAGATAATAAATATAATCGATATCTATTTTTAAATCGGTAATTTTACTGTGTTTCCAGCAGATAAATCGTATTTCCGAATTTTTTCAAGGTTTGAATCTTCCGCAGCCACCTATAACGTCATCGGCTAAAATTCGCTGCGAGTCTGAGCCTATGAATTGACCAGAAAACCTTGCGTGACCTCATTGGCACTGCGGCCAGCCAATATCCTTTAAGTAGTCCATCTTCCTCCCTGTTAAAATCTTTGGTAACCACTTAGCTAAGCCAGCACCCGGAAAATACGTGCTGTAAAAGATAGTTATACTGCAGTGAACTGCACGTACTGCAATGACTTTCACAGCCTGTTTATCTAAAAGATGGTGCGTTGAGGAAATAGGATAAATAATTATTGTCTGCGTCGTGCTTCTAGGTTTGTGAACAGTTACCGTAGCCTGCTGTTAGGCTGTTAGATTGAAATATAGACTTACATTATGTCGACGGAATGTTCTTTCTAATTCGAGAGATGGCGACACAGTCACGAACTCATTATCCACAGAAATGTAGAAATCATCTTAGGCCTATCAGAGGACACGGTGGACAGGGACGTCGGTTCAATAGGGAAGCCCATAGGTGACATGCGATTGTTTTTATTTATCTAGTGCGCACTAGATAGTTTCTAGTGCGCACAAGAAACTTTCTAGTGCGCACTAGATAACTATCTAGTGCGCACTAGATAACTATCTAGTGCGCACTAGATAAAATCTATGCTTAGTTCTATTTATAGCTGTTAGCAGCAGGGTATGCTTGCGAAATAATGTAAACAAACAGACCGTTGCCCGTAAAATCGTCAGTTTGCCGTGTGAACTGCAAGGACTGAACTTGAAATAAATTGACAAATTCAAATACAGCTACAATTACTACAATGGAATGTAAACCGTTTAGATATAGGCCTGACAATTGAACCGATTTTTAGATTCGAAAGCCAGATCAACAGAATTTAGACCCGACGTGAAGTAATTGATGCGAAATTGACTTATTAATCTCGGCTTTAACTTGCCGAATGATATTCTAGATAACATTATAATTATTTCGTATGCATGCATAGGCCTACATACGGACATTTCTCTAGCGCCTTCACAATTACTTTTCAAAACCAGTGCGCAGGTTAGGCTATATAGTAGGGTGTAAGACATTAGCTCCCCTGCCGTGGACACCACCCCGGACAACCCCTGGGTAGGAAAGACCCCCGTGGTAGATCATAGGGCCTACATTGCATATAAGTGGTAATCCTCCGAAAGGCGGCCCTAAGTTCAAAACACATTTGTTGGTCGTACACGTGTAGAATTGATTAAAAGAATTATTTTTACTTAAATGGAAGCTGGATTGGTGAAAATATTCTTGCTCAAATGGAAGCTGGATTAAATTGGTGAAAATATTCTTGCTTAAATGGAAGCTGGATTGATGAAAATGTTCTTGTTTAGATAGAAGCTGGATTGATGAAAATGTTCTTGTTCAGGTAGAAGCTGGACTGAAAATGTTTTTTTTTACCCCGTTAGTGCCCAAAGTTGTAAAACTCAACAAATTAAGTTGTACCAGTAGTGTCAGTAATCTCAACAACTTGGTGCAATAACATGGCTGGGAACTTATAAATTTCACACAACAATGTTGTTGTCAGTTTTGCATCATGTTTTTCTTAGGCTACATGCCTTAAGTGTTTGAGCGCTAGTTATTTTTTGTATATAATTATATTCTTGTTATGTATACCACCACTGTCTGGGAATGTACGTTTGATATATGGTCAACCTAGAAGTCCTATGCATCTATGGATGTATATGCATGCATATCTTTTTTTATTAAGGAAACTTAGTCTGTTTTCTGTCTTTAGTACTATATGCAGGCAGATATATACTGTCCTGTGAATGCTGCATTTAATTGTTTATTTACTTTTTATTGTCCTATTAATTGTGCTACCATCATTTGGTGAATGAAAGATTGATAAAATTGTTGATTCCTACTACAATATGAATACTTTCCATACTGTCCGTTATAACGGATGTCGGGTAGGCCTACTAGCCTAGTGATAAACATGGCTTGTAGTACCATCGCAGAACCAGGGCCCCTGGCTATTTCTTACACTGTTTGATGAATGTGTATGATGATTTGCAACATTTATTTAGGCTACTATAGGAGCTAGTTATCTAAATTTATCTAATGTTTGGTGCAGGGCCCCAACTTATTCACCAGCATTTTATAGGCCTACATATGATAGTTTTGAAAATGAACATAATATACTATATTAAATATAGTGTCCTCATTGAGAAGCGATGCATGTCTACTATATATAGAATACCCATAACAGCATCACCCGGGGGTACCCGTAAGGCCGTGCTTGCAGATAACACCAGATTGCCTTCTGGTGTCGATTTCAAAACCATGCATAGCCTATATATAGGCATAAATTTTTATAATAATCTATTATTATTATTGTTATTATTATTATTATATAATTTATATCTTTCCAATTTGTTGGACCATCTGTTTTCAACCCTTCTTCAAATCCCAAATTCTTGTAACCCCCATATCATTTTGTGGCTCTTTGCATTTTCTCCAGGTTTTCCATATCCTGTTTCAGATATGGGTTCCATACCAAGATGCAGTAAGTCTGGCCTACTCAGTGACTTATACAACCTCATTATAGTAGATATCTGGTGACGTCTTTCTTATCATGGTTGAAGATGAGCTGCCCTTTTTGCTGCTTCAGCACATTTTCATACGAGTAATTCATGCCATATATGTATGTGAAATGTGTGGTTCCACGACAACTGGTCTACCGACAACTCGTCTACCGACAACTCGTCTCCGGACAATTGGTCTAACGACAACTGGTCTACAGATGAATAGTATTGATGAAGTAGAAGCTGGATTTATGAAAATGGTTTGTTAGCTTAAATGGAAGCTGGATCGATGATTTTATTCATGTATTTCGACATGCATCCAGCTTCTACTTCAGATATAAAAATACCTTCATCCAGCTTCTATTTCTCACCCGTTATTTTCGTCAATCCAGCTTCTATTTCAGATATAAAACAATACCCTTATCCAGCTTGCATTACTTAAGCGTTTTTCATCAATCCAGCTTCTATTTCAGATCAAGAAATACTTTCATCCAGCTTTTGTTTCTCATACGTTATTTTCATCAATCCAACCTCTATTTCACGTGTAAAAACTTTCATCCAGCTTCCATTTCTCAAGTGCTGGATCAGTTGTCTGTAGACCAGTTGTCGCAGACGAATTGTCCGGAGACCACTTGTCGTTAGACGAGTTGTCGGTAGACGAGTTGTCGTGACACCGAAATGTGTAGGGACAAAAATTTCATTACTGCATTCTATAAAAGCGCTTCAGTTATCTATTAATGCTTATAATATTGACAATCGACATGCGTATAAATGCTAATTTGAGCAGTAGCAAATAATTATCAAAGTTCCGCTTTTACTCGTGCCATGGAAATATTCGTCTATATATAGGTCTACATAGGCTAGGCCTAATATACTCGTGCGTATAGGCATGAAATAGGCTAATTCGGCAATTTAAAGCCGAGAAGTTGTTTGACATCATTGCACGTTATTTGTTAAATCGTATTGTCCATTTATTCTAAATTAAATCCTTATAGTAATAGAAATTACTTGTAATTGAAAGGTCGGACTGACGATTTTACAGGCATTTGTTTACATGGATTCGCAAGCATACACTGTTGCTGACAGCTATAAAAAGAACTACAGGCCCTTAGCATAGATTTTATCTAGTGTGCACTAGATAATTATCTAGTGCGCACTAGATAGTATCTAGTGCGCACTAGATACTATCTAGTGCGCACTAGATAAATAAAAATAATCGCATGTCACCCATGGACTTCCGTAGTTCAAGGATTGACCGAGCGAGATACGATTGCTTTCCCATATTCCTACGTGGATGGAATAAAGTGTGAGTCAGCGTCTAATATAGCCCGCCTCCGCCGGGGTGGGGGGTGTAAGGTTCATGTGGAACAAATTTAACGAGTGTCCGCAGAGATGTGTAGTCTAGAGCAGGGGTTCTCAAACTGTGGTACGCGTACCCCCGGGGGTACGCCAGGCGCCGGTAAGGGGTACCCGAAAAATTCCAGAAATATAATTTTTTTTAGTTTATGGACTTTGTCTCCATCTTTCTTTGATTAGCAATGATTTTTAACGTTGCAACATATAACAACATCGTCATTTATTTATTTCACAACATATAATTAGACTCACATAATTTATTATACAATGCATGCAACATATTTATGTTTAGGCTTACCACTATAATGTTGAAACAAATAATGTAGCCTATAAATGGTTGAAGGTACCAAAGCCAGAAATTCTCAGCCTATATATATATATATATATAGAACTGAAATAGCGGATAGCTGAATAATAATTATTGGTCTAAAGATTATATAATTTCCTGGTCTAGCTTTCAATTTTGCGATTCCTTTCAGCACGTCATATCTGGGTGAAACTGGTTTTTAAACTATGCTTGCTATCAAAAACAAACATGGGGTAATTTGCGTTTGAAATTGACAAATATTAAACCACATTTTAACAAATCTGAGCTGATCCAAACAAGCCCACAGAACTATAGTAGGTTGGCTATTATAATACAGAGGTTGTATACCAATTTTCCATTTTAAATTTGTTGGTAAAATTATATGATTCAAACAAAATGTTGCTCCCCATATAGACTCTAATAAACGATGTCACCAATGATTAAGTGGTCTTTCAGTTGTCACTGCAAGGGGAACTTCGCAATGGCATTTTGTTTCTGATCTGACTTTGTTGGAGCCTGCGGGGGTACGCCATCATTCGATTTTATTACTTGGGGTACAATAAAAATAAAGTTTGAGAACCCCTGGTCTAGAGCCAAGCAGAGGAGTGGAGGTTGGGTGGGGCAGTGTGCGAATTGCCGTGAGAGTTGAGGTTCAACCCTATCATATAGTCGTTCTTCGAGCCCCATATAATTATAGTTAGCCTAAGTCTTCTTTTGATACCCCAACTCTACTTGGGTTATAGGTCTATAGTATCACAGTATCACAGCCTTACCCCTAATTAAGTTATTTTTCTGCAATTCTCATAGGCTACTGTATGAATTGAGGGGGTGTGTCCCACTCAGTTGATTGCCTTCTCTTGGCAAGCAATCAAGACAACGTCAGGAGTTTTCAGTTCTAGCCTATAGAGATTCTATTTGTTGCCCAACTTGCACTGTATTAGAAGCTATACACCTATGCTGAATATAGGCCTATATAATTTTTAAAGCATTCTATCGTTACGATTCTGTTGAGCTGCATGGGCCCCTACAATTAATACTAGACATGCAGGGCCACCACATCTAGGCTACTAATCTGGCCCTGGTAGGCTAAGGGTGGTTGCAGGCTCCGAACTTGAAATATATCCATTATAGTCTTCGTAAAGTAACTTTCAATTTTTAACACTCTTCCCTTATCTTTGGTCAGCTTTAGGGGCTTATCACATTACAAAATGGGCTACCTCTCTTTAATAATGACTTAGCCATAAACTTCTATGTACATAGGAGTCTGTGACTTGGATCACTCGAAACCCTAACAATCATGTTCGTCGGAACCATAGTTGGCCCGTACTGGTGACTTTCGCATAGACGTCGCACCGGTCTGGGCGCATGCTCCGAAACCCGTAACATGCTCGATAACCACACTCTGGTTCTTTCCTCAAGACTGCCTTGCAGCCGTACATAGCATCCCGTATATCTTCTATAATTATTATTGTTTCGTCATCCAAATTAATCGTTGATAAGAACTTAAACCCACTTAATTAAGACAGGGGTTAGAAGGCATATAGGTATAGATGAAAGTATGTGCGTTGGCACGAATTTAAATGATAAAATATATAAAAGACAGTGATTTGACTGGAAGGGATTAGCATGCAACTATCGCTTATGGATCTGGGCATCGCAAATTATTGTAAGTCCAACCCATACTTTCATTGTTCATTAGACCCACAGCTCGATCGCTCGCAAAGTCTACTATAGTTCTCACTAATTGACCAGTGTACGGGCCAACTATGGTTCCGACGAACATGATTATTAGGGTTTCGAGTGATCCAAGTCACAGACTCCTATCTACATAGAAGTTTATGGCTAAGTCATTGAAGAGAGGTAGCCCATTCTGTAATAAATTACGTTTATGCATATTTCCAGCCCCCACCTATGCCGAAGCAAATATCACGCATTAATGATCGAGCCCATCCGACTGATAACCGATATCCGACGAATGTCGGAGGTATTCGCATACCTAGCTCTTCTCTTATGTCACCCGAAGTTGGACATGAAAAATGTATTTTGATAAATGTAAGCAAACTACTGACAGAGAGTATTATGTTATTGAACAACAAATTCAAATGGATAAAAATTCTCTCTCGTACTTATGTTAATAGTGATAGATGGCTTCCGTTCATCTTACTGGCTGGAACTACAATCGACTACAATAGAGGTCAAGTCTGCTGATTGGCTGAAATGATTATAGGTCACGATAAAGAAGTTAATCGCTGGCATCAATAAGAACTTCGCTGCTGCAAAAAACCACATTGTTATCGTCGCCGTGAAAATTAGCGGTCGGTATATGCTACAAAGCTCATAATGACACTCAAACTACTATAGAAAAATTAACACAGGAAGCTCGAACGTGACGTCATCCCAAGCAGCACGCAAACGTTTTTTCAACGTTTATTTTTAGTTGGGAACGTTGAATAATGGTTTGCGTTACATTACAAACGTCCTGATAACGTTTTAGAAACGTTACTAGGAAAACGGTTATGTTACAAACGTTTCCCTATCGTTCAGACAACGTTTGCGCAAAATTTTACTTGACTTCACACAGGATTTATTTGCACCCAAATTGGCCGCGTTTTGTTTTAGATGAATGCAGTTACGTTTAAGCAAACACCCTATTGACATAAAATCAATTTATTTTAGCACGGTGTAGCAAACGTTTCGGTAACGTTTCAGCAACGTTTGAACAAAATCTCACTCTAGCTAAATTAACAACTTCCGTTTTCGAAACGTTTTAGGAACGTTTTCATATAACGTTCGACTGCAAACGTTATTCTAATGTTCCAGAAACGCTTCGCTATAATATTAGTCTATTTTCCATAAAGAGGGATCGTTTCAGAGAATATCAACTGCGTCTTATACCAGTTGAATCCAAAATAGTTCGTTTATAGAATCCCCGTCAATATTAATGCAATTTTCAGTGTATAAAACCTTCAGACGTTTTCAAAACGTTTTGGGAACGTTTTCATGCAACGTTCAGTTGCAAACGTTGTTCTAATGTTCTAGTAACGTTTCGCTATAATATTAGTCTATTCTCAATAAAGAGGAGTCGTTTCAGAGAATATCAACTGCGTCTTACACAAGTGGGATCTAAAACAGTTCGTTTATAGGATCCCTGTCAATATTAAGACAATTTTTTGTGTATAAAACCTTCAGACGTTTTCGAAACGTTTTGGGAACGTTTTCATACAACGTTCGGCTGCAAACGTTATTCTAATGTTCCAGAAACGTTTCGCTATAATATTAGTCTATTCTCAATAAAGAGGAGTCGTTTAAGAGAATATCAACTGCGTCTTATACCAGTTGAATCCAAAATAGTTCGTTTATAGAATCCCCGTCAATATTAATCCAATTATTAGTGTATAAAACTTTCAGACGTTTTCGAAACGTTTTGGGAACGTTTTCATACAACGTTCGGCTGCAAACGTTATTCTAAAGTTCCAGAAACGTTTCGCTATAATATTAGTCTATCCTCAATAAAGAGGAGTCGTTTCCGGGAATATCAAGTGCGTCTTATACCAGTTGAATCCAAAATAGTTCGTTTATAGAATCCCCGTCAATTTTAATGCAATTATTAGTGTATAAAACTTTCAGACGTTATCAAAACGTTTTGGGAACGTTTTCATACAACGTTCAGTTGCAAACGTTATTCTAATGTTCCAGAAACGTTTCGCTACAATATTAGTCTATTCTCAATAAAGAGGAGTCGTTTCAAGGAATATCAAGTGCATCTTATACCAGTTGCATCCAAAATAGTTCGTTTATAGAATCCCCGTCAATATTAATGCAATTATTAGAGTATAAAACTTTCAGACGTTATCAAAACGTTTTGGGAACGTTTTCATACAACGTTCAGTTGCAAACGTTATCCTAATGTTCCAGAAACGTTTCGCTTTAACATAAGTCTATTTTCCATAAAGAGGGATCGTTTCAGACAATATTAACTGTCTCTTATACCAGTTGAATCCAAAATAGTTCGTTTAAGACATTATCAGCTGCGTCTTGTACCAGTTGAACCCAAAATAGTTCGTTTATAGAATTCCCGTTAATATTAATGCGATTTTAGTGTATAAAATCTTCAGACGTTTTCGAAACGTTTTCGGAACGTTTTCATACAACGTTCGGATGTAAACGTTATTCCAATGTTCCAGAAACGTTTCGCTTTAATATAAGTCTATCTTCCATAAAGGGGGATCGTTTCAGACAATTTCAACTGCGTCTTATACCAGTTGAATCCAAAATAGTTCTTTGGCAAGATTGCCGTTAATATTAATGCATTTTTTAGTGTATTAAATCTTAAGACGTTTTCGAAACGTTTTGGGAACGTTTTCATACAACGTTCGGATGTAAACGTTATTCTAATGTTCCAGAAACGTTTCGCTTTAACATAAGTCTATTTTCCATAAAGATGGATCGTTTCTGACAATATTAACTGCCTCTTATACCAGTTGAATCCAAAATAGTTCGTTTAAGACATTATCAACTGCGTCTTATACCAGTTGAATCCAAAATAGTTCGTTTATAGAATTCCCGTTAATATTAATGCAATTTTAGTGTGTAAAATCTTCAGACGTTTTCGAAACGTTTTGGGAACGTTTTCATACAACGTTCGGATGTAAACGTTATTCCAATGTTCCAGAAACGTTTTGCTTTAATTTAAGTCTATCTTCCATAAAGAGGGATCGTTTCAGACAATTTCAACTGCGTCTTATACCAGTTGAATCCAAAATAGTTCGTTTATAGAATCCCTGTCAATATTAGGACAATTTTTAGTGTAAAAACCGTCAAACGGTTTCGAAACGTTTTGTGAACGTTTTCATGCAACATTCGTGTTAACCGGACTGCTGCCCACGTTAATCAACAGTTCATGGTTTCTGCAGAGGCTGTTTACCTCGCGTAGCGACTTAGATTGTACCTCAGCACACCCGTTTCCACTGACGGGAGTCTTCGGGCAGAGCCTCCTCAGGCATTCCCATGCCGAGTTTGACTCGCCTAACGCAATGTTACCCATTAACGCGTTAAGGTTTGGGTCGGACTTTGAGGAAAGTAATCAGTGGATTTATGCTCAAATAAATTGTCGGTCGGGTACATGTTCAGTAACATCGTGGCAGTGCAGGGACCATGTAGAGCAAAGGCCTTTTCACAAGGGCGCTTTACACTTTTCAGGCTGAATGACTTTGAAACTTCCGACGAGAGATGATTCCAACTTCTCTTATCTGATAATCTTTCGCACTGTTCGCAGTGTTAACTCTATAAACTAGTAAAAACTTTCTTCCTAGCCTATAATTTGCCAGAAAGCAAGATTTTAGTCTAATTTTAATTTCATTTCTCGTGTAATATGTTGTGTTATGTCAATTTAACTGTCTTGCATAAACGAAATATACTCGGTATAAGAGCATTTGCCCCGACGTTTTGCTCTGGCTTGTCCTATTAAGCTTATAGCCTACACACCCTGGCTGTCTACGTTTCTAACTCACCACCCTCTTAATTCCTGATCATTTTGTTTCGATTAAGCGAATGTAACTTCGCTTTTTGTAGGCTACGTACAAATTTTGAGTTGACGATTGCGATTAGTCTATTTACTTACTTACCTAATTACTGCAAGTCCCTGGTTCAAACCACTACACAGTGACCTGGAATGCCGGTGCTTTGTTCTGATTGGTTGAAACGAAAATGTATAGCACAGGTGCGCTGTGACCGTTGCGGCCTTCATGGCCGGTTCTAACCGGTTCTTTGTCTTGCAAGAGTGTTGAATTCGGGCACGTGTTGACGATGAATTCACCGAAGTTAGAAAATTACAGAATCTCATCAAATTCTCGTGTGCGTCAATGTATTGAGCAAATCGAGGTAAGGAAAACGAAGTGAAATTCATGCTTTAATATGCGAGTTAACCCATTCTTGAGAAATAAACTGATCATTGTGAAACTTTGCTGTTAGCGTGCCATGAATAATGTTCTAGTTGAAAATTCGGTGATCTATAGTTTAGACTCGCTAAATTTTTCGCTCAATGTAGCGTTGTTTTTTACCAATACCACTTCTATTTAGATAACCATTAATTATTTTCATCAGTCCAACTGAAAATTTATGATTTTTAATCATTCCCACTTTTGCCTAAGTAATATTATTTTAATCATTCCAAGTCTTAGCAAGAATCCTTTTCGTCAATCCAATTTGTAGTCGACTAACGCTAAAAGCCATGTAATAGTTAGTAATTTAGAACGGTCAAAACAATGGTTTTATACTACTGAAAATCCGAACCTGTTATGAAAAATTACTAAATTTATTCACGTTTTTTTGCTGTGTTATATTAAGGCCTTAAGAGAATACAGTAAATGTAGGCCTAAATCATTTAAGTTTTGGGGTTAGAGTTTTTGAAAATTTGTACGAGTTATTATATTTTATATTCGATGTTTCAGCTTGTTGACTTTAACACAAAATCTGGATTTTGGCGCGAACCATTGATTTTTGAGACATTTGCCGTGGAACCATAATAATTATTATGATGGTGACAATATTGAAATTCTAGTTCATAATGCTCATGCTGGTAATGCCCATGATTACAATGCTTGTAATGATTATGACAACTTATTACGATATTGGTTTTCACGTAGGCCTAAATGATGACTGCGTTGTTGATGGTTACGAAAAATTTTTGCTTTTGTACTGTGAAATTTTGTAGATGAGAAGAGGTCATGACCCATCTTCAGCCTCACCAGTTCTGGAGGGTAAAATACTGGGTGACAAAGACATTCATAGTAAGATTCAGGACTTTGTAGCGTAATTAGTATTATAATTTGTGTGTGTCATTAATTAGATCAATTATTTATCATTGTGTTGGGGTCTGATGCACAAGACATCATCCATCGAACAATCCTGAAGTCTGAATGTATATCCATGTAATCAATATGAATGCTATAAACTTCGCTCAAATAGAGTGCTGCAGCCACATCCCATATTTCAATGCTCTCTCAGTAAGTAAGCATTTATATGAATTTTAATGGCATCAAATATTAAACTATGTTAGTTAGTATACCATAGCATCATCATCATCATCAAAATCCTTGGGCTAAATGCCCGTAGGTGTCCGACGCCACTCTGTCTGAGTGTCTCGTGTCATGCTGCCCAGCTTCAACCGGTCTGGTCAGCAGGTCCATACCATTGACATCTTGGAGCAGCTAGACCACCTTGTCTGATTGAAGAGAATATTCGGAGAAAGGCATGAAGGACAACCTGGGTCAATGCCCGTATGTGTCCCACGCTCTCCCCCCCCCCCCCGACTCTCTCCACTGGTCTGTACTGACCGGCCAGTGCATCTTACATATAGCATCATAGCATGCTCTAATCATTGCAGGTGGCATTTGCGCAAGGATTATCTTTATGAATCCAATCATGTGCACAATTTAAGCAAGAATTATTTTCATCAATCCAACTGCTAGTTTAGCAAGAATTCCTTCTTGTGGTCAATCAAATTTCTGTTCCAATTATAATATCCAGATGATAAAGACAGCTTGCTATAATGTGCAAATAATGAAGAATGTTAAAATAATAAATTACAGCTTTATAGCCTTTCTGGAGGCTTTCACTCACTTTTTCATTGTAAAAAAATTCCTTATTTCTTAAATTTCATCTTGAAATGCAGTTATAGAGTGCGTTTGGGATGTGGCTTGTAGGCTGCAGCACTCGTTTTGAGTGAGTTGGGCAGACCTATTGTTTACGTATTCAGATACTTCGTTTTCGGTATTACCATCAAATGGTGCATACTAAAAAAACCTGAGTCTTGATTCAGACTTGTCATTTCAATAATTATTCATCGTGTCATAAGGCACAGCTTTGTTTCTTCAAGATAGTAATGCAATGTAATTAAGCCAGATAGTTTATAATCTGAAAATAAATGTGCTGAATTACCACATGTATATTTAAAATTTGATCCTACATCAACTGCATTTAAGACTCTAAAAATGGTATCTACAATGTATGCTTGAACTAAAACATTCTTTTCTGGAGTTGACCATTGTTGAAACAGGTCATCTCATTGTCTTTTTCTTGCCATGCATAAAACTAGAACTGTTCTGCTGTGTAGCCTTTCTGTTTGCCGGAAATTGATCTTGTAACTCACTTTCTATATTTTTGTTTTGCTCAGTCGCCTACGAGTGTAATAACTTTGTTCTTAAATAGTTCTAAACTGCTTAACCTCCATAGGCTAACTCTGAATCTTACTCGACTGATTTTGTGGCTGCTGGCCTGATTATTTTAAAATTAAGACTTCATAAATCTCTGTAACTTGTTGGGCTAGAGTTTTATAACTAATATGTATGTATGTATGTATGTGCACTTGTTATAGCGCCACTTCAAGCTCTCTCTACTCAGAGGCGCTCCCGAATGCAGAGCGGACACTGCATCGGAGTTTCACGCCGAAGCGCTGAGCAATTGTGAGTGAAGGACTAGCCCAAGGTCCTTACGCAGCGAGGTGGATTCGAACCTTCCGGCTTCAAGGCAACGACGCCACCACTACACCACCGCGCCTCACAAAATATGCTCGGGTGATATCTTCTATATAATTATTATGACCCTTTAATGGGTGTCCATATCAGGAACGTGCATACATATTACATAGATACATGCATGCATATTTATGCAAAATATCAATAACATTAGTAACTGAATTAAGGTTGCATTCTGGTTTCAGTGAAACACCAGAATTCGTCAGTGAGCTCTGTTCCTGCATTCATCCTGCCGGAACGAGGAACAATGCTCTCTACAGCATGTCGGGGACCTACTTCATGGTGCTGCACTCGCATCTACAACCTAGTACCATATCGATCTGCCACAGTCGTTGGACCGTCTTCTTGGAACAGCCTTCTATGTTACACCTTCCGCTCTTCCACCTCGATTATCCCAGAGACACTTTGAAATAAATCTTAAGATGCACCATCCTAGATCTTTTCAGCATTGCCGCATCATCTTTATATGTGGATTTTCATGTGGATTTCTGATTGTTGTGTGGTTAGCTTTTTGGGCTGTCAACCGAGAAGTTAGGATTGATATCTTTGCCAAGACAGACATCTGTTTAGAAAAGTTTTTGATTAACCTGCACAGTAACACTTCTAGAACATCAGGCAAGCCTAAGACACTGCTTTTTAAAATTGAAACTATTGTGTTTGTGTTAAGACATTAGTGTAATGAGCTTTTAATAATGATTACACTTTATAATGCACTTTTATCTTTAGGGTTCTGACTACCCACCCGATACTTGATCATTATTCTTTGGCGCCTGTATCAGCTAATTATTGCTACTTTTCAGGTTTTTTTTGGCTAAAACTCTATTCACTTAATCAAGCTTCACAGGACACTACAAAGTTTCTTATTGACCAGAACATGTTTTGCAGTTCAACTGCTTCTGTGTGGATTTGTGCCGGTGTATAGTCTAATTTAAGACTAAACTAAATTTTTGCAGTACGAAAAGATTATATATATAGTTGTGTTTTGACCATAGCTATGAAACTCATTGAATAATGCTAACTCTTCAGTGAAATACTATTGCACATTGAATGGCTGAACTTAAACACTTTGGTGATAACTAGAACCTGTTTTCATCCATAGTTTTAGTGCCATATAATTACACAAGCCTAATAGAATTGAATGCTTCTTTTTTTTCTCGGGCATTCTGATGTTAGATACATTTATATATTGCATTTGCTTTTCTTTTGATGGTTTATTAAATAAACGATTTCATTATTTGCATATTTCCGTGTAACCATTTTATAGATATTAAAACAACTGCTGAATTTACGTTTTATTAACGTTTTATCCAAGCGTTAGAAGAACGTCTTTGCTAACCATTGTTAAACGTTATAACAACACTGCGAACGTTGAAGTAACGTTTAATTTTGGTTAGCATAACGCTCTTTCAACGTTTGCATGTAACGTTTTATAAACGGAAAATCAACTGCCAAATCTACGTTTTATCAACGTTTTATCCAAGCGTTAGATGAACGTTTCCGCTAACCATTTGCGAACGTTTCATAAAGGCTATACCAAGGTTGAAATAACGTTTAAATTTGGTTGGCATAACGCTTTTTTAACGTTTTATGCAAACGTTAGATGAACGTTTTCACTAACCATTTGCGAACGTTTCATAAAGGCTATACCAAGGTTGAAATAACGTTTAAATTTGGTTGGCATAACGCTTTTTTAACGTTTTATGCAAACGTTAGATGAACGTTTTCACTAACCATTTGCGAACGTTTCATAAAGGTTATGCCAACGTTGAAGTAACGTTTAAATTTGGTTAGCATAACGCTTTTTCAACGTTTGCATGTAAACGTTTTATGCACGTAATATCAACTGCCAAATCTACGTTTTATTAACGTTTTATCCAAACGTTAGATAAACGTTAATGCTAACCGTTTGTGAACGTTGGATTAAGGTTATGCCAACGTTTCGGTAACGTTTAATTTTGGTTGGCGTTATGCGTTTAATTTAGTTCATCTAACGTTTAATTTAGTTCATCTAACGTTTGCATGTAAACGTTTTATCGACGTAATATTGTTACGCCCGCCCTAACCGCTAGGGGACCGGAAGCGCTCGCAAGGGATGCCCCACTTACTCGCTTACTTTCGCCCCCCTCCCCTAGTGTGGCGGCGTACTGCCGGGGCGACAGGGAACCACCTACGGGAACCTCGAGTGTGAACGACAGGGAGGAACGTCCAGATTCTCTTCTTTCATGGGTACCAGGGCCTACAGGACATGTCTCCGCGGCGGTTTGTCGACGCGCGACAGCACCCTCTTTCCGGTGCTCGTCTGAGTTCGTTATCCCCACGGCAGCTTTGGGCGAGAGGGACTCGAACTCCTGAAGAGGTGGCGGAGAGTATCTGGCTGGATATATCTGGCGCTCTATCAATCTCTCATCACTACTGACTGACCCCCCTCCCTCCGAATCATCCGATTCCTCTGGGGCGTCCCCCCTCAAAGAGCTGACCCGAGACATGGGATTATTCTGTTTTACAACTAATTGCAAGTCAGTCAGTGAATCGCCTTCAATTCTAGTTCAATATGCAACACTTTATTTATTCTTGCACTACTACTTAATTAAATATACAATTGGCAGCAACCTGTGTAAATACAATTCTGCCTATAATACTTATCAGTTCAACACAAAGTATTCCTAACACTACACAGCATTTATGGCTGGTTATTACACACTTTGCATTACTTGATATCTATCTTTTATGCTCCTGCATATAACTAGACTATCAGTTCAGTTCTTATTTCCTTAACTACTGCAGAAGGTCAAATCACGCTATTAATCAGTTACACGAAAGCAACGAATTAACATCAACACTTTACACTAATTTACCACGACCACAGCAACAGTTATATCGCAAGGCTACTTCTAGCAACTCTTTCAATATATTCACGCTTCTTAATACAAGCGCTAATTTATCCTTCGCTCTACCTGCAATGCGCTATATAATCTATATCAACGCGTTCCGGCCATTTTAAACATTCATTCATTTACAGATTCAGCACGCTACACTTTAATTTATTTCTACTTCCCTGATTCCTAAGCGGTTTTGCTTATTTCGACGTTCTCCTTCCACCGGAGGCGACCAGCGGTCGTTTACTTTATTATCTATTACTTTAGTTAATTTGCTTATTAATTTAGATGCCCGAAAACTTAGCTTTAATCGAATTTCTATTCAAAAAGATGGCCTAGTCTTTCTCGTCGGTTTCACTTCTTGCGTCTCTTTTTCTACTGACCTAGATTGGTCCAACAGCCAATCAGAAGCGACCTTTTACTGCTGTTTTTAGGTCACGCGTCGCTCTTGGCCAATCAGCGGCGCCCACACTTTCGCCACGTCATCTAAAAGGTCACGCGTCATGCTGGCGTAATGTCTGCGGTCTTGCTCTGGTGCAGCATAGAGTTAATTAACTGTTATGGCCAACATGGATAAAAATAAGTATAATTTTGTAGCTTTTCCAAAACGCTACACTCTCCCCTCCTTAACCCAAATTTTCCATATTACTGGAAAATTCAGCAGTGGTCGCGTACTGAATCCGTTGTACATGAGTTGCTAAGGCAGGGTCATCACTACTATACTAAAAGACATTGCTGCTTGGGAACAGTCTGAACAGTAAGCAGGCAATTCTACATCAACAACGGTATGAAGTCTCATTTTAACTCTAAGAACCAACAGGGTTCCTAATTCACAAAAGGAGAAATCAACTAATTAGCCTCAAGCAACGCTTGTTGTAAAAGTTCAGGCATACAAAGTACGGCATCTTAGCACGGCTTTACTCATAACAACTAAACCCGAACAACACAGCCGCTTAAATTCTCAAGGTGACTGCAGGGCAATGTTTACGCTCATGTAACATCCTTACTTAGCAATCTCCCTGAAACCATACGTGCGGAATCCCCAGCAAAAAGAGGGGGGGGACGTCTACTTAAATTGAAGGTCTCCAACTCACTCTCGCTCCCTACTCCACGCAGACCACAATTCAGCAAAGGCACAAGGTCAGGGTATCAGGCGATTCAGAGAAAGCATACCACTAGGCCAGCCTTTACCTCACTAGGGTTACTAACTACGTCCATTGGTTATCCAATCTCGTCGGAATACAGGCCATTGGTGTTTAATCACCAGTCTCTGCTTCCACGAACCCCGGGACTACTAACTACCAGACACAAAGTCTCTGAACTAAAGCAGGGTTGGAAATCCCAATAGAAATATTATCCATACTCTTACACATTATTACAGGCACAACACGTTACAACAAGGCTTGAACCAGCTGCATAAGGCCTTACCGCTTAGTGAAGCGTACCTATGCCTACTAGGACGGATTGACTCCATGACCTACGCTGTTACCTCTACGTCACCTTTCCACACAGGAAGTTTACACAGGACCAAGTACCCACATTTCCCCCAACGGAAAGAATATATCTCATGCATTCCCACACAGGAAAAAGTTTACATCCATTTCCACCAACGGAAAGAATACATCGCATTCATTCCACACAGGAAAATTCTCAAGCAACCAATAACGATGATTGGACGGATTACCGCTTATTACATCTCATTCATTCCACACAGGAAAAACTCTCGAGCAACCAATAACTGCGACTGGACGGATTACAGCTCATCTAACTAACAGACCACCAGTCTCCTCTTCTATGTAACCCTTAATGCCTGCCACAATTTCAGTCCACCTACAAGTTTACAACTTACTCACTTACCAACTACTCAGGCCAATGCATACATCAGGATAATTCACCAAATTCTAGCAGCCGGCTTTTCAGTCAATGCGCACATGCAATTTGCTCTTAATCCAGCACATTTTAGATTCAAAAATCTAATCTGTAATCAAGGTTATGCCCATCAAACCTTAAAACAACATGCAATCACAACATTTTGCCTTTCTTCCGTGGCAATAAAAACAACAATGCAATAAAACACACAAGTAACAATTCTAATCTACCGTCAATGATCTAACCTAGATCAAAGTTATAAAATAAACATTTTATTCATCCAAAGGAACTAAAACCTAGGCTTCTCGCCAAAATCTCTACTCGTCGCCATTACGCGACATTACCATCACATTACACTACATTACTCTCTATACCGCCGAGGTGGCACAATAGTGCGATGCGGTCTCAAGGGAGTCATCGCCTCTTCCTCATCAGGGACTTCGACCTGTGCCAGGGTGTCAAGGTCAACTGGTCCGATGGTATCGGAACTCGGGCTCACATCCCAATCGTTAGGGGTCTCCCCGCTGTATAGCTTGAGTTTATCCACATAAACTAGTTTCGGTTGGGCTCGGGCCGACTTTTGGACCTTGTAAAGGACCGGACTCAGTTGTTCCAGGACACGATACGGTCCGGTGTACAGTTTACTCCATTTTTCCTTGATCCCTGACCGTCGTCGCGGGTAGAAATACCAGACCCAGGACCCTATGGCGAAGGTAGCTGGTCTGACTCTCATATTGTACCGTGCTTCTCGGGTAGTGGCTTGGCGCTGCATAAATTTCCGAGCCAGTGCAAAGTTTATTTGTACATTTTCCATTTGACTAGCGACAAAATCATCAACATTTGACATGGCATTCATAATTTGCACATCACCAAGCACTAGATCAATGGGCATGCACAATTCTCTCGCTAGGAAAAGGCGATTTGGAGTGAAGCCGGTACTCTCACTCTCGCTGGCACGGTAGGCGGCGAGGACGTAGGGGAGATGCACATCCCAATCCCGCTGGTTTTGGGCTACCACCTTTCCCAGAAGGGCATTCAGGGTACGGTGGAACCTCTCGACAGCTCCGTTAGTGCTCGGTTTGTAGGGTGAGGTGCGGACTTTGTCGATCTTGAGGAGTCTGCACAGGTCTTTGAACAGAGTTGCCTCAAAGCAGGGTCCTTGGTCCGTCAGAATCTGGCGTGGACAACCGAAACGGCAGAAGACTTCTTTCACGAGGACTCGTGCCACAGTGGCGGCTTCCTGATTACGGATCGGATGGGCCTCAGCCCAACGCGAGAAGTGGTCGACTGCGGTCAGTATGTAGCGGTATCCAGTGCTGGAGGTCGGGTGTGGGCCGGTAATATCCACTCCCAGGCACTCCATGGGTGCTCCCACGGTCATTGTTTGCAGTCGCCCTTGCCTGGGCGGTTTTCCTCTGAAATATTGGGCGCAGGGGTTGCATCGCCGTAGTGCTACGCGAACGTCTTCTCTCCACCCAGGCCAGTAGGCTCTTTTCTGGAGCTGAGACAGGGTACGTCGGATGCCCATATGGCCTCCCGTGATCCCCTCATGAGCCAGTTGAATCAGTGTCGAACGGCGATGAGGCGGTGGAATTAACTGGTAGTTGGCGACCTTGCTGTCTTCCGCGTCGAGCCAAGCCCGGACTAGTAGTTCCTCTTTCAATTCTAGTTGCGGCCACTGGGAGACTAACGTTTTTACTGTTCCGCTCCGATCCCTCGTCTCAGCAAACGAAGGTGGATCGTCCGAGTCACATTTCTTTTGAATCACCCAGCCCAGGTCAGTATCCGCTCTCTGCTCATCTCGTAAGGTGTTTTTGCTCCAATCTTCCGGCAGAGTCATTCCTCCCCGTTCGATATCTCGCAATTCCCGAACGGCTTGTACCTGGTGGGGAAGGCGGGACATAGCATCTGCGTTTTGATGTGCCGACCCGGCTCGGTGTTGAATGTCAAATTCGAATTCTTCGGTAATGGTCAGCCACCTCGCCTGCTGTCCGATCGGAAGGGGCGTTCTCCGCAGCCATTGTAACGCTGAATGGTCAGTTCTGAGTAGGAAACGTCTCCCCAACAAATACTGTCGATAGGTTTTCAGAAAATGGATGATCGCGAGGAGTTCCCTTCTGGTTACGTCGTAGTTCTGTTCCGCCTTCGAACAGAGCCGACTCCCATAGCAGACTACCCGCTCCTGTCCTTCTTGAACTTGGGATAGAACGGCTCCGATGGCGTCTCCGGAAGCGTCGGTATCGAGGATATACATCCCCTCATCTGTGGGAAGGGCCAGGACGGGTGCTTCGGTGAGGAGTTGTTTCAACCGTGTAAACGCTTTCTCACACTCGCCGGACCAGTAGAAGTGACACCCCTTTCTCGTTAGTGCATGCAAGGGCTGGGCAGTTTTCGAAAAGTCAAGGACGAATTTACGGTAGTAAGAACATAACCCAATGAAGCCTCGAACTTCTTTGAGATTCGTCGGAGTTGGCCAGTTTCTCACCGCCGCAGTCTTCTCGGGATCAGTCATGATCCCTCGTTCGCTGACCACATGTCCCAGGAACAGCACTTCACGTTGTAGCAAATGGCATTTGGATGGTTTCAGTTTCAGTCCCACTTTAGACAATCTCTCCAACACCTGCGTTAGCCTGGCCAAGTGGGTCTCGAGGTCCTCTTCAAAAACGATAATGTCGTCAAGGTAGATGAGGCACACTTCGAAGTTTAGTCCAGCCATGACCAAATTCATCATTCGGGAAAACGTAGCCGGCGAATTGCACAGTCCGAAGGGCAGCACGCGGAATTGAAAGCTCCCCCGTCTAGTGATGAATGCCGTTTTCGGTCGATCTTTCGGATGAACGGCGACTTGATGGTAGCCCGCCCGGAGGTCGAAGGTGCTGAACCACTTGGCCCCTGCCAGGGTGTCGAGGCTCTCGCTGATAAGTGGTAAGGGGTAGGCATCTTTCCGAGTTTTGGTGTTTACCGCACGGTAGTCAACACAGAACCTCGGGGTTCCGTCCTTTTTCTTAACCATAACTACATTACTGGCCCAGGCGGAAGCGGAGGGTTCTATCAGTCTCTGTTGTAACATTTGACCTACTTGCTCATCGATGACGGGGAGTAAGGACAGCGGTTGTCGGCGAAGCGGCTGTCTCACTGGAGTCTCAGTTCCGGTTTCTATCTCGTGCTGAATCACATCGGTAAAGCCCAGGTCCCATTCGTTTACGGAGAAGGCTTTTTGGTTCCCCAAGATGATGGTTTTCAGTCTTTCCCGAGTCTCTTCTGGAACATCTGGCGCGACCCCCTCCCACAAGGGTGCGAGCACCTCTCTCATTTCGCTTTCGGTAGGTCCTCTTGGTGTTTCTACCACGCCGGCGCACATCATACTGTCTTCGGTGGAGCTATCTTCTCCCATAACGGTAACTGGTTCAGCCGTACACCGCACTCCTTTCTTCACCCATACCGCTTTGTTCGTCGGATTCATCACGCGGAGTGGCAGGTCGAAGTTCCTATCAGGTAGCAGGGTACCCGCCAGAATAAGACCTGTCTCTAAAAGTTGAGGGTTAACCGCCCACTGATTTTCCCATGATTTCAAATTTTCCAACACGACATGGGTTTCAACATCCATCTCGCTGTTCGGCGCGATTAAGGTATCTCGGGAGACTATTACCCGACGGCATGCTCCCCCATAGGTTTTCCGGCGGACCTCAAACCGACGACCCCCTACCCGAATCCAGTTCTGTCCCATGTGCCACAGGGCATTTTCGGCCTGCATCCAGGCCAGGCCTAGGATAAGCTCGGACACTTGCTCGGTGACCAAGCAGGGGATGTCAAATGGTTGTCCATCGATCTGCAATTGGAGCCGGGTTTCACCAAGCACCTGTATGGCGGACCCGTTGGCGGCGTGAAGTTGTTGTCGGGACTTCTGTATTTCGTCGCCCTTGACTAACGAAGCTGGGCAGAGATTCACCTCGCAGCCGGAATCTAACAACGCTGTCCGACGTTTGCCCTTTATCATCACTTCCAGATAGGCGTCAGTGCTCCCAGGGACATGTCGGACGCTTCCATCTCTGTGTCGCGCAGGTTTGTCTCGTCTCTCGGTTGGGTTCTCGTCACGGTAGCGGTTGGGACAGCGGCGAACGAGGTGCCCGGTCTGGCAGCACCCGTAGCAACGTCGCTCGTGTAAGGAAAATCGAGGTGGACGATTACCCGATCTTTGGTGTTGGGACGGAGGCTCCGCTCGACGCTGGGGTCGCCACTGTCGAAATTGCCGGGGGTCGGGACCGTTACTCTCTAGTGACATTATTTTCCTCTCTATCTGTTCAACTTTTTTTAGTACGATTTCCTGGAATTGTCTCTGACCGTCAGCAGGGGCAGAGTCTACTTCCGTTACAGTTTTTACCCGACTAGGTCGGTGTTCGTCGCGGCCAAGGTTACCATCATCCGCTTGACGGTAACTCTCTAAACGCATGGCAGTCTTATAAGCATGGTCCAAGGTGGTAGGTTCCCTCTCACGAACCTTCATGGCTAAGTCTCTGTCTCGCAGGGCGTCGAGAAAGGCACGAATCGCTATGACTTCACTGTGCACCGAGGTGGGACCAGGGAACGCCAGAATCATGATTCGTCGAATGTCTCGTACTACAGAGCTGAGGTCTTCACCCATCTTTTGCCGTCGTGTGTTCAATTGGGTCTGGTAGAGGACGGCTTGATCGGAGCTTCCATACCGCAGGCGTAGACGATCAACCAGGTCAGACCAGGATGCTATGGTTTCGGAGTCGAACTCGTAGAGCAGCTGATCAGCTGGCTCTGTCAAGGCACAGGTCAGCTGGGCGAATTTCTCCCCATCTGTCCAACCATTACTGTTCGCACAGATCTCGAATTTCTTTAGGAAAGCTTCGACCGATGTCTTTCCATTGTACCTGTCCAATTTCATATACTGTCTGGATTTCGATTCAACAGTTCTGCTCACGCGTGATTGGGACTGCACAGTGACCGACGAGGGTGGAGTCGTACTCGGCTGAAAACGACCTTGGATCGTTGGTTGAGGTTCAGCTGTAGGCGGTTCAGCATACTGTTCGAACTGGAACTGACTGTTTTCGCTCCCGGATGTAGACACAACATGGAACTTCGCTTCCAGGTTGTTCTGGGCTGCTCGTGTGGTTACCCAGAATCGCCCATCGTAGGCGGAAGCTGGCCGACACAGAGCGGCTGTTGGTCGACCACCTGACAGGTAAGCGGGAGGGCCAGGGTTCGAGGGCAGGTAGGCGGAACTTTGTGTAACCTGTGGTTTCAACGACGAGGACAAGGTCGACATGATTGACTGAGTCGACGACACGACGGATACGAACAGTTTGCACACCGAGGCTGTGACCGGGGTGACGATGCTCACCCAAGGATTCGACTTGACGACACCACCGATTGTGTTTCCTCCCACCTTGACAGCAGCAGGTGAGGGAAAGTTCAGGGTCGGAGCAGGAGGGGCTCGGACGGCGAACGGGTGCGACGAGGGAGGCGGTGGTGGGAAGGTGGTAGCCCGAGGGTGGACTAGGGTTGGGTGCCCGGGATGTGCATCCGAAGTCGGGAGTCCCAGTTCCCTCAGCAGCGCTGAATCCCCATCCTCCATATCTGAAACTATACACTCAGAGTTAGCAAGGATCCCAACACAACCTTTATCCAAATTCAACATATTAGGATGCAACAGAACATTATGAAAGGGTCGCAGATCAGTTACCTCCGAACCTTCACTTTCATAATTATTTCCTCCAAGCTTTCTGTTAATCAACCTCGCTTGTTTATCTCTCATGTAAAATTCAAAATCAAAACCCACATCAATTACTTCGGTAACGGGGTAGTCCGAAGGACACTTGGGTCTAGCACCATAGTAAGCCATTTCTTCGCCTTCCCACTTCTCTCTCTCTCCAGGAAATTCTGCCCTTCCAAATTTTCTTGGTTCCCCTTGTTCCATCGGTTCCCCTTGTTCCACTTCTACCCCACTTCTGGTACCATTTGTTACGCCCGCCCTAACCGCTAGGGGACCGGAAGCGCTCGTAAGGGATGCCCCACTTACTCGCTTACTTTCGCCCCCCTCCCCTAGTGTGGCGGCGTACTGCCGGGGCGACAGGGAACCACCTACGGGAACCTCGAGTGTGAACGACAGGGAGGAACGTCCAGATTCTCTTCTTTCATGGGTACCAGGGCCTACAGGACATGTCTCCGCGGCGGTTTGTCGACGCGCGACAGCACCCTCTTTCCGGTGCTCGTCTGAGTTCGTTATCCCCACGGCAGCTTTGGGCGAGAGGGACTCGAACTCCTGAAGAGGTGGCGGAGAGTATCTGGCTGGATATATCTGGCGCTCTATCAATCTCTCATCACTACTGACTGACCCCCCTCCCTCCGAATCATCCGATTCCTCTGGGGCGTCCCCCCTCAAAGAGCTGACCCGAGACATGGGATTATTCTGTTTTACAACTAATTGCAAGTCAGTCAGTGAATCGCCTTCAATTCTAGTTCAATATGCAACACTTTATTTATTCTTGCACTACTACTTAATTAAATATACAATTGGCAGCAACCTGTGTAAATACAATTCTGCCTATAATACTTATCAGTTCAACACAAAGTATTCCTAACACTACACAGCATTTATGGCTGGTTATTACACACTTTGCATTACTTGATATCTATCTTTTATGCTCCTGCATATAACTAGACTATCAGTTCAGTTCTTATTTCCTTAACTACTGCAGAAGGTCAAATCACGCTATTAATCAGTTACACGAAAGCAACGAATTAACATCAACACTTTACACTAATTTACCACGACCACAGCAACAGTTATATCGCAAGGCTACTTCTAGCAACTCTTTCAATATATTCACGCTTCTTAATACAAGCGCTAATTTATCCTTCGCTCTACCTGCAATGCGCTATATAATCTATATCAACGCGTTCCGGCCATTTTAAACATTCATTCATTTACAGATTCAGCACGCTACACTTTAATTTATTTCTACTTCCCTGATTCCTAAGCGGTTTTGCTTATTTCGACGTTCTCCTTCCACCGGAGGCGACCAGCGGTCGTTTACTTTATTATCTATTACTTTAGTTAATTTGCTTATTAATTTAGATGCCCGAAAACTTAGCTTTAATCGAATTTCTATTCAAAAAGATGGCCTAGTCTTTCTCGTCGGTTTCACTTCTTGCGTCTCTTTTTCTACTGACCTAGATTGGTCCAACAGCCAATCAGAAGCGACCTTTTACTGCTGTTTTTAGGTCACGCGTCGCTCTTGGCCAATCAGCGGCGCCCACACTTTCGCCACGTCATCTAAAAGGTCACGCGTCATGCTGGCGTAATGTCTGCGGTCTTGCTCTGGTGCAGCATAGAGTTAATTAACTGTTATGGCCAACATGGATAAAAATAAGTATAATTTTGTAGCTTTTCCAAAACGCTACAATATCATCTGCCAAATCTACGTTTTATCAACGTTTTATGCAAACGTTAGATAAACGTTTCTGCTAACCGTTTGTGTACGTTGGATTAAGGTTATGCCAACGTTTCGGTAACCTCTAATTTTGGTTGGCATAACGTTCATCTAACGTTTGCATGTAAACGTTTTATCGACGTAATATCAACTGCCAAATCTACGTTTTATTAACGTTTTATCCAAACGTTAAACAAACGTGTCCGCTAACCATTTGCAAACGTTTTATTAACGTTTGTGTGCTGCAGGGGTAATGGCCAACGTCGCACACACTGCCACAAAAATGATGTAAGCATTATTGAGATAATATATTATATAAAACTAGCTATACGTACACTATATAACTGATGATTGCCAGATGGGTGGCGATACGCTAGCAGTAAAAGACCAAGACGATTGAAATCCGCAAAAAACCACGACACAATTAAGTGACATAGCGACCCAGATGCTTAATTCAAGGTGTCATGATGTGATCATGTGAAGCAGACATGCACAGGCCGGTCAGGACAGACCGGTGGAGAGAGTCGGAGGAGAGAGTGTGGGAGACATACGGGCATTGACCCAGGTTGTCCTTCATGCCTCTCTCCCAATATTCCCTTCATTCAGGCAAGGTGGTCTAGTTGCTCCAAGATGTTAATGGTATGGAGCAGACCTAGCTGCTGACCGGACTGGTTGAAGCTGGGCAGCATGACGCGAGACAGACTCAGACAGAGAGTGCATGGCGTCGGACTCATACGGGCACTGAGCCTAAGCTAGGATGTTGATGATGATGATACACTAACTGCATGAGCAGACCGTCTGCAATAATATGGCGCCAATGGAAGCCTGCAAAGCAAATCCGCCGCTCGAACTCACTATTATATACTTCTTGTACTCTTGGCCAGCGTGTTAACCGCTACGTAGGCCTACTCTACCGGGTCCCTCAAGATGGATAATGAAAAGCGATTTTTGGATGGTTCGGTGCGAAAGTTCACAATTTTGTCTTCTTGTTAAATTATTGTAACCAACAGTTTATGTTGATACATTCTTAGGTTTCAAGCAACGACCTTTATTATATATATATTACGGTTTCAAGCATCGAGTCTTACATAATAATAATTATTATATCTCATTGGTTTCTATAGCCAGCTGTTGGCAGCAGATAGCGCTGCTTTAATTTCTTAAAGACGTCACGGTTTATTGACGCTTTGTATGATGTGTTGTCTGTGGTGGGAGGCTGTAATTTATTACGATTTATCGGTATTTATTCCGTTTTGTTGGATATTACGAAGATATTGACGGCTGTGCATTCGAGGTTTTCGGCAGTACATTTCACAGTAAGAAAGCTAAATATTTTATAACTGTTTTGGGGCTAGTATTTCTAACAAATAGACATGCATTATGAAATGGTGCCAAACAATTATATAGCGCTGAACATGGCCGCTCAATAATCGGGCGTCTAACGCTGCTACGTTGTATTATATCAATCTTTTATTCGCCAAAACATTGGTTGCACAACATGAAAACGAACATGAAAAGCAAAAAACTCATTATGAATGTCTGAGAGAAACGCACATAGAAATATCGCAACATTTTCATACGAGCGGCATTTCTGCTTAAAACACCGTCTTCTGGATAACGAACAGCTTTTATTATTTTCGATTATTACAGGCTATCTGTTCTGTTAGTAGTTAAGATTTATGCATTCTGTAATCTGAGTTCCTGTAAACTGTTTCAACTGCATAATTGTACACTGTAACCGGTCAACCGGATTGTTGAATAAACGAAAATTATTCTTATTAATATTGGTATTATTTTAAAAATTATTATTATTGTTCAACACTGCTATGACAGATTTTTAAAAATTTACATATAACACAGCTGTAAGTATACTTTTAGGAGGTCAGTTCACTGTTGATAAGGTCGATAGCCTCTTCCATTCCATAGAGGAGGAACGGTTTACAATGGGCACTAGCCAAATGCAGAAAAAAATGGGTTCACTAAATTTGTATTATATTTGCTATGCAACGAGTTAAAGGACCTATAAAATTTCACACGCATGTTCTTACACATATTACGGAACTGTGAATGTATACACCCTACCCCACTACTAAAATTTCATCTCGCCTATGGATATGCCAAATCTTAAGTCTCTTTGACCTATAAATATTTTGTTAGGGAATCGAATGAAACAGCTGTCACAGGGATTGCATGCATGACAGCAAGGTGCCAACTTTACACAGTTCACAATGTTATAAGCATTGATGCCACATTACCACTAGTTTGTCAGTGCTCAGTGATCTGTACGCACCAAACTGTGGCAGCCAAAAGCAACATAATTTAATGTGACTTAAAGTGCGGCTCCAAATCTCCTGGTAATTGCATGAAATCATGTTTCAGGTCAGATGATCCTGGAACAAACCTGACGTCACCAAAGACAAGAATGTTTGAATCCCGGGTCTGATAGTGAGAGGTTCAACCTTTGCATTGATCTCTTTACTAAATTACGACTGCAGACATACTAAACTGAGTTTTAGGACAAATAAAACTGATGGCAGAATATGTCATTAATGACCCCGCTGGCATCAGCCATCCAGCCGAGGTGAAGCCGACTTTTCGCTGCCTCGACTGCGGCGTGGTATACAAGGAGAAGAGGTGCCTGAAGGACCATATGTGCAAGGACGCTGGCGCTCGACCTTTTGTCTGTGACGTTTGCAAGAAGGACTTCGCACGTCAGGATCGCCTGACACGTCATCGCCGTATCCACACGGGGGAACGACCGTACGCGTGCGGGTGCTGTTCAGAGACATTTGCCCGAACAGAGCGCCTGAAGAAACACATGAAAAGGATACATGGTATGTCGAATCTGGCCTGTCGTCTGTGTAATCTGACCTTCGAACGTTGGGCCGATTTCCAGAAGCATATTGCAAGTCATCCAGGTTGTGTTGGGGCAACCAGCGGAAGTGCGGCAGCAATAGGCGTTAAGCAGGAACCGGAAATGGAGCGAAATTTTCAAGGAAACAATTACCCGATCGTTAACAGCGACGTGAAGGTCGAGTCGCTTGCGTTTGGCGGCAAAAGTTCGACGTGCAGTTTCTGGTGTTCGGTGTGCGGCGAGGGATTTCTGACCGAGTATTTGTTTCAGGAGCATCTGAAGACGCATCGCAACCAGTTTGGAATGCAGATGAACGCAATGAACCCATTCTACCACCAGAACATCAACATGCACATGATGAACGACGGCCGTGGTGGTGGTGGCGGCGGCAGCTTCGGTCAACCTGGCAACGAAGGCCTGCACGCGCTGGACTTTGCTGTCACGCAGACTCTGGCCAGGCGGATGACAAACGGCATCGATTCGGGAATGCTGCGATGCATGCGCTGCGGCAAGACTTTGCCATTTGCGTTTCTGCCGCAGAGCTATTCCGAGATGGACTGCTATCAGCAGATGAACGACTTTTGCACCTGCCATCTCGTTCCAGAACAAAAGGAGCCGCAGCGATTTTTCGAGAACACCTATAACAGCAACAACAACGGCAGCAGCAGCGGCACCAGCACGTGGCTTCCTTTACCAGAAGATAAGAAGCCAAAGCGGCTCGTGAGCACCGACCGTCGCACATGCTACGAGTGTGGCGAGCTCCTGTCGAGCGTCTATGCACTCGTGCGTCACGTTCAGTCGAAGCACGTCAACGACCGGCCGTACGTCTGCTGCGAGTGTGACAAAGCATTTACCCGTCGCGATAAGCTTGGCCGGCACTTCCTCAAGCATCCTGGCGTCTTTGAGTATGCATGCACCGAGTGTGGTGTGATGTTTCCACGTTGGATTGACTGCCGCCAGCACATGCGCCTGCACCGTCTGTCCTGCAACCTGTGTCGTTACGGCGGCTCACAACACTCGGGCGCCGAGCCACATGTCCATGCAAACACATGCAACGTCTGTGGGGCCCATTTCTCGCGCGGCTACCGCCTGATAGAGCACCTACGAAAGCACACGGGCGAGGCACCATTCTCATGTGGACGCTGCGGAAGAGGCTTTGCCAAGCTCGAGCACAAGAATGTCCATGAGAAACTGCATTCGAGGGAGAGTAGTCTGGTCTGCGGAACATGCAACAGGTCGTTCGAAACAGTTGAACTCCTACTTCAGCACAGGCGAACACACTTTGTCAACATCCCGACCAACCAACTCAATCAGACGAACCAACCCGGGCCTTCTTCCGTCTCCGGGTCAAATGCAGGTTTCACTTGTGACACATGTCTGCGACAGTTCAAGAAGAAATACGCGCTTCAACGGCACCAGCTGTCGCACACCGGCGAACGGCCTTTCCCATGTGCAAACTGTGGTTTGGCCTTTACCACTTCGTATGGACGTAAGCGACACATCGAGAGCGTGCACGGCGGAATAATGGTCCTCCCGACAGAACTGATGGGCTCAATTTCAGTTCCAACAGAATTGATGAGTTCAATTTCAGTTCCGACAGAATTGATGGGTTCAATTGCAGTCTAGACGAAAAACGCAGACAAACTAAAGGAACACGCGTAAATAAACAGTCAATTAGGTTTCAGTTTTCGTGAACACTTCATAGCTTAATTGCAACTTTTTCAGTGCTGTCAAATCATTCTATCAACCACTTCATTGCCAAGTACCTTGGCGATCCAACGAATTCGTAATGTGCTGGTATTGTGGTTACGTCATTCTACCCAATACCCTTTTCTTCATTTTATTAGGGTTTGCATTCCAGTGTATTGCATGCTACTTGAGCTATAAATGTACTTTATGTTTAAGAAAAATGGAGTGGAGGGTTATGCTGGGTTACGGACGTTGTGTCTGTCCTTCAGTTGAAAGACACTGAACGTGGTCGGATGTTGAAGAACTACGGGATGGAGGAGGTAGATTTGCAGTGAGAGCATTTTCTCATTTATCTTATATATGTAATTAACAAAATTAGACCTGCTTGACATATACATGTAAGTATATGTTCATTTAAATGTTTTGTATCTATAAATTTATATAGCGCCTCTCACAGTGCACACGAATCAGAGGCACTCGCAGTGTGCGAGATCAAGAGAAAAAGAGTGGTCTTGAGACAATGAAAAGAGGCACTTGGCCTGGGCAGTTAATAAGGAGGAACGCATTGAACTGGTTCCACAGTGCAGGGCCAATAAGAGCAAAGACTTGCACTTAGCCATGGCAGTCCTAGCATGTGGGCCGAAGAAATCATGCCAATCAAATGAGCGGAGCAGGTGAAGAGAAATGGCTGAGGTCAGCAGACGGATGGTCACATACTTGGGAGTGGCCAGCATAGGACAGGTAAATTAATGTTAGAACCTTGAGTTGAACCCAAGCAATGAAGGGGGGGCAATGAAGGTGGTCAAACATACAAACACAGATGTTGGATGAGCGAGGAAGTCGGGCTATTAGTAGGTGGCAGCTTTTAAAACAGACTGAAGAGAGGATAGTCGAACTGCGTAATGTAAATTCACAATTTATTGCATTGCCGAGCCGTGCTAATGACATGATTGGAGAAGTTTGTTTGCAGCCTTTGATGCAGTTACACCAGAGTGACCAGACGGAAGCCTTCGCAAGTTCTTTAAGAAAAAGTTGCTAATCATTTTCGTGACCAATTGCTCTTCCCTTTTGCAGGTGCCTTGTGGACTGCCACAGCAAAGGTCCTTGGCACATGATGGTAGGTAGGTAGTTTCAATTTAACGTCACTGTGTGGTAACAAAGACCATTAGCGATGCCCTCCTCTTTTATCCAGGCTTGGAGTGCAACCAGTGGCGGAGTGGCACTTGATGGAGACTTGAAAAGATGAGCATACTGCATGTAAGGCAGACTGCGACCACAAGTGACAATACCATTGTGCAGTCCCCCTAAGTCACACTTAGGCAGAACTTTCAAAACAGTTGTGCATATGGACATTTTTTAATTGGTTTCCTTTGCAAAGGATGCCACTGCTACTATGGCAAATGTAGGAGCTGCATCAGTTGACCAAACAAGTATTGACCAAGCAAGTGTTGTGCATGCTCACTGTGGGAAACCTTGGTTTCCCGATATCATATTTTGTGTGATGACCATGTAACGTAGGTATTGCAAAATTTACCTGTACTGTTACCTATTGCATGTAGTGTGTCTATTTTTATTCCAACTTGTTCTCTGACATTAAACTTTAGGGCACAATCCTATCGGTAAAGACTGTTAAAGTAAGAATTGGGTCATAGTGTACTCCAATTGTTGGCCTAAGATTACTTTAGATTGGGACCTTATTTGTAAATGCAAGATCAAATCTCCTGCAAGTTGAAGAAATGATCTAGCATTAAAATGTTATTCTGGAAGAAGGGCTATAGATATAAATCTTCCATTAAGCCACATTATCATGAAAAATGCAATCTAAAGGTTTAGGTATCAGATTATAGTATAATTAACGTTAGCAAAATCATGGTGCGATTAACTAGTAATTTTGAAACATGTATCACAGAATGAACACACTGTACCTATATTATGTAATGTAATATAGAACCAGTAAGTGTTAAAATGATGTATAAACATAGTATACAGTGATTGTTGTTGTACCTTGTGACGTTTAAACATTTCATTTATGTAAAGTAAAACTGCACATGAGTGGTCTGAAATTTTTTTCTCTTCAGAATTTTTCTTAAGCAGAAAACCATATGAAGTGCCTGCCACTTAAAGATTAATCTGAACTGCATATATATACCAGACACTTAAATCTTTATATAAAGTCACAAAAAGGAATAATCATGTTCAGAACCAGAACAGTTTCATTGATGCAAATCAAATGACTTAACAAACATTCTACTAACAAAGCAAGTAAGCGGCTACATGATTATTCTCTCAACTGAAAGAATTCCACGTACCAGCCGTCCTCCAGGCTGCAATAAAACCGATCGTACAATCACTCTTGATCAAGAAGCTCGTTATTTGTACTCTAACAAATATTTTGTACTCTAACAAATATCTATATTCTAATATGAATTTACGTGTCACAGGAAGAAATGCTGCACTGGTTATGGGTCAATTACAAGACATCTGTAAAAAAAAAGACCTACTCTAGTTCCCATCATCTTTTAGTCTGCTTTTATCCAATCAATCATCCTTTGTGGGTATTGGCACTCCATCATTCATTCTGAGGATTTATATAATCCCCTTCAAGGTAACTACTCATACTGAAGAGCCCTACCACTTCATGCTGCTAAGGAATAGATCAGGCTACCAAGTTAATAGTCCACAACATTGCACTGGGATGGGGTATTCAGATACTACCATGTTTACTTGAGGTATATTGGGGCAGTGCATGCAGTCTGTTGTCTTAATGAAGTTTTGTGTCCTGTAGTAACCGTATTTACCAAAGTTAAATGTCGACGTCCATACTAAGCCAAACCTCTGCTCCTTTTCCACATTTTCGTGACAATTGTTCTTCCCTTTTGCAGTTGCCATGTGGACTGTACCGTACCATATTCAAATTTAAAAGTAATCTCCAAATTTCTAAAGTGCCATTCGAAAGTCAAGCGCAGGGCACCAGCTTATTTATGAGTGCCTAGTGTCTAGTCAGAGAGGGTTGTCCAAAATAGCCCGAAGGTCATAGTCCGGTTACCAAGGGATCATAGGTGGCAGAGTAGCTGTTAAGGTGAGACTAAAGGTGAGACTTTAGTTTTGAATGGAAAATCTGAAGATAGATAGAGGAGCCTGAGGGAGGTGATGGTGGATGAACTGCAAGGATGGATGAACAGAAAAAGAGCGGAATTCAGGAGGCAGATCATTCCAGAAGCGTAGTGTGGTGTTTGATATGGCTCAGTTAGAGACTTGAGAGAAGTAGTGACCAGAGGACGAGAAGGAGTGAGACAGATGGATGATCGGGTAAAGCGGCTGTATGATGAAAGTTCACGAAGATATCTACCGGTAGGTGGGATTATTGTAAGGAATTGTATGTTAGGGATAGGACTATTGAAGTGGATTTGCTCTGGGATTTTTAACCAATGTATATATTTCAAGATTGGGGGTGATGTGATTAAGTTTTGGAGTTCCAACCAATCTAGACGACCAGAAATTTATTTTTGCAGTCTTACATTGCATACACACAAAAGTTCTAATATTCAACAAGCATCACAAACTCCATTCTACTGTATAAAATAACATCTATGGAAATCTAAGAATGGTTTACCTTAATTATACATTTACTAACATAAAGACATAAATGCAGATGGCTTCCAAAAACACAAAAAACAATTTGATCCCTCATGAGAATGAATAAGAACAAGATGAGATTTACAGTCGTCAACATTTGAATCGGAGGCATTTCATGTCAAGTCAACACAGCGATCGACAAGACAATCTCCAGTTTCGCTGAAACCGGACAGTTATTAAATATTAAACATGATGAGAAACTTTCAAATGCTGATTTTAGATCGTTGGGCTAACATTGTCTGAGATCTGAATCATTAAATTTTCAGCAAACTGTAACGACTCATTTGGATAAAACTATTAAACCTTGAAAGAATATACTTACTTACTATAGCACCTCAAAAGTATATATATATATAAACATATAATCATATATATATATATATATACATATATATATATATATATACACAAAATTTAAGTCAATGGAAAGCTTTATCCAGACATGTTGACTAGAATGCTGAACATGTATTATAAGTAACATCATCAGCTATCTTAACATTCATATAAATGGTAATTCACTAGGATTCATCTTGAAGCAAAAATTCAATAAAAAGCTAATAAATCAAAGAAACCTGCTCATTTGAAATCTTGAGACCTGCTTGTTACTAACATTATATGCACGCACATCTTAAATAACGGCCACTATAATTCTTAGTACATTCGAAATGATTGTCACAAGTTGAGCAATTACATGTTCCCTACACTAGTGGCAAGGATGTTCAATGTTGAAATCAACATACCAATATCACATTTTTTATTATGCCATCTGAAAATACATAGAAAAAATGGTAAATTAAAGGTCATTGCTTGTAACGTCAACTGTAAAGTCCTGAATGGAGACATCCAAATATGACTTGGCAGTCACTTAAAGAAGTCCTGTTGTCAACATAGAGACGCAAATGAGCAACAAAAGGACTACAATCAAAAATGGCTCTGGCCATTCAAACTGAAGTTTCAAAAATATGCTTTTAACACCATTGTCTCATATTTCATGTACAAATAGACACAGACAGAGAAACAAATGCGAAAATCAGCAAGCTCACACAGCATTCGAATTTAATGTCAATTACTAAATTGGAATCCTTATACAGATATCTTTAGTAATGCTTAAGTAACTGAAACTAAAGTTTAATTTTTAAAATTGGCATCCTTTGTCAGCCAGACTCAGTCTCTGCATCACATTTAGGATTAGGACAATATTTATCTCATTTAGGAGTAGGGTGACATTATATATATATATCCTAAATAGGGGGCTGTCCAATGTATTACATACACATGGAGGATCACAGGATTTAGGCGATATGCATATCATATGGGGGGGGTCTCAGCAAAATGTAAATACGCAAAATAAATGTCTAATTACGATGTCCACATTAATAGCCTATTTATAACTCTGTATTACCCAATAGTCGTCCAATGGCATTTGCCTACATTAAAATTATATTCTATTCAGAACTAAACAGTAAACCATAACAGTTAAAAAAAATTTAGCTAGCAAATATGACGTTTAGCAAATATAAATAGTGGCCTATGGTGAAATTCACACATTTCATAGCTTTTGTAATAGGGGGCACAGAAGCTAATTGTACATACGCATAGGGTCAGTAAAATGTATGGTGCGTACGAGGGAGTGGGGTCACAATTTTTGTGTGCATTATATATGGATGGCCAATAGCTTTGCTGATACAGGATGCCAACTTTTTTTTATCAAACTCTAGTTTCAGCCACTGAATATATAATATATACACATATGTACCGTATGTGTGTGTATTTGTTTATTTAGCGCAGCATATTAGTCACATTGAAGCAGAATGCAAGGCACGCACCAAGAAGAACGATAATATCTTTAGCACATTAGGCTAAAAACTGTGTGCTATTATTCCTCAGCCAAAAGGCACAGCATCAGTGACATGCAGCTTTATTCATCATCTGCACATCTCTTTGTAGTCTGAACTTCCAAAATATTTCGAAGTTTCATAAAAAACAAAGTACATGAAATTATCGAACGGGCAAAGGCCGGCAGTGTCATTTCCAACATCTCTGCAGAATCTTACTTTCTTCGTCACGTCTTTGCCGTTGTAAAGAAATCGAACGTAGAATTGTTTCTTGCGTCTGTCGTACAGCTCGAAAACAAGATTTGAAGCGTAAGGTGGCCAACGACCATCGTAGATGTCAAGCGATGTTAAAAGAGCAGAAATCGTCTTATCATGACCCGAGAAAAGATTAATTCGGGATTTCTGGTGTGTGTTCGATCGGGCGATAGCGAGGAAGCGCTGGACGATTTCGTAGAGCAGAGGGTAGGAAAAAAGTCGAGCCTGTTTTTCTGAGGCTGTCGTCGTAGGGCGTCGCTGTCCAGGAACATCAAGAAAGTGCCGCAGTTTGTTCACAAACGACCACGTCAAGCAGTCAGTCTTCTTCTGGCTGTTCTCACGACATGGTGGATTCAAGCCATGGCATACGTGGGTCATTGCCACTTCAAGCACAGCGCCAAGCCAAGGGATTTGGCCCGTCGAAGCTCCGAAAACTGCTGCCAGCTTTTCTTTTATCTGTTTTATCTGTCGGTTCCTGCTCTGATCTTTATCGTCGATCTGCCGATATTCCTCGTCAATTGTTTTCTGAAGTTTTGTCGCTGCAGGGCAGAAGCAGGAGAAGTTTCCAACAGAATGCGAACAGAAGTATATATCTCTGTCAAACTCAATCTTCACTCGTTTGAAGTCGGCATTTGACAAGAAGCCGTAGAGAAAGCCAACTGCACTCTGCAATGTGCGTGCATATTCGGTCACACGAACGTACAGGTCCGAGTTTGTCTGCAGAAAATTTCTCTTATCAACATAAGCTCTTCTAAGAATCTCTCCAAGATGAATCATTTGCTGAAATCCCCGAGAAGTGAGCTGGCCAGCAGCACATTTGGCGCTCCTTGGATACGAATTCTGCCACCAATCATCCGTACGATTTTGCTTATTCTGTAATGATTCGACTAGCGAGATGAATTTGTCATCAGTCAACTTACAAGAGAGCTTGTCCAATAGTTTGTGATTAGGTAGAGTGTAAATTGGAGAGCGGTCACCATGTCGAACAACAATGGCTATGGAACTTAGATTGTACGTGGGTGGAATGTCATCTGGAATAAAAAAAGCATTTCAATCGATTTTACAAGCTTTAACAACAATCAGTGATCATATTCAGAACAGGTGTACAGGATTGTTTGCGGCTCACCACTGTATTACTGACTTTAGTATTAAATAATCTGAAAACGTCTAGTGCCACTATTACAATGCACAATGTCTACATATATTGTAGTGCCATCTACTTCGTTCTAGGCAGATTTAGCAGTAAGGACATGTGCTGCAAAGTTGTGCAGTTTATCACATTTCAAATTAGTCACCTTTCTGATTACATATGACAAAATCCCCTCCAACAACACAATGCCCCTTCAACAATACAATGCATCTATTTATAAAAATCTAGTTCTGGTGGTGCCATCTTCTCCTGCCTACTTAGGGGCACTTTGTCATGGATGGTTAAGTACAGAGTTCATAATTCTGTGGTCTTAAGTGACTCTTTCCTGGCCCATGCAAATAAGTAATCAACACCTCAGATTCAGATTCACTGGATTTACGCATGTAATAGGTGCTTTTAATGATTAAAATCGATAAATGAAACCCCATGAACTGCAGCAAAATGGTTGTTCCTGTGGCAGGCACCCTTGTAGCAGTATGGCCATGCCACGTCGCCATATAAATTGTCATCATTACTACTACAAAGCAATGTTGCTGTTTTTCCAAAAGTTGGGTTTTCTACACATCTCTACCTACATGCACCTTCTCACAAGTTTACAATACTCCATACACTTTTTAATAATGCTGGCAAACTTGTGTAAGCTTAGACTCTATCACTACTATTGGCAATACCAGTAATAAGGACTCAAAGAAATCTTCTGGCATGTGTTCCGTAATTCATCAAGTTACATTAACTAGGACAGACTGATCTTGGCAATCACATTTAACTCTCAGTCTTAACATTCAAATATTTTTGTCTGGCATCATGCATACATCAATCCAAAACCTTAATCTACTGAAAATAATCTGAGCACATGCAACCAACCTCCACTGTCAAATACGGAATGTTTCCAGATGTCACAGTAATCCTGAGATCGTTCAAAGACTTCATCTTTGCTTCCCATTCTCTGACTCACAACCTCATCTGAGTTTGACGAGACAATCGACACCCGACCGGTTTTGACGATTTGCGGAATTGTTGAATTCTGACTGTGGAATGAATCGCCATTTCCAAAAGAAGCCGGTGAAGTGGAAAATGGGAGAATGAACAGACTGGAGGTAGTAAAGATTGAGGGATCACGAAAACGACCGTCACTCACAACCCGATAGCGCTGCAGGAAAGATACGGAATCTCCAGTAGTTGTTATGCATAAATCTGCAATTGAAGTTGAAGTCCATTACTTGATTACAATGCCACAACTGCAATATTTAGCTAAACTCACATGTTAATTTTTCATATATACATGACCACTTGGATTTGGGGTTACACTGTTGGAAGACACATCGACATCAACAACGGTTGAGTCCGTTTACTGCACAGATGGGCAAACACCTGTGACACGTATCTGACCTTTATCTATATCTATAAGAAAGGATCTGGGTGACTTTGTCCTTTATGCATGCTCACAGTTTTGCAGCTACTGACCATAAACATTGTACATAAATAGACTTTCACTCAACTTACCCAGGCGCGCTATTTTCACCTCCTTATTCACATTAGAACTCTACATATTAGACAACTAACGGTAAGCTGATGTAGTTGTCAGTGTGTGGCTGATTGGTCCTATAGATGGGACTATGCTTATGTGGAGTTTATATGAAAGCCATCCATCACGTCAACTTCATAGTCAAGCACTGTCTCTGGAACACTGTCCCTAACTCACCCAATTTCACCTGCTCAAAATTGATTACAAACCAGGAGCGGATCCAGGGAGGGCCAAAATGGCCATGGTCCCCCCCATTTAAAAATTGCATGGGATGTGGCCCCCATTTGGTTTCAACAAGATATTAAATAAATGCAGCGGGAGAGAAAAACAGGATACCAGCCCCCTTCCCCCATTAAAGATATTGCATGGGACGTGACCCCTCCATTTGATTTACCAAACTCCCGACTATGATGACCGACGACTAAAAAGTCATTTGGCGGCTGAATTGGTATCTTTTTTGCTGAAAAATTGGACGAATGACTAAAAAAAGTCATCAGTTTTTTCGGCGACAAATAACACGAAATTTTTCCCCTGTCCCACCAACAAGACCGAAAATGTTGGCCCCCTTTCGAAAATTTCTGTATCCGCCCTTGTTACAAACTGCAGACAATGTTTTAAGAAAAATTTATCTTTGCATATGACAAGCACAACATCATAAATATAAAATTAATAATTTAAAATTTCATTTCCTAATTGTGCACAAACAGAACTTTATCACTGCATAGTATGTGAGTACGTGTATCACTACATGCTCAAAGAATCCCTGCCAAACTGATTTAACTTACAGCACATAATGGCAGTTGACACAACCAAAATAATGCTGAAGAGCAAGAAGAGCTTATTTCTCCTTGGAATTTGTGACAGCATCCTAAAACAAAGAAGAAATAGAATGAAAATAGTATGTAACAGGTAAGTGAGAATACATAAATGCAAATATAAAAATCATAACAGTATAGCAGCAAAAGCTGAATATACATATATATACATGTATATATAAACTATTAGCATAACAAATGACAGTGATATTGTCAATTGGTGACTTCTATATGGCAGCTAAACGCACCACAGATGGAAGATAGTTCGCCATATATAAAAGTTTAATAGACCATCATCAACCATTCAGTCGTTTACCGTATCAAAATTTCGTACTCTGCAGAATATTCTGGACAGTCAAGTTCTATCCATCACCATGTGAACTGAAGTCATAATTTACTTTAATAGCTACATATGCTGCAAATGCATTTTGGTGATAAAAATAATGAATGTGTCAAAAGCAAAAAGACAATACGAATGCTGCCATGAATATCGTCCTCTCCAGATCCAGTTACAGCTTTATGGATGCCCTTTTTATTACATGTTTAACGACATTGCATATCAAAGATGATTAGTGTTGCCCTCCTCCTTTATCCAGGCTTGGGACTGGCACTGGCAGAATGTAACCAGTTGCGAAGTTTCTAGGGATACCGAGATGCTACGTATGCTACCATATGCTAGAAACGTATGTTGTACCTCGTCGTCTGTCTCTGCTCCTCTTCTCTGATACTACATGGACAGAAACTTTGAATAGCATACCAACCATTAACTTTGGCAGGGCTCTTTGTGTGCACAGGGCCTTGCCATTGGTGACTCCTCCAATATTATATTATGCGAGCTGTGTTTCTCCGCACTCTATTCCGCCAAAATCTGTGGCGGCCATATTTGTTTACTCATTGCATATCGGCGACCGAGTCCGTGTACTCGTCTACCGTCTTGACCATGCTCGAATACAATAAATTGATCGAGCTCGCTCCCTCACCACCCCCTTTCAATGAGCGCCACGCCATTTATTTAAAATTCTCATGCACGGACCATGCAAGCATGAGATTCAACTCTCTGAGCTTCAAAAATAGAGCGTCTATGTGAAATTTTTACATTTAGACTAGAACCTAACATGATAACATAAGACTTTGACACACGGAATGAATTATCACCAAATTAAAGCTGAATTATAATCTCACCTTATTATTATTTGGACGGAAAGGTAAGCTTATAACTTGTCCGTCCTTGCTGCTTTAGTTTGCTACCTTCATTTTCTGCATCACAAACTCTGCATCGTACGTAGCAAAACTAAAAGCACGTGCCACAGCAAAGATTAAGCGACACATTCTCGTGAATAGAGATTTAAACAAATATTGCATAATTATCTGCAGCTGCTCTGAATGAGATCCTCCATCAACAACACAGAATCAACACCATTACCCGCGATTAGATGTGTTGAACGCTTGATCATCAAGGAATTAAATCGCATTAGGTTCGATACGAGGATCGGCATAACTATAGAATCGGGATCTAAGTAAGTAAGTAAGTAAGTAAGAATATTCTTTATTATACCACCAGCAAACGCACAGTAGTTTAATCTTGCATGGCGAACCGTAAACTCGAGAACGCCAGCTTATGCCAGGACAGATCTCGGTGCACACTGTGATGATGATAATAATTATGATGATTTCCGTTTAATTCAAGATGTGGCAATGTATCTTGACTGGACGGTTGGGCATTTTGTAGAAATTGTAGGATGATGGGCAATCCTTGGATGATGGGCTATGCAAGAGGCCGTGGCAAAATCGTTGTCAAACCCGTCTGATTAATTAATTATGTTGACTATTTCGAAAACAGTTCACAAAAATCATGATCGATTTGCCGGTTCGTATAATAAATAGTATTAAAAGAAAAACACGAATATATAAAAAGCGGTCTCCTAGGCCTACATTAATCGAGAATCGGCTTATTTATTTCGAAAGAGAGATCTTGCCCTACCAGGTTCAGTTTGCTGTTCAAACAAGGATGCTGGCAAATGTCCCTTAGTCACGCGCACGATGAAAAGCATATAACGCAAAACATGTCTGAAGATGCAAATAAGCTTGCCTCTGGCGACAGCTCGTAGAGCAATGATCGGCAAGTGATGGGCATTGATCAACTGTTTACGATTGAAAAATTATATGCATGCATATTTAGGCCTATGAGCATAGTAGTAATTTCCCTGTAGTGTGATAACAAGATCATTAGCACCACCCTCCTCCTTTATCCAGGCTAGGGACTGGCACTACCAGAGTGCGAACAGTGGCAGAGTTCTATGTGCATACAGCATTCTTTACACTAAAGGCTGACTTTGGCAGTCAGTCTCTTCTTGCTCTCATTTCCTCAACCACTACATACACCAATGCACAGGCCATATTGATCTGAACTTCAGTGTTATACATGTATTTAAAACAAACTGTTTCACTTCCATTACTCCTGTCACTTTAATATGACAGCAAAGTGGAATGCATGATTGTCTTACATTTAGGCCCAACCAAAATATCGCGGACTGTGAGACAGAATGTAAAACTGTGGCTGTAGACAGGACTGCATGTACTTGTGATGACTTTTATCGCTAAGACAAATCAGTCGAAATCTGAATTCAACAGGAAGCTGACAGAATCGTGAGTTAAAAGAAGATGCATGCAGAACCACATGAGCCAGAGAATTTTATGATGCATCAAGGCATATATCAATTTTGTATAAACACGACAACAGCATTTTATACAAAAGACAGGACAACCTTTATGTCTATTCCATAAATGCTTGAAAAACAAGTTATTCAATCCTAGCTCCATTGATAGATCTGACAAGTCTCTCTTGGAAAAGACACTATATAAATTTGTAATTACAACTTCAACACCGTTTGCCTTTCCCAGCTCAGCAAAATATAACTGTGATTCAAACTATATACATAATGCTAAATAAAATAAAAATAAGGATCAACATGTAAACTGTTAACTAGAAACTCAGTCCAAGTAGAACTCAATTAAGTATTCACTTATACGAAGCACCAGCAAATAACAAAATATTTACCCCACTAAATCATTCAACAGTTTTATTTAGCATCCATAAAGACCCTCCAACCTAAGTAATGGTCTGTTCGAACATGGCTGGAAACTAACAGTTAATGATAACAAAATTGGTAGCATGTCATTATTTTGTATCCAACTAAATTAGTAGCATGTAATTATTCTGTATCCGTTATATAGACTGTTCGTGCCATTCGTCGCTATCCGTACATGTGCTAGAAAGCTTTGTAGTGCGTGAGTCCAAAGAAAAGCTGTCGTCAACACAGATCGTTACAATATGATGACCTGGAATCATCGCCAGCCCCAGAATTCTTGGCTCCTCTTTACATTCCAAACCTAAAATCAGAAATCAACAAGTATTAATATTCTGTTAACTCTTTGAACCCGAGATCCCGCTATTGCGGGATGACCTTATAATCGTAATCCCCGGATTCCCGCAATAGCGGGATGAGCGTATAAATATATATTCATAAAAATATAATTTATTTTTTTAAATTTTTTTTAGATACATGCATACATTAAATACATGCATACATACATACATACATACATACATACATACATACATACATACATACATACATATATACATGCATGCATACATATATACATACGTACGTACATACGTACATGCACACATCCATACATACATACATATATATATATACATATATATTCATACACATGTCCATACATACATAATTATATACATATATGCATACACATAAATACATACACATATACACATGCATACATACATACATACACCCATGCATGTACATACATGCATACATACATACACATATATACATATACACATGCATACACATACGTACATACATACATACATACATATATATATATATACATACACACATACATACATGCTTATATACATGCATACATACACACATACATTCACATACATGCATACATACATACGCACATACATACATACATGCATGCATACATTGATACATACTTACATACTTATATACATACATACATACATATATGCATACATACATACATGCATACATACATACACATACATGAATACACACATAAATACATACATACATGCTCAGGGAGCCAGGGTCAGCAGATTGTATGTACAGGCAGCCAGGGTTCAAAGGGTTAATATAAAACAATAGTGACAAGCTAATAAATACATGTCATTTTCTCCAATCAGGAAATAACTTATAGTGTTAAAGGTTTCACATTTCAGCTTCTTAAAGTATATTACGCTTTTTAAAATAGAAAGGATTGTCAGAAAATATCATTTTTTTAATTTCTTAATTACGTCTCAACTGTTGAGAAACTTGTAGCTTTTGAAATGGCAAAACTTCCAGCAAGACTAAAAAGAACATAATCAGTGGCGGTGTCAGGATTTCAGTTTTGGGGGGGGCTGAACCTACGGGGAGAAAATTTTCCATTTTTAGTCACCAAAATTTATGGCGACCTTTTTGCCTAAATTTCTGATGACCTTTTTGCCTAAATTTCTGACGACCTTTTTTTCAGTCATTTCGTCAAAATCTTGCTAAATGGTCCTTTTTCATTCTGTCAAACTGTCTGACAAACCTTGTGCATACATTTCAGTTTTTAGGGGGGGCTAATCAAGCAAATATTTCAGTGTTACAAGGAAAAAAGGATGGCCTTTTTTAGGGGGGGGATTAGCCCCCTAGCGCCGCTACTGAACAACTTCAAAGCATTACTTTGCCTTTTATGGCTGGCTGTCACAAGCTCAATTTGACCAAAAAATCTTTGAAGTTGCTCAACACCACAATAAACCTGCATCAGAGATCTGCTTTTTAACCAGTTAACCTTTTTAACTATATTATTACATTTACATTTACTATGGTGCTAACAGAGGCAACAGAGGGGGTAAGGATAGCGGGGAAAATACTGAATAATTTGAGGTACGCTGATGATACGACATTATTGGCGGGTAAGAAGGACGACCTGGCCGAGTTAATAAGAAGAGTCAGGATGGAAAGCGAAAAGGCGGGACTATACTTCAATGTAAAGAAAACAAAAGTTATGACAACTGCAACATGGGAAAACTTTGAGGTGGATGGAGAAACGATAGAGGTAGTATCGAGCTTCACATTCCTGGGATCTATGTTAGAGAAGGAGGGAAGATGTGATATGGAAATAAGGCGGAGGGTAACAATGGGAAAAACGGCAATGAACAGTCTGGGAAATATTTGGAAGGATAAATATGTGAGCAGGGAAACAAAGAAAAGACTGGTAAGAGCACTGATCTTCCCGGTCGTCCTATATGGATGCGAAACATGGACAAAGACACTGGATATGGAAAAGAAAATCAACGCGTGCGAGATGTGGATTTGGAGAAAAATGTTAAGGATTTCATGGACGGAGAAGAGAACTAACGAATAGGTGTGTGAGGAGCTCGGAATAGAGAGAGATGAGACACTACAGCAAACAGCGACTTGGAGGAAATTGAGCTACTTCGGCCATGTGATGAGATCTAACGGTTTGGAGAAGGAGCTGATGACGGCATGCGGTGAGGGAAGGAGGAGACGCGGAAGACCAAGGAAGAGATGGTTGGATGAGGTACAGGAAAAGTCTGGCATGAACTTGGAGGAGCTGAGAGAGGCAACAAGAGAGAGGGGACACTGGAGAGGATACATCAAGAATATCGCCAGAGCTCCAAGAGCTGACGGCACCAGGTGACCAGGTGATGGTGCTAACCATCAACTTTATCCTGTTCATTTTACATTCTCCCTAGGAACAGGTTGCAAGTGGCAAATGTTGTGACATGCATGTTTCCCATAATTTCAACGTTTACAGTTAAAACTACTATCGTACCTGGCTCATGTAGATATTCCTGGCATGATCCCAAAATAATGTTTCGATCTTTATCCGTGCAGACGAAAATTCCTACAGAGCAATTTCATTATCAGACTGAAGATCAGACAAAAGCAAAGCCATTTTTAGTTTTGTAAGTGCAGTACACATGTACATTGTACACCAAAATATGAATAGTCAACCCACAACTGTAGATGTGACAATGAAATTAGTCAAGATGGCCATCAGTGAATTCACTGGAAAATGTTATTTGATCTTGAGAATGGGCTTAAGCACATGGTGCTATGATTTTATTGTATTGCAATCATCAGTGGCATGTCCTTTTTCATAGTACTACCAATTCAATTACTTTGCAAATTGTCCTGCTCTTAGCCTTGCTAAGCCAGCTGGGTCAAAGACCATGGTTCATGCATTGATGGATTTTTCTTAGTTTACCCTGAAATAATGCTCAACCAACCACTAGAAAATCCTCATAAACATTTGAAATCATCGCCTCATCTTTGGATTGCCGATCCATCTTTCTGGAATAAGTTACCTAATAGTCTCCGTAATGAACTTCTTTGTCTTTCTGTTTTGCCCCTTTTCTGCAAGCATTTGAAAACCATTCTTTTTGATTGTGGTCTGGTATGAGGTCGGGAGTGCCTCTGAGGAGTTTCTCTTGAAGTGGCGCTATATAAATCTACGATTACAATTGCCAATAAGTCATGAATGCTTCAGTGCCTTGACAGAAGCATTTCACAGACAATATTGATATTCTACTGCAAGATATATCTACATGCATCATACACTGGTAGCACTCAACAAATAATAGTCTATTATAATTATCTACAGCAATAAATAGTAGCAGAAATATATTTCACATTGTAAAGACTTCAAATGGCTAACATATCACAACTTATTTACATGAGATGCAGATGTCACATAAGCTATAACAATCATTTGCTGCCAAAGTTCGGGGGCGTGAGAATAGGTTTTTCTACTAATTCTTGGAGCTAACGACTTAAACGGTCCAAAAACGTACTAGAGAGATGAAATCATGGTCATCTTTTCTAGACAATTCAAAGTCATGTGGTTCTGGGCATATAGCACACAGCCTGTGCACAACATGTGGAAACAGACCCCCGAGCCCTGCAAGAGTCTGATGTCTGCTTCGTCCATAATACAGTACAGATAAAATTACTCAGATCTAAAAGATGGGTTAAAAGAAAATTAGAAAAAAGCAGCATCAAGGCTTTAACAGACAAAAATTCACCTATAAGTGTTCGCCCATCTGTCATTTGAACTTTAAGATTTTTGTTCAGCCATTTCTCCAGCTTCTTCCTTCCTTCCACTTTCTCGCCATTATGAACCTAAATGAAAACAATCGTTCAAAACATATAACAATCAAATTAACTTGACTGTGGAAATCAATTGTCTTGTGCTTATTTTGAAGTAAAATATAATGGCAGTGTCTGCAGAAGTACAGATTCATCAGTGTTCTTTTTAGAACTATACAAATACTAGCAATTAAAACCTTCAGATGCACTTCCTTCGAAAAGCAGCTAAAAACTCGTCTTTTCTCTTAAAAGCTTTTAACCACTTGGAATGCCAACTTGATATTTCCGTGGCAGCTGACCATTCACACCTCATATTGAGGGCTGACAAGCAAAGGTAAACATAACTGAGAGAGTTATGCACTTTTGCTTCTGAGCCCTCGATATTCAAATTTCAGTGTGACCATGTGCATGTTACAAATTTAGGTAAAAGTGCATTTTAGCGTATTTTATTATTTCGAAATCGATATGGTGCATTTTAGCGTATTTTATTATTTAGCGTATGTATTTACATATTTCGTTGATGAAAAAAGTTACAAACAGACAAAATTGAGTGATATTGAAAGCTGGATTGGTGAAACTTCTTGGTGAAATAGAAGCTGAATTGATGAGAAAACACTTGAGAAATGGAAGGTGGATTAAGGTATCTAATGGCTGACATAGCAGCTGGATGGACAAAAATAACGCTCGAGAAATGGAAACGGAACTAATGAAAAGATTGCTTGAGAAATAGAAGTTGGATTGATGAAAATTATTTCCCTTAAATAGAAGCGGGTTGCTGAAAGGATACTTAATTAAATGAGAGCTTGGCTGATGACAAATAATTGTTATTTAAATAGAATCAGGATTGATGAAAAAAATTGTTGCTCCAACAGAAGCTGGATTGACGAAAGTGATACATACCAAGGTAGAAGACGGATTGATGAAAATACCTGCGGAAGTTCGAAAACGCACCCAAACAATAAAATACGCTATTTATTTTTAGCTAAGCGGTTTCGAATAAAATACGCTAAAATGCACTTTTACCCAAATTTAATTATAAATAATAATGATCATAAGTTGTAGTATCCTACAAGAAATAATAATTAGAGCTCAGATACCCAGATACCTACGGCACCCTTGACCGGAAACAATTCTAATACTTTAAAATCTGAAGACCTCGTTTTAGTGCACCAATGTTGTGCTGTCGACTCATACCAACGCGGAAATTTTACATACCTACTTTTTCTTGGGATGCTACACGTAGCGCTTGTCTGTTGGGGTGGGGAGAATCGTACTTAAATCGTGAACAGCTCAACATAATATATAGGCGCGTTTGAATACTTACTTTGTGATCTATAAGCAGGTATTAAAATTGTTACTTTCAGAGCAAATGAGTTAGTCCAGACATTTGCCAAGATTTTTCTGAGGGTGGAATTTCATTCCTGGGGAAACTGGATAAACACTGGATATCCTATTGTGGAGGCCACAACCGGCTGCCTGGAGACCAAAAAAGGACGCAGGTCTGCAAGACTATTGTGCAAACATGTTGATGCCTGGGGTAACGCAAGTTAATGTATCATGACGAGGTTTTTCGCAATGTATTCCCTACAGATCAGTACAGAATACTATTTTGGTGTATGTTTATTGGAGAAATTTTGAATAATAATTTTACCACAGTGTCCTCCATGTCCTCCATGATAAAGGTGCAATATATTGAAGATGCTATAACAAATGACGTCACGCCAAAGTTTATTTTATTTTGTAATTTTTATTTATGTGGCTTTTATTTTAGAATTTAATAAGTTCCTTGATTTAATTATAATATATATAACTTTTGTAAGATTTTCAAATATCTGGTCTAAACTCTAATCTAATTTGGTCAAACGCCATGATAAAAGCTCATGGCATCAACCGCAACCGGTCACAACCATCGAACTGAATGGTGACAAATTAACGTAGCCTATAATTAGGCCTATATGCAGTTGAAACAAAAAATTTATTCACAAGAACACAGATCACAGAAAACAAATCTTAATTGCTAATAGAACAGTCTGCAAAGCACGTATATCCAGCGGGGGCCATGGAATCCGATCTCGGTTCCTCTCGCTCTCCACACCAGTGCCATACACTGTGTTATCCAATTAATGGTCACGATTAGCGACTACCGATGGACTATATAGAGGTATAGTAGGCTATAGACTCGTAGCAAGATCCTTGGGCTCTGCCCCTCGTCGATCTGATCTGCCCGAGTCCTGAGTGACCTAAAAAGAGGCATATAGAACTCGGGCAGCGGTAGTGAATAAGCTAGCCCTGGCTATGTCGTGGTTAATATAATTATGTCTGGCACCTTTCTGGCTGCAAACGAGAGGATAGTCTAATAATTTTGTAGAAGTTATCCGTTACTCGACTTCCAAACAATCGTCGTTCGTACGTGTCAAATGATTACACGAAAGTAACTGCGCCCACTACACGGTTAATATTACCAGGTCTGGTGCAAGAGGAAAAGCGTGTATTTATTACAGACTTTAACGCATTCAAAACTACTCTTCTTTTCACTATATTAATCTCTGAAGGTAAGTAGTTTTTAAAAGTTTATTTCACTCATTCAAATTAATTTGCATTATATTATTCACCTGCTTATTATTAAGCGTGGCTTTAAGACACGCTGTGTGTGCCCGAAAGGCATGGACCCAAATCTAGAATTCAGATTCCCTAAAAGCGATTGAACTGTAACGTAAATCGAATCGCTGAAAGCAGTTTCCCACCAAACGTTTGATTCCCGAAACTTAATGCGGATCGCGAAACCTGTACCCTCGAATGTGAATAGAATGCGGCGCATAGATGATGCGTCTCCAGAAGTAGGCCTCTGTATCGTAGTGGGGTCAATCCCATTTCTCGAAACCCGATTCCCAAAGCGCTGTAAATACACAATCTTGAGCCCGATTTTCCGAAAATGATTTAACAGAAAGTGGTCCAATTCCTGAAAACTATTCAGAGTTAAGTTAAATACATGGCATAAGTAATGGTCCTGTTAGTGCTGTTTTAATCAAACAGGGTAAAATTTAATTGATTGAAAATTTTGGTGATTAATCAATTAATTGATCATTGAAAGCCACAGCCCTAATGTAAAGTACTTCAGAACATCCATCATCTTGACAGTTTTATCGCACAAAATGAAGACCTGTGAGAGATAATATATTTCTATATATGATTAAAGAAATGTATAACTTGGTGTACATGTAACATGATTATCATGTAATTATTTTATTTGTATTTTTTCAGAATTTAGAGATGCCTCCAAAGAAGAAGCAGGAAGAGGAAAAGCCAATTCTGATTGGTCGACTAGGAACCAATCTCAAATGTGGAATTGTTGGCATTCCGAATGTAGGGTAAAGTTCATTTTGGAACGGTTATCTTCGGGTTAATTGAGGTGATCAAACTTCCACAATGGCAATTCTGCTGATTTATTGAAAAGCAGATGTCTGATATTCACTGGACGGGCATCAATGAATTTATCTCTTGTAATGGCTCTTTTTAAGGCCACAGAAGTTAACTGTTAATTAATGAGTTAATCGTTAATTAATTTGAACGATTAAATTAATTTTTTTATTATTTGAACTGCTCTGTGTAGACCTGCCACTCCAGTTCTGTTTGAAGGGCTTTTTGACTCGGCCAGTTACATTGTCAGCATAGCATGCTGTTCACTTGAGCTTATCTGTGTTTACATGCTAATTTGCTCACATAAATAGTTGAAGGAAGATGTTTTAATTGAAAAACATAAGCAAGATATGCTTTTAAAAGATAAACATTGAATAATGTTAATTTTTTGGCATTAGCTATTGGGCAAATATATTTAGTCAAAGTTAAGTATTAATTATTAATTCACAAGAAAAATGCACCTCTCTGGCATATACTTATAATATATATGAAGAGAAATGTCCTGAAGTAAGCTTTTTGTTGTTCAAAATAAATAGACGCAATTTCGTTTTGGTAGCTGACATTGCTTATGCTATGAACTGGTTTCATTTTGGTAGTTGTCGCTGCATTATGTGCTAAGAACATGGTCACCCATTGATTGGCAGCTTAAAAACCATTTTGAAAATAAACAGTTTGTTTTCAAATGAAACTTTTAAGATTTCAAAGATGCATTATGGAGGTAATTCCTTTGTGACTTGCGATTAGATCACTCCGTTCTGTTGCGTCTTTTACGATCTTCTCAGTAATTGCAAAATTGTTGCTGGATTGACCAACTTTAGTTCACACATAAGCCGATAAAGTTATTTTCAGCACAGGTTATTATTGAGGTATAAAATATGGACAAAGTTACATAGTAATTTACATTGCTGATAATTTTGATTGTTTTTATTCACGTCAACTAATAATGGTCAAATTCATCAAAACGGCCTCAATGCGAAGGAGTTAATTGTACTGAATACAGTGAATAGTTACTATAAAATTTTATAGCATCTGTTACAGACGGATTAGATGGAGTTTCCGAAATTGAGAGAATGTGTAAAATCTGTATTCACTGTCAAAATGCCTTAATGAGATGAATTAGCATGCATTAAAAATGTGATAAATCAGCAATTTTAATTTTAATTAATCTTTCTATTTTTTAACTTTGTATGTTTGCAGGAAGTCAACTTTCTTTAATGTCCTTACGAAAAGTCAGGCATCTGCTGAAAACTTCCCCTTCTGCACAATTGATCCAAATGAAAGTAAGCATTTGACATCAACTATGGCATGATCTGTTGAAATGATGTCACACACTTTTAAACAAGGGAAACATTTGATTAGCTGCCTATGAGAGAAATTGTTTTTGCAGATCTGTTCATTTTATAGTTTAAACTGAATGAAAGCTTGATTAGGTAAGACAATGTGAGGTAGTCAGTTATTTATGTAGTGCATGTTTTGATCTTACGGGTCTCCAGTCGCAATGTTTAAACTCAGTCTCTACTCCCCGGACCTATCATTTTCAACTAGGTCGTGTGATTATCTTTCTCGGGTCATACCTAAAACATGAGGTGTAGCATGATATTTTGGTCGCTGGACTGAAATTTTTGAACTACCTCCTTTATGTTTATCTCTCTAAGTTTCTTAGTTGTAGGGCCGTCCATCTGCAATGAGCTCCCTTCAAAGATCTATGTGCTTATTACATCTGACCAATCCAACTTTATTTCAGAAATCTCAAGTCTTTTTTCTTTAGGCATGGCTGGACTGAGAGAGTGCTTCTGAGTAGCTTTTTGAAGGGGCGCTACACAAGTTCATAGAATAATGAATGAATGAATGAATGTTTGTTTGTTCTGCTGAGTTGCTTATGTAATTTCTTTTTCCACCACAGTAGTCTACTCTCATCCTCTGCGCATGCACCAGCATAGTGTAATTTGAATCTCGACTGTAGTATTTGTAATTTTCCACCACCCCCACCTCCTAGGTAACGTGGATCAATCTCTCTAACACCGTGCTTGATAAGACATTGTTAATTGCAAGGTCCTGTAGTTCAGATGCTGTACAGACTCTTGGGTTAAAAGTTCTGAGGACTGGAATGCATTATGTCACAGGCTGCATGTCTCCCCAAACTCACAGAATACAATTCTATGTAAATTGTACTGGTTATTGATTGATTCCTATTTGGGCTTAGTTGAAGAGGGATCTTTAGCCTGCAGGCTTAAGATTATTGTCCTGTGTTACTTTAAGAATTATAATATTTAATTTATATTCTGTGCCCATGTGCATGATCATGCAGTCATATGGCAGGTGGTACTGGTCATGTACTCTGGTGGACACAAGGGACAGGAAGAGATGGAGGAAGCTCGTCCATGATGCGACCAACCCTCGGATCGAGGATGGTTGACGACAAGACAAGACTGGTCATGTTGAGCTAAACTGTCTATTTTACATATATGTATCTTTTAATGAAAAATTGTTACATATGTCGTTGCATATTACAGGTAGGGTACCTGTTCCAGATCCACGATTTGACTTCCTCTGTGACTACTTTAAACCGCTCAGGTAATACGACTTGCATTACAGCTTGCAGTTTATAAACCTGTAATGTGTTATGCAAATTTATTAGTTTATGATCAAGGATAGTTCAAAATGTTTCAATAAATTATTATTATTCTTTTATGTAGAGTTATTAGTTTCCACAATTACAGCTTGTTCATTCGTGTAAAGATTTGCTACTCCTGCTCTAAAAATCCTTCAGCATGACATGTATTTTTTCAGTCACTGTTGGTTTAGAAACTGTAATGGCCCTACAGTTTTGTTAAGCAATCAGATGTGGAGGTGTGATAAAATCCTTGGTATTATGAAAAGTGACAAACATGTCTCTGGATGCTAATCAATATGGAATTAAAGTTTCTGTAAAAAAGTTTCTGTAAAAAAGTTTCTGTAAAAGTTATGTTAATTTGTTATGATTAATTACGTTAAGCTAAATAAAAGGTTCAGTAGCTTGTTAGTAAGTGAACTTTCTAAAATCTATTTGTCATCAAATCTAAGATCTTTGCAATACTTGCTGGTAAGATGAAATTATGTGTTTTCTATTGTCATTTTTAGTAAGGTCCCATCCTTTCTGAATGTTGTTGACATTGCGGGTCTTGTCAAGGGAGCTCACGAGGGTCAGGGCCTCGGAAATGCCTTCCTCTCGCACATCAGGGCATGTGATGCCATCTTTCACATGTGCAGTAAGTTATTTGGCTAAAAATGATTTATCCTTATGTTTGTTCTTCATAGTAAGTGATTAAGAATTCAGTCTGTACCAATTTAAACCTTTCTGGACTGTAGTGGGAAATAGTGGTGTTGCGGTATGTTCAGTGTCCTGTAGCCAGAGGGTCGCAGGTTTGTGACCACTTCAATACAGTGCATAGTAACCCAGGACAAGTTTCTTACCTGCAGTTATCTGAGAGGAAAGCAACAGGGAACTACATCACTCATCTCATCCCCAGGTTGCATATGAGACAATGGACAGGCAGATAAATCATCATTTTCATCACAATATGTAGGAACCAATATAGGCCTTCCTAGACTGCGTGGGAAATGAATAAGTACATTAATGCCAAAGATCTATGTTCTCTAGAGAAAGTAATTGTCTTTAGCTTGGAACTCGGTCATTTCGGTTTTGAGATGCTTTGAATTTTAATGTGAGGCACTATGAAGTTTAGACTGAAGTGTGTGCCCAATTGCTTGTAGATGCAGTGAAACTGAGAGAGATTGAGCCAAGTCAGTTCTTAGTTAGGTGACAGCGGAATGCCACATATGCTTTGTCCCATTCAACATCTAGTTTTTTATATTTAGCAAAACGAATGCAGCCACATTCTGAAGCTAAAAAAGGTCTTTTTATTCGACTGGTGAGACTGATCTGTATGTATCATATGTAGGTGATACGATAGTGTAATGGTGGCACTAAATCATAAGTTATAATTAAGATAATACAGAGTAGGATAAAGAAAGAGACAGACAGACGGACAGACAGAGACAGAGAGCAAGAGAGAGACAGACAGACTGACTAACTGACTACAGGCCAACTACACATAGAGAGAGTAAGGAGATGATTGGATAAGCAACAGACTGGTCAGCATCCAATCAGATGAAAACACACAGGGGGAGAAGCTGCCGAGGTGTAGAAGAGAGAGTCAGTCCGCAGTGACCAGTCGAGATTCAGTCAGCAAAGAGGCAAGAGTTCAGACAGTTGAGAGAGTCGGCCGAAGGCCGAGGCTTAGGCCAAGGCTGGATGCCGCATTGCCGTACACATAGGAGATGCAGCGATCAGCCAGAAATAAGATAATCGATCGAGAAAGTTTGTAGCTGAGGTCAGTCAAGTAGGTCGAGTGTTTTGTCTAAACTCGTTACCATCATCAATTACTGTCTGCGTCGTGAATGTCAAGTATGTCGTCATCTGGAGATCAAGAATTAAATCAATAAACGTTCATCAACCGAAAGAGCTATTGTTCCCTTGTCTCATCTGGTCGATAACCTGTACTAGTCAGACGACCAGCAAAGACTCTACAATAGTCTTTGGAGCTTCTGTCATCTAGAGGTATGTAAGGAAGCATGTTGCATAATTTACCCTTCTGGTGTTAATGGGCTTCTACCTGCAGTTGAATGACTAGGACTTTCTATGTCATCTGATCAGTGAAAGTCTCTGTTACTGAAGGAATTTTCGAAGACGATGAAGTGACGCATGTCGAAGGCGACGTCAACCCAGTCCGTGACATGGAGATCATCCACGAGGAACTGCGACTAAAGGATGCGGAATACCTAGAGAAGAACCTGGATCACTTAGAAAGGACGGTTGTCCGTGGTGCTGACAAGACAAAGAAGGCAGAATATGTAAGTACTCGAGTTAGGCAAGAGGGACAAAGTGGTCGATGATAATAGTGACAACAATGATGATTTAACCACTGTAATGGTGGTGAAGATGAAGAAGAAGAAGATGATAATGGCAGCAAGTGATATTATGTATTATTTGGTATATCAAATTAAATGAGGTAGTTGTGATGTTGGTTCGATGAATGTCACGTCAGGGTGTCAATACTGCCTCAGCGTTTGACTATTTCTCAATTTAAATTGGATGGTTTGATTAGTTGTCATATAACTTGATTATATGCTCAAAATGTACTTCTGGCCATGATGAAGTCAAGTGAGCTCATGAGTTGTTCCCTTAAAGAGGCGCTATATAAATTTATGAATGATTGATGATTGTGATAATGTTGTAAAAGCTGACGATGATCAATGTGTTTGATTAACCGTTGGCTTGTCTCTGGTGCAAGGTTGCAACATCAGAAAATTGCTTTGTATGTCACAGGCACAAAACTACAACATTATAGATGCACTTACCGTACTATATTTTAAAGTAGTTGAAAGTTAGGGGACCAGAATTCATCCTGTGGAAATAAGTTTAAGTTTGTCAATGGGTTCAATTTAAATAGGCTACTATTTTTCATATTGGTTATTTGTGCACATGTGAGGTAGTTGTGGATATATTCCCTTGCTGCATAATCAGACAGCATGCATGGAATTTTCAACTTAAGAGAATGCTGGTAGATGTGGCGATTAGAACCATGGTGTTTATGATAATGAAGAGAAACACAATGATGTGGTGGTGATGGTGATGGTGATGATGTCCTGCATGTATTTTCATTTTTAAATGTAGGATGTCTTGAAAAAAGTCCATACTATTATGGTTGAGGAGAAACGACCAGTCAGGTTCGGAACATGGGATGCCAAAGAGGTAAGTCTTACAGTGATGCATTGCACTTTCAGGGACGAAAACTTAAACAGCTAAGGTGGGGGATTCTTAACGCCCTGTAGAAGTCGGCATCACTAAAACTTTTCAGTGGTATGTTATGTGAACAGTTTGATGATAGCATTAAAGTTAACTTTTACGTACTTGTTAACACATGCATTTATTGCATGAGTTCCTTCTGATACATTCTTGTGGGCAGTGGCGTCAGTGCACGCCTTGTAATGTAAAATGCGCAAGTTCAGGCCTTCTGTAACACTTTTCCGAGGTGATAAGCAAGTTTTTTAATTAGTTTTAATTAATTAGTTTTTTTCATTTTTATGCCTTTTTTTGTTTGGCTGATGGCTTGGCTTTCTTCCATTTGGATTCCTGTGACTTGATTCATATTGGAATTTAAAATTAATCTGGAAAAAGTTAAAGACTGTAAAACAATCCTCACCTTGGGGTAGTCTTCAATGGCATCTGCAAAATTACAAAATGAGCGTATTTTTCGCGTGCTTCTACTGTACTGTGTACAAGCAGCTGAAGCCATTTCATGCAATTGTGGTCATGTAATGTGTATACAGTGGTGGTTTATATGTATTTATTAGTATACAGTATACTATATAATATATAAATTATATATATATATAAATATTATATATAATATATATATAAGTTGATACTATATAATACTGCAAATGACACTTTTTTCTTCATTAATATATTAACAGAACTGCATGTCATGACATCATGCTAATATTTTGTGTCACAGGTAGAGGAATTAAACAAGCATATGTTTATCACATCTAAGCCAATGATCTATCTGGTCAACATGTCGGAGAAGGATTATATCCGCAAAAAGAATAAATGGTAAGCACTCGGATTCTGTTCCTATGAAACTTTCATATCTCATAAAAGATTTGCAACTGCCTTGTCTTGCCCAGTTCTGCAAACTGTCACCATTGCCTAGCAAACTTGCATTCAGCCAACCATCCGATTTTATTGATAGTCTTAAATGTCTGGTACTGCACGAGTTATTGTTCTAGTGGTCAGCATGCAGACTTATCAATCTGATCATCTTTGTCATATACCTAAATCAAGAACTGTTCTTGGTGAACAAGCTTTTTTGGTTTCTGGACCTAGTTTTTGAACTCTCTCCCTGCTCTGTTGCTTGTGTTATTTTGTTCCCAGCTTTAAACTTACCTCTTTCAAATTACTTATCGACAATTACGATCCAGAGATTGAGGTTTGAACTTTGAAACCCATGCCAGAACAGAATAGTGATTGAATATTTGAATCTTTGTCTGATTTTTCGGATTGTTAGGTGTCACTTCATTTGGCAACCTGTACAACCAACTGCCGTTGCAAATGCACACATAATATCTGAGCAGCGTAGATATGAATATGCAGTTCTTCGTCTTTATTTTGACTGTAATCGCATGTTTATGTAATGCCTCCAAGAGAAGGCTATCAGAGACACCAGGTGACTCATCAGAGATGTTTAGGTGGTTGTATTTGTCGCTGTGAGTATCGCAGAATTGAGGGTTAAGCAAGCCACAAGGTTTCACAGTTTTGTGCAGATGCTCTGGTTGACCAGTGATTGAAACATGTTGCCTACTTACCTAGTAATATGTCTTTGTGTTCCATCTTGCCTTCATTTCATTGGCTGTGTGATCCTTGGTAATCGGCGGTCGAGTCAGAAGTGCAGTCGAAGAGCGTTTACTGATAAAGCACTACCGAAGAATTTCATCCAGAAGTGTTGCCATTGCTGGCCCTGTAAATATTGTATATTATAAGTCGTCTTTTAAAAATCAGAAGTGAGCCAATCAGTCTGTCACCTTCCTTATTCCACAGTTGCTCATATCATGGGCATACCCCCCTGCTCATTCAGCACTGCTAATTAGTTCGACCTTGAAGTTGCAGTTTACAAATTTTCAGCCATGTTCTGTTCTTATAATAATTATGGAGCGGGCATGCAGCATTGTTAACATTCAGCATAATAATAATATGCAGCATCATTAATATGCAACATCATTAATATGCAGCATCATTAATATGCAGCATCATTAATATGCAACATCATTAATATGCAACATCATTAATATGCAGCATCATTAATATGCAGCACTTATTTTCTTTGTTCTCACTGAATTCAGTCTGTGTTGAAGGCTGCCAAAGATCAAGGAATGGATCGATCATCACGATCCAGGCAGCGTGATCATACCGTTCAGTGGAAGTCTTGAACTGAAGTTGATGGACATGTCAGCTGAGGAGAAGGAGGCGTACCTTAAGGAGCAGCTGACAACAAGGTGAGTAAAGATAGCGGCAGATATTCTAAAGGTTTTGTTACACTCAAGACTCATTACAATGCGGCGCCGTCTTTGGAGCTAAACGTATATCGATAACTGCCTTGTTGTGTTATGATAAGATCATTCGTGCTGATTTGAATTTAATTCAAAATCTACATTCTGATTTGCTTTATATAAGAATTTGTTTTATAGTGTTGCATGAAAGGAGGAGGGTGAAGCTTACGATCTTTGTAAATCAAAAAATGTTGTTAAATTGAACTACCGATTTAGTTCGTGTTATGCAGAATTCCTTGTGTAATTGAGGACCTGAGGAATTAAGAGAGTACAGAGATCATGCTAAAGTCAAGCAGATTTTGGATGAACATTGAAAATTCAGAGATTAAGGAAATTAAGGAACTAGAGCAGGCTAATGAGTTTTGAAGCATTTGTAAGATAATTTAACTTTTTCTTTACAGTTCGTTAGAGAAAATTGTTGTAACTGGGTATCGAACGCTTCATCTGATGTATTTTTTTACGGTTGGGCCAGACGAAGTTCGCGCCTGGACCATCCAAGTACGTCTCTTCCCAGCGCCCAAACGACGAGAACTCTTATTGCATGAGTTCCTTTCTAATGCGTTTATTTTCCTGTGTTGCTGTTTTGCGTGTGCTTAACCATTTTGAATGATTACTCACTTGTTTAGCTGATGTTATCATAATTTCCCTGGTTTTGTACTTGTTTTGTTATTGCACTTCTTCAGAGATCATTTTGCTTGATGTACAGCAGAAGATGTGATGGATAGCTTCACTGTTTGTTTACTTTGAACATTGTACTGCTGCAGGAACTCATTCAACTGGTGTCAATGCGCGTGAAAGGATTAAGTTTCTTGATGAAGCTGCCAGACACTTTGTGCAATGATACTTGTAATTGAAGTGTGGTCGAGAAACTGCAGTGTGTCATTTAACTGTGGCCTTTTAAATTAGACGGTCATAAAGACTGCATCAAGTTGGAATAAGCTACGGAAGCAGGTCATGGATATGAATTTTGAGTGAACAGATGGTTTCAAGGTAGAGAAGTGAAGCCTGATCCCCTAAGCTGGTTTAAATGGCATGAAGATAGAGTTCGTGTAATATTCTGCATGGAATCATAGGACAATGAAAGTCTGCTAAATTGCATTTGATTTGCTTTGTTTTAATCTCGACATTGTTAGGCATTGTGGTTTGATCACCTGCCCATTATACTTGCACTTCTCCTTGTGTGGTTGCAGCTCTTTGGATAAAATCATTTTAAATGGTTATAACTCTCTCGGACTAATGTACTTTTTCACGGCTGGTGAGGATGAAGTTAAAGCCTGGACAATACAAGTAGGTCGCACCACATCAACAATTGAGCTAAGAATTGTCCTTCACTGGTCTTTGTATCTCGTGATTGTTCATGGTCCATATGGTTTGTGATAGATGTTCACTGCTGCTGTTCCTAAGCTGACAGATTTTTTGCTATTACTGTTTTATCTCCTAATATTTCCTGCATGATGTATTGTATCTTAACAATATTATTTTTGTACATTAAATCTGTTTTGTGGCTATGATTTACAATTCTGTAAATTTATTTTTTGTCTTGCTTGATGTGCTGTTTGGTTCATTTCGTACTGATCAGACTTTTTAACTATAGATGCAATTTTGCTTTTTAACCTTTAGTCGAGCAGTTTAACCATTAACGTTGCAGTTGAATTAAATAAGAATTTATCAGAGAAATGTAGGTAGGTTATTTGAAAAGGTGGACACAGACAGAGGAGTTGGAAAATGGTAGAACAAGTAGGATAGGTGGGTGGAAAGAGGGATGGGATCAAGATTGTGTCCAATTGTTTGATTGTATAATCAGATAATGGCAGTTTGAATACTTGTGTATGGTTTTTAGAATTAGTTTAGTTTCAGCATTGACTGACGCTAGCATATTTTTAGTTGGTGCTAAAGAAGTTCTAGATTATTGTTAATTATAGCACATAGGTTATAGTTAATTATAAAGGGTTCTACCACATAGATTATTGTTAATTATAATAGTGGGGATTCTAGCACACATCACCATTTTGATTCTGTGATTTCCTTTAGTGATTGATGTCCGATCCTAAAATAAGTTGCATTTCTTTGCTCAGAAAGCTACAAAGGCTCCACAGGCTGCTGGAAAGATCCACACGGATTTTGAGAAGGGTTTCATCATGGCTGAAGTCATGAAGTATGACGACTTCAAAGCAGAAGGCTCTGAAGTTGCAGTCAAGGTATGAATAATTTAACCCAAAGTTGCAGCTGAAGCGTTGTAATCTCCACTTGAAGATAACTTGTGAAAACGTTTTTATTTACATTCTGTCATAAATTTACTTGCATCTAAAAATAAACTGGGGAGGGCTAAAAATGCCACTACTTCTTGTTAACAAAAGATAATTTCAATGTTACACAACCTGAATTTCACTCAGGTTGTGTATTCTTTAGAAAGTGTATTATTGTGTACCTAATTAAAATGCCTATTTATTTGATGTATCATGCCCAATTATAATTCAACGATAATATGGCCTTTTAAGAATAGCGGGCAGTAGTTTAACAGTGGCATTTATAAATCTAGCTTGTCATGCTTGTACATACGATGAATGTACAAGAGTGGATAGTATGTTTTTTATGTTGTGAGAGTATATAACACATGCCTGGGATGTATTGTCGTTGTGTAGCCTATGCATGCAGATGTTCAAGCTGAATTGATTGGTCAATGGTATCAGAAGTTTTTCTAAATTACAGTGTCAACCTCAAGTCCAGTTGCCTCATTTTACATGGTGTATGTATCTCACAACTTCCATGTAAGACGCACCGTTGTGAGACATAATCTCTTATCAGGCATATGAATTATTCAAAATTTATTTATAATTTCACACCTTCATGACACGTCATTATAGAACTACTTGGTATGACTTCAAATGGTAGCTTTACAAGGCGGTTTCAGTATATTTATATAACTGCTTTCAGAGCTTTACGAGTTGTCCATTTTGTCCATTTTGTTTGTCTTGTCTTTAACCATCCTCGATTCGAGGGTTGGTCGCTTCATGGACAGTTGGACACGCCTTCGCCACTTTTTCCTGTCCTCCGTCTCCTTACAGTATCCTCTCGAATGGTAGTTCCATCCACGCGATGATATTGGCGATCCATCCCATCCTCGGTCTTCCCCTTGCCCTTGCTCCCGAAATTGTACCCTGTATTATTTCCTTTTCCATGCAGCCCCCCTGTTTCCTCATCAAATGACCGAAGTAAATGAGTTTCTTTCTTTTTACCATTGTGTTTAGGCTGCTGGAAAGTACAAGCAAAAAGGTCGCGACTATGTCGTTGAAGATGGTGACATCATTCACTTCAAATTCAACGCGGGAGCTGGACTGACGACTGCAGCCGCAAAGAAGAAGTAACTCACCCCCACACCCCCATTTCGTGGGAAAACCACTCATTCGATCTTAGAAACACTGACTTGAGCCATCATCTTCTTCTCCTTCTCTTGCATTTCGACTCAACTGGTCTTCAACAGGCAGAGCAACAATTTCGTGAAAAATGTGCATGAAACAGACATCTATGGAAACTTTGGGGGATTTCTGCTTTGGGGATTTGGGGATTTATTATTCGGAGGGAATTGAACCCTGGCTTTCAAAAGATTATCCAGGCTACAGTTAGGGGTACGCAGTGTAAGATTTGTTGTTGGGCTGTGTAGACATTCTAGAAATTCCAGGTTTTCTTGTTGCTGGGTTGCTCTGTTGAAGTGGCACTAATTACCTGGATTTACAATTACCATTACCATACTATCATCAGTCACATGATCTTTGAATTTGCAGCTAGATATTTATTATCTTGCAACTCCATTTGTTAACGACTTTGCGCTTTATACAGTGGCATCGGGGAAAGTGTTAAATTGTGTCTGAAAAAGAGTCAGACAATGTTTTTAGCAAGTTCATGCTATGTAAGGGAAGCTTTAGAGTTTTAAGTGTTGGAATGACTTGTCTTGAAGTGAGATGTTCAGGTCAGATGTATTAGCCTTTTATGCTAAAAAGAACCTCATTTAATGTTTACAGTGCTAGTATTGCATTATTTTCCGATCCCAGATTGGATATAGGACATTGCAGTTTGTGTTGTTTCGCTTCATATTCGGCCCCTTGCGTCTAATTACAACGAAATAGAAAACGAAATTGTCTTTTCGTTCAATTCTGCTTTGTCCCACTGTGGAGTAGTTCATTAAGGACATCGTTAGAAGGAAAGAGGGAGGGGCTGTCAATAAATTACGTACACAGGAAGGGATCACTGGATTTAGGCAATTTGCATACGGATGCTTACGGCGGGGAGGGGTCTCAGCAGTGCTTAAAATGTAGAAAAAGAAGTGCCTGGACGCTCATCACTTCTCGAGGCTCTGCTGTCCAAATAGTTGGCAGACAGCGTTGAAATTTGAAAATAAGTGCCTGGACGTCGTCCGTGGCCGTCCAGCCACGCTTTAAGTCCTGGGTCTCGGCAATATGTATGTAGGCAAAATAAATTTTTAATTTCATTTATGACGTCCACATCATCAGCCTATGTACAACTTTATAGCATCATATGGTCGTCCGATGGCATTTGATTACATTATAATTAAATTCTGTTCAGAGTTGAACAGTAAACAATAACAGCTAACACATTTTAGCTAGCAAATGTGATGCTTAACAAAAATAAATAGTAGCCTAAAGCAATATAAATGTTTTATAGATGGTTTTAGCTACCATAATTAACTTTTGTAGGAGTGGCGTAAAGAAGCTTATTTTGTACGCATGGGGGTTCCACAAAATGCAGGAGTTTCAACAGGTTGTCGGATTTTTTGCGTATGTAATGTATGATCAATTAATTTAAGCCGTAATATATGGATGGTCCCACACTGACAATTCATACACTGGTAGATGCACTCAACCAAGGCCAATTAACCTACATAACAAGTTTTAATTTCTCCATGCTCCACAGAAGCCACCTTAATGAGGGCGCTAACCGTTCAAATACTGGCGCTGCATAAACTGAATTTCCTTGCAATCTCTAAACATGGAACTATTATCAGTCCCAGAGTTAGCAATGGACTCGCTGGACCGCCCACTTTATACTTGACTCCGCCCCATCATAAAGAGGCGGGGTCAACCGCCTTAGCTCCGCCCTCCTCTTGGCATCGCGGAGAACTCGAGAAATCGTCAGCGAAATGCGCCGTCGGTCTTTGTCGTCGTAATTGATCTGGTCTGATTGAGTCGGCGAGTTAAGGATTAACGCGATCTCGTGCGATTACGAGAATCATATATCACCGAACACTTTTGGTCACCATCAATCTACCACTGCGTCCATTATACGCCGAGAGAGCTGCGTGATCAGTAGCATATGTAATGCTGCTGTTGCATCTAGCACTCGTGTTCACGTCCATACACACAGACGCACACACACACACACACACACACCCACACACACACACACACACACACACACACACACAGAATCCAAAATACTATTATATGAGCCCTCAGGAATTAAAATATTTTCAGAAAAATGATCGATCTGGGACGACTAGCTAGAACTCGTCAAGATCATAAAATTATACTTGTTGCCAGGCTGAGATTGTGGTAATAACAATTTATATAGCCTACATGCTATCTGGAGTCTACCCGGACACAGAGTGTAAGCCGATGCAGGCCGATACATGCCATACATATTGTTACTGCCTTTCCTATTGTCTGGGAGATTTGTTCGAGTCCCTTGCAAATGAATTGAGGTCTTTGAGGTTTGGTGCACGAGCGCCCACATCAACTTAGAAACCAACGGGTTTAAACTTTAAAGAGATCACATTAGGCCATAGGCGTAAGTAGGTAATATATGAACCTGACGCTCCAGTGACGTCATCGGGGTCAAGGTCAAAGGTCAAAGGTCAAGGTCATCTTAATTAGGTCATCTTAATTAGGTCATCTTAATTAGGTCATCTTAATTAGGTCATCTTAATTAGGTCATCTTAATTAGGTCATCTTAATTAGGTCATCTTAATTAGGTCAATTAGATTATCTTAATCCTATTAATTATACTAATTAGCTATTATTAGTAATTAGTTAGCTATTATTAGCCATTATCTAACCCTAATTAGCACAACAAAGGATCTACTAACCCTAACTAGTACTACAATGAGCCACCAACACATATAGTTAGCTATTATTAGTAATTAGTTAGCTATTATTAGTAATTAGTTAGCTATTATTATGCATTAGTGACGACTAATTAGCACAACAAAGGAACTATCAGCCCTAAATAGCACTACAATGCTTCGAAAACCCATATAGTTAGCTATTATTAGTAATTAGTTACTTATTATTAGTAATTAGTTAGCTATTATTAGGCATTAGTAACGACTAATTAGCACAACAAAGGAACTATCAACCCTAAATAGCACTACAAAGCTTCGAAAACACATATAGTTAGCTATTATTAGTAATTAGTTAGCTATTATTAGTAATTAGTTAGCTATTATTATGCATTAGTGATGACTAATTAGCGTAACAAAGGCTGCGCAAGCTCCACACTAACCCTAAATGACTCATCATATACTTTCACCATCCCCAGCATTCAACCTCACCCTCCAACCCTCCATTCCACCCCTCCCCACCCACAATTAATCATTTTACACACAAGACCGGCTCAAGCAGATAGCAGCGAACCCTAGAGAGCGACCAATCAGAAGGATAGATCCCATAGGCATGGCATCTTTCACCCTCCCCAGCATTCAACCTCACCCTCCAACCCGCCATTCCACCCCTCCCCACCCACAATTAATCATTTTACACACAAGACCGGCTCAAGCAGATAGCAGCGAACCCTAGAGAGCGACCAATCAGAAGGATAGATCCCTAGGCATGGCATCTTTCACCCTCCCCAGCATTCAACCTCACCCTCCAACCCTCCATTCCACCCCTCCCACCCACAAATATTCATTTTACACACAAGACTTGAACATTATGGAAGCGAGAAACTTAGAGAGTGCCCAATCAGATGGTTAGATCTCATAGGCATGGCATCTTTCGCCCTCCACAGCATTCAACCTCACCCTCCAACCCGCCATTCCAACCCTCCCCACCCACAAATATTCATTTTACACACAAGACTTGAACATTATGGAAGCGAGAAACTTAGAGAGTGCCCAATCAGATGGCTAGATCTCATAGGTATGGCATCTTTCGCCCTCCACAGCATTCAACCTCACCCTCCAACCCGCCATTCCAACCCTCCCCACCCACAAATATTCATTTTACACACAAGAACTGCCCAATCAGAAAGCGAGAAACCTAGTGAGCGACCAATCAGAAGGCGAGAAATCCTACACACACGCCACCTCACCCTCCAAACCTCCACGCCTTCCCTCCACACACACACAAATTTGGCATACATATATAAAATTTAAGCATCTAGCAACTGATAAATCCTTAACATGAACCACTCAGAAGAATATAAATCATACATATTTACCAAAAATATCCACAATATTCGATATTTTATTCGAAAATATACATATAATGAGAATATATACAATTAAATTATGATAACTATTCAGCATTTCTTACAATACTAAGCAAACTATCACAGACAAGCGCCATTTTTCTTCTATATTTCTTCTATATTTCTTACATTTCAAGCAAGTACAAACCCAAAAATCGAAGAAGTGCTCAGTCAGCCTTCGTCAATATAGCATCCGTTCTACATTTCATGCACACACAATCTTAGAAACAACAAATACTTCAACCTTCCACTCCAAAGATCTTGGCATTTCTTATTTCCTTGCACACACAATAGACATAGACATAGACATAGACATATTTTTATTGATCCCATCAATTCAATTGTACATGTATGTTTAACAAAGTATAGACATAATTCGCAATAAGAAAATACTCAAAGTGAATAGGTATTATAAGAGTGAGGGAGCAAATAGGCACACCAAAAGGGACAAGTCCCGCTAAGCAGGGGCCTAATTAACAAAGTGAAGTGAGAAAGTGAAAGCTGAAGGGAGTATTGGAATACAGAGATATTACTTAACTAGGGAAAGAAAAAAATTATTATAAAAAACAAAACTAATGTAGTTAACACTACATGAAAAACTCAGAGAAAGAACAAAATAAAAGCAAAAGCAATCAAACAATCAAATAAATCAGCATTAGCATGGGTAACCCCTCATGCTATATTAACAGAAAACATTACATAATGTATACACACGTAACAGGTGTTTAAAATGAGTTAAGTTAGTAGCCTTACGAATGTGAATCGGAATTTTATTCCATATGACAGGGCCTTGGAATTTAATAGAAAATTTCCGAACATTTGTTTTTGCAAAAATAATACTGAAGTCTCTATTACCTCTAGTGAGTCCAGGATGCAATGCAGGAGAGAAGTAAGATGCAAAGGAAGAAGGGAGGAGGTTATTGATGTATTGATACATAAATTGAGATGTCTGTTCAAATCTAATCTGCTTAATATTTAGGAGTTTATGCTCAGCAAATAAGGGACCAGTATGACAGTTAACAGTGGATTTAGTGATAACTCGTATGGCTTTTTTTTGTAAGGTCCTTAAAACATGGAGATGGGTATCATAGGTTGAAGTCCAAATTAAATTAGAGTAAGTAAGGTATGGATAGACTAGGGTGAAATATAGATTGATAAGCACATGAGAGGGAAGCAAGTAAGAGACTCTCTTAATAATGCCTATGCTTTTTGAATTTTTTTTACTTATTTCGTCTATATGAACTTTCCATTTTAGGTGCTGATCAATATGAACGCCAAGGAATTTTGTCGTGTAAACTTGAGGAATTACTTTATTGTCAATAAGCAGCTCATTATTTGTTATAGGTATTGGTTTTTTATTTGAGCGAAATATGATATAATTAGTTTTAGATAGATTTAATGAAAGTTTATTTGCCTTGAACCAATCACTAGCTGATATTAATTCATTATTGACTAACTGAAGAAGTTGATCATAGGAGGCATGCGATAAAAATACATTAGAATCATCTGCAAATAGAATATAGTGTAAGATGGATGATGAATTTGGGAGGTCATTGATATAGATTAAAAACAGGAGAGGACCAAGGATAGATCCTTGAGGTACTCCAAATTCTATAGTTTGAAAGTTAGACAATTTTCCATTACAAAGCACCTGCTGTAGACGATTGTCCAAATAACTACTAAGCCATCGAAGTGCATTAGCCTATCTCTAATACCATAGTGTTCAAGTTTATACAAAAGTATTTTGTGGTCCACAGTATCAAATGCCTTTGCAAGGTCAAGGAAGATACCAATTGAGTACTCATTATTGTCCATGGCCTTGGTAATTTTGTCCTGTATATCAATCAGTGACATGGAGGTAGAGTGACCCGGCTGAAAGCCATGCTGAAACGGATATAATATGTCCTTATGCTTTATGTATGAAAGTAATCTGTCATACATTACTCTTTCAAATAATTTAGAGAAAAAAGGTAGTATAGAAATGGGTCTGTAATTATTAATTTCATTTTTGGCACCTTGTTTGTGAATGGGGAGAACTTTGGCAAGCTTGATTTCTGATGGAACAATACCATTTTTTAGTGAACAGTTAATCACTTCAGCCAGCGGACTGGCAAGAAGTTCCATAACCGGTGATAATATCATAGGATTCAAATCATCAGTGCCAGAACTGTGGGTCGATTTAAGAGAGTTATTAATTGCTAATATTTCCTGGGAGGTAGTTGAAAGTAGGGCAAAGGAATTAGAGGAGGATGGGTGGAGATAGTCTTGAAAGCATTTCTCAGATGGAGGGATTTTGGATGATAAAGATTTTGCTAAGCCTGTAAAATATGAGTTGAATTTTTCAGCCATTACTAAAGGGTCATTTGTTAAATTTCCATCCAGATTAATTTCTTAAAATCTTAGAAACCAACGAATACTTCAACCTTCCACTCCCAAGATGGCGACATTTCTTATTTCCTCACACACTCAACTCAAAAACCGACGATTCGATCAGTCTTCCTTTCGGAAGATGGTGCCATTTCTAACTTTCTTGCATACACGAAATCAAAAACCGACGAATACTTCAACCTTCCAATCCCAAAATGGCGATATTTCTCAATTCCTTGGGCACGAAAACTGAAAAACTTAAGAATCGTGGAACATTTCACGCCCAATATGACGAAATTTCTAACTTTCTTACACACACGATCTCAAAAACCGACGAATACTTCAACCTTCCACTCCCAAGACGGCGCCATTTCTAACTTTTTGCATACACGAACTCAAAAACCGACGAATACTTCAACCTTCCACTCCCAAGATGGTGACATTTCTTAATTCCTTGCACACCAAAACTCAGAAACTTAAGAACCTTGCAACATTTCGCGTCCAAACGGCGAAATTTCTAACTTTCTTGCACACACGAACTCAAAAATCGACGAATACTTCAACCTTCCAAGCCCAAGATGGCGATATTTCTAACTTTCTTGCGAACACAAACACAAAAACTGACAAATACTTCAACCTTTCACGTCCAAGATGGCGACATTTCTCACTTCCTTGCACACAGAAACACAAAAATCGATGAATCGGCCAGCAGTGCTATCAGCCGGAGGCAACATGGCCACCTTTCTACATCATACACACAAACACACACACACACACAAGCACACATACACAGCATTTCTTACGAGTCTAAATCCAACTATCACATATATGCATCTTTCATTTCACAAGATGTCGCATCTTCACTCTTTCGCACACACACACATGAAACCAAAAGCCATGGAAACACACAAGCTTCAAATCCCTAGGTGGCGCACTTGCAGCATTTATCAAAAATGAACAAACTTCTGCTCGCAAGGTGGCGCCCGCGCAACTTTTCCTGCCCGAACATGATCAAATAACTAATACATACACCATTTCTCATACGCGTAAGGCCATCTATCACACACAAACAACTTTCCCACTACAAGATAATGCACGCTCAATCTTTAACACACACGCACACACACACGCACACATACACACACACACACACACACACGCACACACACACACACACGCACACATACACACACACACACGAGAACTCTTAAAATTTCTAAGTTACAGACATATACTTTGTACAATTTTTCTAAATTAAGGTAGTAAAGACATACGAAACTGTGAAGAATGTAATATGTATAAGGCAATTGCACGAAATTCATAGCTATAAAGCAGCAGGAATTGAACATTGGCACAGGCAAAATGATAAGTAGCCTATGATAGTTGCGCGAGCGAATAGGACTTGGATTTTTCGAAATATTTCAAAGTCAGACGCATGCTATTACCAATGTAGCCTACGTATTCAAACAGGCAAATTTACTAAGTATGAAATGTAGAGATTGCATGGGGAACGATGTAAGAGGCAAAGCGTGGGGTGGGGAGAGGGGCACATTCTTCAGTTTATGGAAACAAAGGTGTTCATTGTTTGCAATATGACAGCAATTTTTGTAAAGTTAGGTTTGCAGGAAGTGTATTACATGGCTTTTTAGGGTTGAGTGTGTTAAGTTGGCGAAATTTGGGGTGGTCGAGAGTGTGCAGGATTACGATTTGCAGAAACAAAAGATGTGACGCACAGGCGATGAGTCATCGATTTCAGCAAAGTTCGAATATATCGAGCGAAGAATGCAAGTTAGGGTTGCCAGCGGCATATTACAAGTTGAATTAGGTGTAGCGGGCTCGCGCTACTTGCTCGAAATCTGCGTTCGACAAGTCGAAAACGCTAAGTTCCAAAATTTTTGCAGGGCAAATTCGCGCGGCGGCGGCACCCTTCGTGCGCGGCAGCGGCGGCGGCGCTGCGACCCGGCCCTCTCGGGCGACTTCGGCTCCTGCGGCGAGGCGTCGGATGCGGCATGCACGCCCAATCGATCGTGCTTTGACTCGTATGAAGCTAAAGTCTCATGCGTATTGTGGGCTATGGAAATTATTGAAAGATTTGTGCCGGGGCGTATTCGACTTTAGCTTGTACGGGTCAAAGCTTGATCTAATTGGGCGCGCATGCCGCGGCCGTCGCCACGCCGCTGGAGCCGAAGTCGCCCGTGAGGGCCGGGTCGCAGCGCCGCCGCCGCTGCCGCGCACGAAGGGTGCCGCCGCCGCGCGAATTTGCCCTGCAAAAATTTTGGAACTTAGCGTTTTCGACTTGTCGAACGCAGATTTCGAGCAAGTAGCGCGAGCCCGCTACACCTAATTCAACTTGTAATATGCCGCTGGCAACCCTAACTTGCATTCTTCGCTCGATATATTCGAACTTTGCTGAAATCGATGACTCATCGCCTGTGCGTCACATCTTTTGTTTCTGCAAATCGTAATCCTGCACACTCTCGCCCACCCCAAATTTCGCCAACTTAACACACTCAACCCTAAAAAGCCATGTAATACACTTCCTGCAAACCTAACTTTACAAAAATTGCTGTCATATTGCAAACAATGAACACCTTTGTTTCCATAAACTGAAGAATGTGCCCCTCTCCCCACCCCACGCTTTGCCTCTTACATCGTTCCCCATGCAATCTCTACATTTCATACTTAGTAAATTTGCCTGTTTGAATACGTAGGCTACATTGGTAATAGCATGCGTCTGACTTTGAAATATTTCGAAAAATCCAAGTCCTATTCGCTCGCGCAACTATCATACTTATCATTTTGCCTGTGCCAATGTTCAATTCCTGCTGCTTTATAGCTATGAATTTCGTGCAATTGCCTTATACATATTACATTCTTCACAGTTTCGTATGTCTTTACTACCTTAATTTAGAAAAATTGTACAAAGTATATGTCTGTAACTTAGAAATTTTAAGAGTTCTCGTGTGTGTGTGTGTGTATGTGTGCGTGTGTGTGTGTGTGTGTGTGTGTGCGTGTGTGTGTGTGTGTGTGTGTATGTGTGCGTGTGTGTGTGCGTGTGTGTTAAAGATTGAGCGTGCATTATCTTGTAGTGGGAAAGTTGTTTGTGTGTGATAGATGGCCTTACGCGTATGAGAAATGGTGTATGTATTAGTTATTTGATCATGTTCGGGCAGGAAAAGTTGCGCGGGCGCCACCTTGCGAGCAGAAGTTTGTTCATTTTTGATAAATGCTGCAAGTGCGCCACCTAGGGATTTGAAGCTTGTGTGTTTCCATGGCTTTTGGTTTCATGTGTGTGTGTGCGAAAGAGTGAAGATGCGACATCTTGTGAAATGAAAGATGCATATATGTGATAGTTGGATTTAGACTCGTAAGAAATGCTGTGTATGTGTGCTTGTGTGTGTGTGTGTGTTTGTGTGTATGATGTAGAAAGGTGGCCATGTTGCCTCCGGCTGATAGCACTGCTGGCCGATTCATCGATTTTTGTGTTTCTGTGTGCAAGGAAGTGAGAAATGTCGCCATCTTGGACGTGAAAGGTTGAAGTATTTGTCAGTTTTTGTGTTTGTGTTCGCAAGAAAGTTAGAAATATCGCCATCTTGGGCTTGGAAGGTTGAAGTATTCGTCGATTTTTGAGTTCGTGTGTGCAAGAAAGTTAGAAATTTCGCCGTTTGGACGCGAAATGTTGCAAGGTTCTTAAGTTTCTGAGTTTTGGTGTGCAAGGAATTAAGAAATGTCACCATCTTGGGAGTGGAAGGTTGAAGTATTCGTCGGTTTTTGAGTTCGTGTATGCAAAAAGTTAGAAATGGCGCCGTCTTGGGAGTGGAAGGTTGAAGTATTCGTCGGTTTTTGAGATCGTGTGTGTAAGAAAGTTAGAAATTTCGTCATATTGGGCGTGAAATGTTCCACGATTCTTAAGTTTTTCAGTTTTCGTGCCCAAGGAATTGAGAAATATCGCCATTTTGGGATTGGAAGGTTGAAGTATTCGTCGGTTTTTGATTTCGTGTATGCAAGAAAGTTAGAAATGGCACCATCTTCCGAAAGGAAGACTGATCGAATCGTCGGTTTTTGAGTTGAGTGTGTGAGGAAATAAGAAATGTCGCCATCTTGGGAGTGGAAGGTTGAAGTATTCGTTGGTTTCTAAGATTGTGTGTGCAAGGAAATAAGAAATGCCAAGATCTTTGGAGTGGAAGGTTGAAGTATTTGTTGTTTCTAAGATTGTGTGTGCATGAAATGTAGAACGGATGCTATATTGACGAAGGCTGACTGAGCACTTCTTCGATTTTTGGGTTTGTACTTGCTTGAAATGTAAGAAATATAGAAGAAATATAGAAGAAAAATGGCGCTTGTCTGTGATAGTTTGCTTAGTATTGTAAGAAATGCTGAATAGTTATCATAATTTAATTGTATATATTCTCATTATATGTATATTTTCGAATAAAATATCGAATATTGTGGATATTTTTGGTAAATATGTATGATTTATATTCTTCTGAGTGGTTCATGTTAAGGATTTATCAGTTGCTAGATGCTTAAATTTTATATATGTATGCCAAATTTGTGTGTGTGTGGAGGGAAGGCGTGTAGGTTTGGAGGGTGAGGTGGCGTGTGTGTAGGATTTCTCGCCTTCTGATTGGTCGCTCACTAGGTTTCTCGCTTTCTGATTGGGCAGTTCTTGTGTGTAAAATGAATATTTGTGGGTGGGGAGGGTTGGAATGGCGGGTTGGAGGGTGAGGTTGAATGCTGTGGAGGGCGAAAGATGCCATACCTATGAGATCTAGCCATCTGATTGGGCACTCTCTAAGTTTCTCGCTTCCATAATGTTCAAGTCTTGTGTGTAAAATGAATATTTGTGGGTGGGGAGGGTTGGAATGGCGGGTTGGAGGGTGAGGTTGAATGCTGTGGAGGGCGAAAGATGCCATGCCTATGAGATCTAACCATCTGATTGGGCACTCTCTAAGTTTCTCGCTTCCATAATGTTCAAGTCTTGTGTGTAAAATGAATATTTGTGGGTGGGAGGGGTGGAATGGAGGGTTGGAGGGTGAGGTTGAATGCTGGGGAGGGTGAAAGATGCCATGCCTAGGGATCTATCCTTCTGATTGGTCGCTCTCTAGGGTTCGCTGCTATCTGCTTGAGCCGGTCTTGTGTGTAAAATGATTAATTGTGGGTGGGGAGGGGTGGAATGGCGGGTTGGAGGGTGAGGTTGAATGCTGGGGAGGGTGAAAGATGCCATGCCTATGGGATCTATCCTTCTGATTGGTCGCTCTCTAGGGTTCGCTGCTATCTGCTTGAGCCGGTCTTGTGTGTAAAATGATTAATTGTGGGTGGGGAGGGGTGGAATGGAGGGTTGGAGGGTGAGGTTGAATGCTGGGGATGGTGAAAGTATATGATGAGTCATTTAGGGTTAGTGTGGAGCTTGCGCAGCCTTTGTTACGCTAATTAGTCATCACTAATGCATAATAATAGCTAACTAATTACTAATAATAGCTAACTATATGTGTTTTCGAAGCTTTGTAGTGCTATTTAGGGTTGATAGTTCCTTTGTTGTGCTAATTAGTCGTTACTAATGCCTAATAATAGCTAACTAATTACTAATAATAAGTAACTAATTACTAATAATAGCTAACTATATGGGTTTTCGAAGCATTGTAGTGCTATTTAGGGCTGATAGTTCCTTTGTTGTGCTAATTAGTCGTCACTAATGCATAATAATAGCTAACTAATTACTAATAATAGCTAACTAATTACTAATAATAGCTAACTATATGTGTTGGTGGCTCATTGTAGTACTAGTTAGGGTTAGTAGATCCTTTGTTGTGCTAATTAGGGTTAGATAATGGCTAATAATAGCTAACTAATTACTAATAATAGCTAATTAGTATAATTAATAGGATTAAGATAATCTAATTGACCTAATTAAGATGACCTAATTAAGATGACCTAATTAAGATGACCTAATTAAGATGACCTAATTAAGATGACCTAATTAAGATGACCTTGACCTTTGACCTTTGACCTTGACCCCGATGACGTCACTGGAGCGTCAGGTTCATATATTACCTACTGGCGTAACGTTCGATTGTGACGGTGGTGTCCAGTCACCACCACTTTTTGGTCCGAGAAGGAAATATTTTTTGTAAACATGAAAGCATTTGGCTGTCTAACATAATAAAGGCTATTCATGTATAACATCGCAATTGCGCCAATGCTGATAGCCTAGAGGCTTCCAATGTCCAGTGTCCACACTTCACAGTGCATTCATTGTCCACAGTCATTAAATCATAAGGAGGGAAGGAAAGGAACTCCCTACCACTTTAAATTTGGGAAGGAAACTTGAATCAATTGTCTCCTACAAATCGTTATGACTCCGAGGCAGTGCATGGTATGCCAACAGCCTCACAAAACCTTCTGGAATCATTGTTATTATCAAAATAACATTGAAGGGACCTCCGTACCTTTAACCTCCCACCTCAAAAAACAAATTGTTGGTTTAGACTCTAGGGAAGGGTCAGCAAGAATTGAATGGGAAGAACCTGGAAAAAGTTTTGTGAAGAGCTGTTTTTAAAAATTGGTTGAGTTATTCGCGAGTGGAAAGATCGTGGAGTTCACCAGCGAGAGAGATAAAAGAGTAAAGAGTGAGAATGGAGAAGGAGTGAGAGAGTTCTCACCAGAGTTCTTACTAAATTTGCATCTTGGGAAGGGGTACAGCGCAGGGGTTCTCAAACTGTGGGATTCGCCAGGCGCCGGTTAGGGGTAGGCAAAAAATTCAAGAATTTTTTCTTTGTGTTTATGGACTTTGTATCCATCTTTCTTAGATCAGTAATGCTTTTTAACGTTGCAACATATAACAGCATCGTCTTTATTTTATTTCTTTTACAACATATAATTAGACTCAAATACTGCATGTAGGCTACAGGGTGACCCATAAAAAGTGGGACCGCCTAGTATAAATCCAAATAATAAATCGTGTTAAAACTTTTTCTTCCATAAAAAACAAGTAAATTGTTGCCAGATGTTAATTCATACACAATCAGAAATCAAATTTAATGTGTCCTCCTCGGTTCTCAACAATTGTCTCTAAACGTCTGCGCCACTGGTCAATGCTTCTGTTTATAAACCGCTGAGAGAGTTTTTGCCACTCTTCAACAATGGCCTGTTTCAGTTGATCCATTGTTGCAAATTTACAACGAAGGTAGACTTTTTGTTGGAGGACACCCCAAGTAGCATAATCTACCGGGTTTAGGTCCGGACTATTTGGGGGCCACATGTCTGGTTCGATAAATGTGACATTCTCTCAAAGAAGAAAGTTGATCGTGTTTTTTGCTGTGTGCGACGGCGCTCCGTCTTGTTGCAGCGTCCAGCTTTGACGATTAGGCTACATCTCGCTCGAATATCCGGAAGTAATCCTTGTCTTAAGACTTGCTTTACTCTAGAATTTATTTGGAAATTCAGTTATCATACGCCTGGCTCCCCATTGTTTTTCGATTCTCAAATTTTTAATGAGAATTCGATCTTCTGCTGTTATTTTTGTCATTTTATAAACACTGCGCGCACAAAATGACATAAACTATAAATATGGCGACCGGAAATTCACGAAATGGTGACGTCACACGTTGAGCTAGTGAGTGAGGATAATTTTACATTTTAAAAACCACCAAAAAAACATAAAGTTAATATATAATACAGAAGATTTAACGAGGCGGTCCCACTTTTTATGGGCCACCCTGTATATAGGCCTAGTAGGCCTATATATCCTAAAGCTCAAAATAGGGGAGAGCTAAATAATATTGGCCTAACGATTAATTTCTGGTCGAGCTTCAAAATATTTGATTCCTTTCAGCACGTCATATTTGTGTGAACTGGTTTTAAAACTCTTCTTCCTGTTAAAGACAAATATGGCCTAAATTTGCGTTTGAATTTGACAAATAGTAAACCAGATATTTTAAATCTGCGCTAGTAAAAACAAGCCCGCAACACCACAACGTTATAGGCTATAGCTCTTTCTTAGAAGGGTTATAGACCAAAATTCCCTTTTTGTTAACATGACAACATGATTAAAACTATAGGCTTACGTATATTTTAAATGTTGCTCCTTAATATAATAGGCCTACACGGGGGGACAATAAAAATGAAGTTTGAGAACCGCTGGGGGCCTGGGGTACTGGAAGCCGACGGAAGAATTGAACTGAGAAGTTGTGTGCCAAGGAATAGTCACCACCACTTTGACGGGGAAAGTTACGCCCATGCATTAGGCTTATGGGTACTCGATGCGGGCTTTGTGATATACCGGTACTCTGGTCCCGTAGCGGGTGGGCTGTTGCTTTGTCTGCATGGGGGCTCGATAAAATTAATAGGCCTATATCACAGACAATCGTAACGGCGACCTACGGAGCTGCTACCTGCAAACACGAAATTATCGCCCATGCACTCTCTTGAACGTGGATTCAAGTTTAGTTGAAATCACCACGCAGATCTGAATTGCAAGAGTCGCAGCATCAGTCAACCGATAAATTCCAAACGATCGTGATCCTATTGTTGAAAAATAGGCCTATAGGCCTAGACTGCCTTTTGGTAGGTCCACGTAGGCTACGTCACTTTGATTATGAAATAAATCCATCATTAAATATGTTCACTTTGAGAATAGTTTAGACTGGGACTATCTCGCGTCATTCTGATTATGAAACAAATCTACCGACATTATAATTTCACTACTGTTACGTCACATTGATAATGAGATAAGCCCGTGTGTTAAATAAGTTCACTTTGTTACGTCATTTTTATTACGAAACAAATTCAAACAATTCTATTAATATAGCATGATTTTCTCTATTGTTAGGCCTACGTCACGTAGATTATAAAACAATTCCATTGTTAATTAGCCTAAGTTGAGAATCGTAGCCTTTGGACTATTTTCACGTCATTCTGATTATGAAAGAAATAATTATATCGATGTATATACGAATTCATTATTGCTACGTCACATCGATTATTATAGCCTACAAGTCCCATAGTCCATTGCTAAATAAGTTTACTTTGTTACGTCACTTTGATCATAAAACGATTTTATTAATATTTTGATTTCCTTATTGTTACATCACGTGGACTATATATAAACCATTTCAATGTTAGTTAAGTTCGCTTTGTTAAGTTACCGGTACTTTAATTATGAGACAACATCTATTTAACTATTGTTACGTCACTATGATTATAATAAAAATCTAAGATTCACAACGTGTCATCAACGTGTCATTAAAATAATATGTTGGCAATGATAATGGGAGTCTAGTTCTTGAAAGTTCTCCTTCATAAAATCTATGTTAGATGTATTCTTATAGTCACTTCATTATTATGAAACAGGTCTATTTTTAATAAGGCAATTAGAATTTTGTTAATAATGGACTTAATGGCCTATTGTTACGTCACATACATTTTAAAACATGGCTATTATTAGCAATTTCAAATTGACGGAATAGAAGGGATTGCGTCTATTTTTATGTACTTTTAACATTACGAAAGACATTTTTAAAACCGTTTCTAATTAACACCGAGTTAATTCACTTGTCTCGGTTGTATACACACCAGGCAAGAATAACTATGGACAATAATAGCGGCTACAGTACTCAATTGGATTCCACAACTCATTCATTCTCCGGGACATTGGAGAATAAAGGTCTATTGTTTCGAAACCTTATAAATTAAAAGAATCAGATTCTGAAAAGTCCTATCGTTACGACTCTTGAATTACAAAGCACGACTATTAGGCCAATTAAACACTGAAATTGGCGATTAAAGGTCTATTGTTACGTCACTTCAATTATGAAGCAACTCTATTATTAGCTTAATATTTCAAATTTACCAATTTAGAGAACAGCGGCCTATTGTTACGCCATTTCAATTAAGAAGCAAATCTAATTATAGGCCTATTCGAAAATTCTACGTTGCAAAAACGGATTTGACAGAGGACAACAGCTCGTAACAGAGAATGCAGATATGCTGGTAGGCCTATCACTGTCGCATCATTTCGTCCCTGTTGCAGTATAGTCACAGAGTGGATCGAGTGTGTCCAAGAAAGACTCCAAGGAATAAGAGACAAGGTTTTCGATCGCAATCATCAGTGATAGATGACAAACCTGAGACTGCTCCTGCGACTATCCCTCAGTCGCCCTCCAAATAGAAATCTCATCTCCCTGTTTGTTTTAGACACCTGAATTGAAAGAATCTGGAAACCGAACTGTCCATAAATAAATTACGGCTATAGGTAGGTGACCGTATATATATATATATATATATATATATATATATATATATATATATATATATATGCCTCGCAGTTCTTTGACAACGATTAATTTAGGCTTAGTCTGCATATTCATTACAAGGTCTAAGCTTGTTGAGTTTGTTAAGAAATACACTTGTCCGGTCTATCAATATACTTTTTAGTTTAAAGAATTATTAAAGAGCATTGTGACGTCATTATGCAACACTGGATTATTAATTTATTAAATTCAGCGAAAAAAGGACTATTGTTACGTCATCTCAGTTAACATACATGTACAATGCATTTTTTTGGTTGCTTCCAATTCCTATTGTTACGTCACTAGCCTATGTGTGACTAAGATGTTAAGGGAGAGCTTAAACACCCATTGTTGAGTCACTTCGATTATGAAGGAAGTCTATTAAAAGTGTTTATTAGAGGTCAAATTTCAATTATTACGTCAGCTTATTTTTGAAACACGTTTGAGCCTATAATTAGCAATTTTAAAGTTAGAGCAAAGATACCAATTGTTATAGGGTATGCGGACGTTTCATCCCCGGACGATTCATCCCCGGACGGTTCATCCCGGACGATTCATCCAGTGGACGTTTTCATCCCCGGACGGTTCATCCCCGGACGGTTCATCCAGCGGACGGTTCATCCAGTGGACGGTTCATCCCCGGACGATTCATCCAGCAGACGGTTCATCCCCGGACGGTTCATCCAGTGGACGGTTCATCCCCGGACGGTTCATCCAGTGGGCGGTTTCATTAATTTTAAAGTTAGAGCAAAGATACCAATTGTTATAGGGTATGCGGACGTTTCATTCCCGGACGATTCATCCCCGGACGGTTCATCCCGGACGATTCATCCAGTGGACGTTTCATCCCCGGACGGTTCATCCCCGGACGGTTCATCCAGCGGACGGTTCATCCAGTGGTGAGTGGACGGTTCATCCCCAGACGATTCATCCAGCAGACGGTTCATCCCCGGACGGTTCATCCAGTGGACGGTTCATCCCCGGACGGTTCATCCAGTGGGCGGTTTCATTAATTTATATGAAACTAATAGATATAAAAGTTAAAAAAACTTGGAATAAAATAGATATCAAATAAGAACACCTAATAAGTAGACAAGGGCGGATACAGAAATTTTCGAAGGGGGGCCAAAATGTTGGGTCTTGTTGGTGGGACAGGGAAAAAATTTCGCTGTGCCGCCGAAAAAACTGATGACTTTTTTTAGTCATCGACCAATTTTCCGGGAAAAAGGGGGCCACGCCCTGTACGATTTTGTAATAGGGAGGGGCCTGATGTCCTGTTTTTCTCTCCCACTACATTTATTTAATGGCTTCTTGAAACCAAATGGGGGCCACGTCCCATGCAATTTTTAAATGGGGGCATGGCCGGATTGGCCCCCCTGGATCCGCCCCTGTAAGTAGATATGATTTAAGAACACATAATTCTATAAAACCCGGGAAAAGATACCATTTTCATGGTAACAAAGCTGAATCTGGACCTTCTTTGGGGGAGGCTTAGCCCCTCTTTGCCCGTGATAAACGCCTATGCCTGCCCGACTAATGTACAACCCATTAAATTCTCAGTGGATGAACCGTCCGGGGATGAACCGTCCACTGGATGAACCGTCCAGGGATGAACCGTCCGCTGGATGAACCGTCCGGGGATGAACCGTCCGCTGGATGAACCGTCCGCTGGATGAACCGTCCGGGGATGAACCGTCCGGGGATGAAACGTCCACTGGATGAATCGTCCGGGATGAACCGTCCGGGGATGAATCGTCCTGGGATGAAACGTCCTAGAATCTGTTATAGACCCTACGTCACTCCAATTATCAAGGAGGTCTGCTCTTCATAATCTGGAATTGAGAGAACAAAGGCTTTTTGTTACGTCACATTTAATTTTTATGAGACATTTCTATTTTAGTAATGTGAAATTAAAGAATTAGACTCCATTGTTACGTCATTTCAATTATGACACACGCCTACCATTGTTACATCATTTCAATTATGACACACGCCTACCATTAAAACCGACGTCTAGATAAGACAGCCTCTTACGTCACTTCAATAATATGAACACATTTATTATTGATAATTTAAATTTGTTTTTGATTTGTTTGGCTTGAGGTGTGGAAGTGTATTCCCTCATGAGTTAAAAAATACGTCATTGGATAAGAAGCGCCTATCTGCAAGAAGAAGCATCATCTTGCACAACATTGTAAACATGCCTCGAATGTTTCGGGATTTAGACGCTGAATACAGAAGGAAAGACGTCGGGAAAGGAAATTAATCGACTAAATTATTATTACTAAACGTCATCATCATCATCATCATCATCGTCGTCGTCGTCGTCATCGTTATCATCTTCAACGTTATCATCTTTTTGAAGATTATTGTGTAGGAAGCAATCATTGTTGTCATTGTATGAGACGGCTTCTAATTTATATAAATAAAGATTCTGTCTGTCTGTTTATCTGTCTCTCTGTCTTTCTGTCTGTCTGTCTTTCTGTATGTTTGACCGGGATGCATTTTCACACTTTTTTAGCTTTTCACTCCAAACCTTCACTACTGGCAGTACTGTGTCGATGTGGGCATAGGACACACGGTCGAGGGGTTGGCGAATCCCTACCATCATGGGCCAAGGTGTAGGCCTAATCATCCGTTCATTATTCAAGTTCAAGTTCAAGTTTATTTATTGAACCCAAGAAACATTTTCAATTAAAGCAGTACATCGAAAATAATTGTATTAACAGAACAAGTAACACAGCAAATTTATAAGAAAGCATAGGGAACAAAGGGCACACCTAGAGGGACGGGTCCCGCTGGCAGGGGTCCATTTGATAATTAAGTAGCTGAGTAATAAAAGGTCGATAGATCCATGGACTGAAGGTAATAGCCAGATATCAATTATTTTTGTTTTTTCTTTCTATGTTTAATGTATGGTACGAAGAAGTGCTTTAAATTGTGGTAGACTGTGAGCAGTTTGGATGTCACTGATCAAATTATTCTACGCTAGTGGTCCCTGGTACTGTATAGAAAATTTACGAGTGTTAGTTCTAGCATATTGACACTTAAAGGTGTGCACGGTTACTTCTAGTAGCAATAGCTGATGATACTGGGGTAAACAAAATCAAGAAGGCAGTAGGTTGCATGTTATTATATATGGCATATACTTAAACATAAATTCACATGTTTGGATATATCTAATTTGATCAATATTAAAGATCTTAAGATATTTAAAAAGTGGTTTGGTATGTGAGTTGTAAGGTGACTTAGTAATAATGCGGATGGCCTTTTTTGAAGAGATTTTAATGTTAATAGGTGTGTAGGGTAAGTTGAGGACCAGATAAAATTACAATAGGGGAAGTAAGGATGAATTAGAGCATGATATAAGTTCTTTAGTGTTAAGGTAGGAAGTAAGTATGATATTCTCCTTATTGATTGCAATCATGCTGCGTTGAGTCAATTTTGAAAAATAAACGAATATTATTATTGTTATTACTATTATTTACTATTATTATTATTACTATTATTATTATTATTATTATTATTATTACTATTATTATTATTATTATTATTAGGCCAATCATTATTATTAAGCTGTAAAGCAACTACATGTATAAATAGCCGTGGTTATTACGTGAAATTCCGATCAAATTCTAGGACACTAATACAAGCGAACGAATCTCTGCCTCCGGGCTGCATGCAAACTACTCGTATATACGAGGTGCTGATCATCAGCCTTATTTCCTGGCTATGTAATTATTATACAGAGACGGACTCTGCAGCACCTTAGACCACTGTGTGTATGCGTCGTCTCGCGCATGCGCAGATGCGCTGCGCCATATGTGCAGATGTATTATACAACTGTACATGTGTAGAGCCAGCCAAGCAGACGTCTCTTAATGGACCTCAGCTATTATCTATCATTATGCCATTCATCTTGTATAAGCCTGCAATATTATATATAGGCATATATATATATAACATAATTTATGTATAACATATATGTATATATATACATATATGACTTATAAGTAAATATATATATATATATAGTCCGCTACATATATATGGTGTGTTCCCAGTTTTAATATATATTTGCAAACGATTGATAGGCCGTACACACCGTCCGTATACAACGAATACTTTTCTATTTATGACCAGGGTGCGATTTTTATGGAAAGACACAGTGACCATTCTAACCCCTCACGCCATTTATGCAGTGGTGATCATATATATATATATATATATATATATATATATATATATATACATACATACATATATATTTGCTTGTATGCAGGTATGTGTGTATATAATATATATATATATATATATATATATACTGTATAATACGACGCACTAGAGATGACATAATCCTCATCCTACTGAACTTGTCTAAGCTTGATAGGCCTGTATCTCTCCTTCGGAATGTCTCCTTCCAACATCTAGCTTAGAAGCGACATATATATTTCAAACAGAATAAAAGTTATGGCACTTTTAAGGAGGCCACCACCGTTTTTTGACGATTCAAAGACGTAACGCAGCAAAAAGTAGCAAAAACACGATTTTAATAAGTCTCATCTCAAATAATTGTTATTAAATAGGCTTTGATAATGTCAGATGATCATTATTATTACTATTTAAACAAGGAACAGGGTACCAGCGTAGCTGCACGTCACTGAGAAGTCACTTAACAAGATGACAATCAAATTGGTAAATAAGAAATCTGTCAGATTAATCAACAGGTCCATCAAGAACTTTGCAAAGAGACTCAAAAGAAGTTTTGGCACTGGTGGGCACATTGAATACAAGTTGTGAATCACTATCAAGTTCAGTTCCAAACAGTTATTTGAGATATGAATTGATAAAATCACGTTTTTGTTACTTTTTGTTGCGTTACGTTTTTTAATCGTCAAAAACGGTGGGTGGCCTCACTGAAAGTGGTATAACTTTTGTTGTGTTTGAAATATTTTGATGAAATCTGGCCATCATGTGTAAATATGAATTGTCTTTAAACCTGTAAAGATTCATTTTGAAATTCTTACTTCTGTCCATGATATCAGCAAAAAACCTAAGTTTTTGCGTTTCGTTTTTGAATCGTCAAAAAACGGTGGGTGGCCTCACTAAAAGTGATATAACTTTTGTTCTGTTTGAAATTTTTTTTTAATTTGACCATTGTATGTAAATATGAATTGCCTTTAAGACTGTAAAGTTTCATTTAAAAATTCGTATGTTTGGCCAAGATATTAGCAAAAAATCGTAGGGGATTACTTTTTTGACCCACCCTGTAGTTGTATACATTGCTAATTATTATGCATGTAGGCTATATGTTGCTAATTATTATGCATGTAGGCTATATGTTGCTAATTATTATGCATGTAGGCTATATGTTGCTAATTATTATGCATGTAGGCTATATGTTGCTAATTATTATGCATGTAGGCTATATGTTGCTAATTATTATGCATGTAGGCTATATGTTGCTAATTATTATGCCGTGTATACGTTGGCGTAAGCCCATGACTTTCTAAAAGAAGTTTGTAGAACTGCACAATCAGGAATTTTTGAGTGCGGCCTTATCATCTGCGGCGTCTACTATACGCCAGCGCTCGTGAATAAGCTGGCGCCCTGCGCTTGGCTTTCGAGCGGCTCTCAAAAAATTTGGAGATTGCGATAACGATTTTTTCTTCCATGGTTCATGCTTCAATTTTTTCCTGAAAATACCATATAATATAACTCGTTACTCATTAGCAGCTCACAAAAACTCCACCTGGCTTGCTCCGCTCCAATCGGTGAGCCTATATACTTAATGCAGCTGCTCGTTTGATTGCTCGCCTTCCTCAGTTAGAATCTACTCTACATGTATGGATGTAAAATATGACAACGGGATGAGGACACTGCATTTAACATCGTCACAAACAACAAAGTACCAGACATATGAATCATTGGTCGAGTGAAAAAGAGAAAAATCGATCGGTATAGGGAAATGAAGTGCACGATTATTACGTTTAAAGACGTCGACGGCCATTTTAGTCACAAGATGTCGTTAAACGTTGATTTATTAATCCTTGTTTTCTCATATTTCGACTTTTATGACTGAACATCTTTAAGACGAGAGAGAAAGGTATGGATCGTTGCTTGTGAGGAGACTTGTGTTGTAAGCGATCATCGCACAGTGTTGAAGATGACAATCGTAACATCGACAGAAACATTATTCGCATGATGGCGCATAATAAATCTCTCACAGAACAATTTTAGAACATCTGGAAAAAACGGCGACGGGTAAAAAAATCAATATTGGAGATTTGAACGAAGCGGAATAAATAAAATAGAGTCTTGGAAGACTACAACTGCAGGCTACATGACATTTTGAAGTCTTCTAAGAAGCAAAGGTGTCCGACGCAACTACAACCCGATCATCCGCAGACCGCAGGTAGTGCCTAGCCAGTGCTTGATCCTTGCATCTCCAGGGAAAATTCCCAAGAAATAACTTTCCCTTGACCCCAGAGGAGACACTGCAGGGCATGGCCTTCCTCTAGAGCTGCACCTATATTTTACACCCTGGGACTCTACCAGGATCCTTACTTACCAAACTTTAAACTGTTCTTTTTGAGCGCGCTGGAGTCGGGAGCGCCTCTGTGTAGCCTTTTCTTGAAGAGGATTTATATAAATTTCCGAATGAATGAATAAATGAATGAATGAATGCCAGCAGCAGCAGCAGCAGCAACCGGGCCATGAACCCATTTCGGCTTCACAAGAATGGACCGGTTGCTTAAACTATAAAGCCATTTCGTGATGAATAAGAAAAAGAAGATGATGATGATGATGAAGAAGAAGACGAAGAAGAAGAAGAAGAAGAAGAAGAAGAAGAAGAAGATAACGAAGAAGAAGAAGAAGAAGAAGAAAAAGAAGAAGAAGAAGAAGAGAAAGAGGAAGAAGAAGAAGAGGAAGAGGAGGATGAAGAAGAGGAGGAGGAGGAGGAGGAGGAAGAAGAAGAAGAAGAAGAAGAAGAAGACGAAGAAGAAGAAGAAGAAGAGGAGGAGGAGGAGGAAGAGGAAGTGGAAGAAGAAGAAGAAGAGGAGGAGGAGGAGGAAGAGAAAGAAGAAGAAGAAGAAGGCATTCCGAAGAGAATCGTTTCATTGCAGAGTTAATATACATTGTTTCCATCGAGTGGGCCACCATCGCCACGCTTTCGGCAGAGTCTGACGGTCCTCCGCGGACACCATGCGGCGGACGGTCCCCCGGACACCGTTAGAGGTCGGTCGAGTGACAGCGTCGTCGCTAGGGGTCGTGCGAGACTGGCAAAGACAGCGGGTAGTAAGAGGCAGCAACATTTCTTATATAAATTATAGTTCCTCAGTACATGAGGAAATCCTTCGCCAGAGGACGCTCGATTTCAACGAGGGCTCGGCGAGCAAAGAGAGCAGAGTGAGTAGAGGAGAGCAATCGTAATCGTAATCGTGATCGTATTCGTAATCGTAGTCGTCATCTCGACAGTGCAGTGAAGAGTGTAGCCTACTGCAGTGTAGACCTACAGAAAACAACGCAATGCACGAGGATTATCTTACCGCTTATAGCACGGGCATGCAGCTAGATGCAACGATGCAATTCATAATGCACCAATGCAACAACTGGAGAGTCATTGCTGGTCCCAGATGCTGGAACAGTCTTCCATGCACTGGACATTAGATTGGCCGCCTCAGTGGACTCTTTTAAATCAAAGCTTACAACTTAGGCTAACTGTTTGCTAAGGATGCTTATCCCGCAGTTAGCTGTTTGTGAGGTTCATTGTCGCGGAATGGCCACGTTACCAGTGGCGGCGCCAGGATTTCAGTTTCGGGGGGGGGCTGAAGCCTCGCGGCGAAAATTTTTCATTTTCGCCGCCAAAATTTCTGACGACCTTTTTTTTTAGTCGTCAGCCGAAAATCGTGGATATTTCAATGCAAAAAATTCGGATGGCCTTTTTTAGGGGGGGCTGAGCCTCTTGTAGGGGGGGCTTAGCCCCCCAAACCCCTCCCTAGCGCCGCCACTGCGCGTTACAGCGCCATATAAATTGTCGTTATTATTATTATTATTATTATTATTATTATTCATACAAACAAACATGTGTGCATACATGGGCGGAGACCTGAGCGGAGACTTGGGGGGATGGAAAGACGCGAGATTTTTGACGGACGAACGGCTCTGAGTGTCGCCGAAAAATTTCCATCTTTTACCGGCCAAAATTTCTGACGACCTTTTTTCATTTTTTCATTTCGCCGCCAAAAAGTTGACGACCTTTTTTTAAAGTCGTGACGCTCAAAGATTGGGGGGGGGACAAATGCATGGGCCGTCCACCCCAACACCTCCATTGGGGGGGAACTGTTTCCTCTGTCCCACCCACTAGGTCTCCGTCCATGTGTGCATATCAGTAGCCTACATAAGCAATATCGCATGCACTGTATGCATCGGATTATATTATCGGTACATATAAAAATTATTGTATTATATACACGAATGCGTACATAGAATGGCACGGCTATAGTGAATACATAGTGAATATACATATATAAACAATATACATTAACATAGTGGCCGTAAGAAAAATCATATTTTTGGATATATATATATATATATATATATATATATATAAACGTATTGTGCGTAATGACTCGTGATGGACCGACAAAGGAGTGGACTGTGCGATGTATTCCGGCCAGAGTTGTTAAGAGCGGCGACTCTGCCACTGCAGCCAAGATAGCAGCAGCAGCAGCAGCAGCAGCAGCAGCAGCAAAGACGGCAGCATCGGTAAGAGTGGAGACAGCGTCAGCAGCAGTAGCAGCAGCAGCAGCAGCAACAACATCAGTCATCAGCGCCCTCTTTCTTTCTCTGCTGCAGTATCAAGGAGGTTTGAGGCATCTTTTCTCCTTTTCTTTCTTTCTTTCTTTCACATCAGTTGCTGCGATCTGAGACTTTTGCGTCGGACGATTCCTTTTGCAGACGCACAGATAGACGTGTAGGGTAAAGACACTGACAGACAGAGGTATGCAGAGAGACAACAGATTCACAGAGGGATAGATGGAGGGTGACTTTGAAGGGGAGAGAGAGATAGACAGACAGACAGACGGACGGACGGACAGACAGACAGATACAGACAGCAGATAGAGACAGAGAGAGACAGAGAGAGAGAGAGAGAGAGAGAGAGAGAGAGAGAGAGAGAGAGAGAGAGAGAGAGAGAGAGAGAGAGAGAGAGAGAGTGAGTGACAGAGAGAGAGAGAGTGAGTGAGTGAGTGACAGAGAGACAGACAACATCGTTTCGATTGAAGAGGACTCATTCCACGGAGAGAGAGAGAGAGAGAGAGAGAGAGAGAGAGACAGACAGACAGACAGACAGACAGACAGAGAGTGAAAGAGAGAAAGAGAGCGACGGACAAAAAGACAGACATACAGACAGACAGAGAGAGAAAGAGATAGAGAGAAAGCGAAAAAGAGACAGACTGACATGGAGAGAGGAAGAGAAGCGCCATCGCATGATAGTCGCGTGTGTCGATGGTCTCTTCTTGTGCAGCGGTGGAATGTCACTGAAGGAGGCAGAGCATCTCCTCTCGCACCCCTCTTCTCGTGATGCTGCTGCTGCTGCTGCTGCTGCTGCTGCTGTGTGCGTGTCTAATTAAACAGCTGCCACGTGAGCTTATAAATAGGTTAGTCGAATAGCCTGCCACAGAGACTGCCACTTCATTTGCACGGGCCGTCAATCACTCGGCTTATGTGCTTCTGCAGAGCGACCCGAGGAGGAGGGGGAGGAGGAGGAGGAGGTGGTGGTGGAATGTGTCCTCTTCAATCGAACCGATTTCATGACTTACTCCTCTTCATCTTCATCGTCATCCTCATTCTCCTATCTATTGGCTTATCGGAGTCGAATCCAGGTAAGATTAAGATAGTCTATAGTCAACGCTGCCATACTTCTCTGCGATTCCATTCGTCAACTGCGTCGCTCTTTCATTCATTCATTCATTCATTCATTCATTCATTCATTCATTCATTCATTCATTCATTCATTCATTCATTCATTCATTCATTCATTCGTTCATTCATTCATTCATTCATTCATCCGTTCATCCGTTCATTCATTCGTTCATTCATCCATTCATTCATTCATCCATTCATTCATCCATTCATTCATTCAATCATTCATTCGTTCATTCATCCATCCATTCATTCATTCATCCATTCATTTATTGATTCATTCATTCATTCATTCATTCATTCATTCATCCATTCATTCATTCATTCATTCATTCAAGTATTTTATGTAGCAACCTTTCAATAAAAGATTATAAAACTACGCACCCGACTCCAGCAAGTCCAAAAATAACAGTTTCAAGTGCGTATAGAATGTGACAAACATACATCATACCAAGGAGCGGTGTTTGATCTATAGTTCCTCTGCTTTGCGGGGGGATTTGGGTCGCGGGGTGGGGTAAACGTCCGTTTTCGGCGGACTTTGGGTCAAGCGGAAACCTGCTGCTGAGCCACCGACGATACGACACTATTATAATAGGTGATCGAACATTTTTTCTGACGACTTTTTTAGTCTTTCGGTCAGAATGTCTTTTACCAAAAATACATGAACAGGACTTGTCTATTTGTCTGGGAGGGAGATTGTTATGCATTTTGTCTTCTGGGAGGAAATGGTACGTCTTTGCATGTATGCTGAACCTCTTGATCTCAACTTTTCCAGGGTTGCTCTTGACTCAACATCGAGCGTTTGCTGGAGTCGAACTCTTCGTTTGGAATGACTTTTCACCCCACATATAAGAAATGAATTTACGACTTTATGAATCGTCTCTCATTCTTTAAAGGCATTTATTCCACCCCCCGCCGGAATGTCGTGCTGAGAGCGAATCTGAATGGTAATTCTGCGAGGTGTTACATAGGCCTAAATCTATGAATATACACTACCATACATTCATCATCATCATCATCATCATCATCATCATCATCATCATCATCATCATCATCATCATCATCATCATCATCATCATCATCATCATCATCATCATCATCATCATCATCATCATCATCATCATCATCAGTGTAATCTTTGTCAACATCGCTATACTCATCGTCGTTCTCAGCATCATTATCGGTCGTAATTATCATCATCATCATTATCATCATCGTCACCGTCGTCATCATCATCATCACCACCACCACCACCACCTCCACCACCAAACACCACCATCATTGTCGTCATCATTATCATCATCATCATGCTTTAGCTTTTTCATCATCGTTGTTTTAGCATCGATATTATAAACTGCTGTCTTCCGTCTCCTTTATCCAAGGCCGTAGCTAGGGGGGTGTTTTGGGTGTTTGAACACCCCCCGAAATGGAAAATTGAAAGAATAAAGTAATGCATTTACTAGCACATGATGTAAAAACCATGAAATAAAAGCATGAAAACACCCCCCGAAATGAAAAATGTAAAAAAATTGAATGAATTGGTGACATTTTTGAAGATTTCGGCCGGATGACTAAAAATCATCAGTTTTTTCAGACTGAAAACTGAAGAAACACCCCCCGAAATCAAATCCTGGCTACGGCCTTGCAGGCTTTATCCATTTCTCTTTCTGCTGCTGCTGCTCCCCTATCTCCTCCTCCTTCTTCTCTTCTTCCTCCTCCTCTTTCTCCTCTTCCTCATCATTACCATCTCGTCGCTGTCATCATTTCCATAATAATCGCGTCGTAATGTCGTTATGGGATTGGTCTCTCATATTATGAGACGCGTTTATAATAATAGCCTCCTCCCCTTCTCATTCAAATCACAGTAGCATCTAAACGACGATATAGAAAAGTGATTGGCGCAGATTTACAGCCATCATACAACTGAAGCAGGGTGTTAGGACAATAATTCGGCCCAAGACGATTCGGCGCCAGACAATTTGACGACAAACCATTCAGCACAGGCACAATTCGGCACAGGCACAATAATATTATTTGGAGCAGGAAAAGAAGTCGTTTGATATTGAAAATTGTCGAATATTTGCAAATTTATATATATATAGCCTATATATTTATGTTTAGATTTAATTGAGACCTGTTACTTGAAACTTTCTTAGGTTTCTTTGTCGGAATCCGGCAATATAATATTATAGCCTATGACCATTATGTCATATCTTGCAGTAACTATAGCATAATATATATTATATTGCGCTCGCACAATTTAAGGCAGTTTTATGTTCTATAGGCCTTAGTTCGTGGGCTTACTCTGTGGAATACCTTGCACACTGAGCTAAGTGAGCTGCATACTGCGCATCATTTAAAAACGCAGTTAAAATGAGTTGGCTGAGTAACCGACTCACTGTATATATAACAAAATATATGGTGAATTGTTCATTTGCATGATATTCATCTGATCTGTGTGCACTACTGCACTACTGCACAACTGCACTTGCACGTATCTGCACCGTCGCAAATTTTTTACTTGTCTTGATTCATGCTTTGATAGTTAGAGATACTGTAGGCCTAAACCTATAGAAATGAGAAAATGGTGACCCTGACGCTATTGTTCCTTTTTGTTCTAACCATTTGACACCCACGAACTATTGCAACAAATTTGCTTGCATTTTAGTGTTTCCGGTAATAAATAATTATATATTTTCTATTGACTACACTAACCCTAACCGACCCGTAGGCCGCAGCATGCCTAATCTTTAGGCTAAGCTAACCGACCAGTCTATATGACGCCAAATGACAGGTTGTCATTAAACTCTTAACACATCAAACAGTCCACTATTTTTTTAAACCCCGACGGAAGTGAGAAAGTTTGCGTGATATGTCTTCACCAATCGTTGTAACGGTCGCTGATGTAGCGCTTGGGTTTCACCGCTGACATCCGAGGCATCAACAGCGTCCAGCTACAGTATGTGTAACGACGGGTAACATGATCTGCGCCGAATTTCCTGGACCAAATTGTCTGGGTCGAATTGTCTGGGGCCGTTTTGTTTGGGGCCGAATTGTCTGAGGCCGACTTATCTAGAGCGGAATTGTCTGGGGTCCCATTGTCTGGATCTGAATTGTCTGGATCTGAATTGTATGTGGCTGAATTGTCTGGGGCCGAATTGTCTGTGGCCGAATTGTCTTTGGCCGAATTGTCTTTGACCGAATTGTCTGTGGCCGAATTGTCTTTGACCGAATTGTCTTTGGCCGAATTGTCTTTGGCCGAAATGTCTGTGGCCGAATTGTCTTTGGCCGAAATGTCTGTGGCCGAATTGTCTTTCGCCGAATTGTCTTTGACCGAATTGTCTTTGACCGAATTGTCTGTGGCCGAATTGTCTTTGGCCGAATTGTCTTTGACCGAATTGTCTGTGGCCGAATTGTCTTTGGCCGAATTGTCCGGTCACCATCGTGCAGTATACAGAGATATAGTTTCCGCATAATTATAGATCTATCGCTTTACAGAGTTGTAAAACTTTTATCAAGAGATCTCTCTTAGTAGCATATAAATTACATATTTGATCACTCTCATAGCGCGTCTAAAGAACCTCACACAAACGCTGCAATACGATTATACGATTATCAAGCGGATCTAAAAGATTTTAAAGATGCGTCCGCAGATGAGCGGGAAAGGGTTTTCTGAGAAATCAGTGGCTGTTGTAAAGTTCTGTATTATTATTAAAGTGGGATTGGATGGAGATTGCTTTGCAAACATTGTTCAAAACCTGCGAATGATCGATGTTGGTCAATCGCTAAATGCATGGAAGAGCTGGAATCGGTGGGAGGAGGGAGGTCCTAGTCGAACTGGTCCAGGGGAGCACGCACATAGGGGGGGGGGGGCAAGAGCAGGGGCAGATCCAGGGGGGCCAATCCGGCCATGCCCCCCCCCCATTTCAAAAGTGCATAGGACGTGGTCCACCATTGGTTTCAACAAGCATTAAATCAATGCAGCGGGAGATAAAAGTAGGATACGACGATACGACGACTAGAGAGAGAAAAAGGGAGGTCATCAGTTAATTTTGGCAGGGAAAATTGGTATATTTTCCAGACATTTCGACCAAACAACTAAAATTTTAAAAGTCCATCACATTTTCTCTGGCAGAGATCACCGAAAAATTTGCCCCCCCTTCTAAAATTTCTGTATCCGCCCCTGGGCAAGAGGGAGTACATGAATCGGTTGGTGATATAACTTGGTGCACGGGGTGTGCCGTTAGATGTGACCTTGTCGTTGACCTGTCAATAATATTCAGCGGACCGGCAGAAAGAGACAAAACGAGATAGCCATACAGACTTATAAACAAACCACAGAGAAACAGACACAAACCAAGCACACGGACAGAGAGGCACACGCACAGTGACAGACACAGAGACAGACAGACAGATTAGATTGCGCGGCCACCTTTGTCTCTTATCAGAATTCTGTTTTCCTTGAAACCGTCTTCAAACTGCATCGTATGACATAGTATTATATATGCAATACAGTATAGAGTATGAGAATTGTTGGAAAATAACTGGGAGAGGTAAGCCATTGAGTTATGTAGACTTGAGATTGGTAATAAGGACTTTGCTCTGGCGTCCTAAAAATGACTGGGGTTGAGCCCCGCACTCTCCGGCAATACTCATCCTGGAACTATAGCTTACCCATGCATGTTCAGCTAAATCTAGGCGCTATATTATCGCGCGGTATACAAAGGCATCATACACTGAACTCATGCATTTAGAAAATTTCAGACGACGACGATCGACCATTAACGAAGATAAAGATAAAGATAAAGCGGTCGATGAATCGTCTTAATTTGCGACATCTCTGTGGCCGAATGTTGACGATGATTAACGAAGAACTACTTTTTATATTCGACTCGTCCAGCCGCTATCCGTCCTTCCGTCCGATCCTTCGTCCTTCCGTCCGCCCCTCCGTCCGTCCGCCCACCCACCCACCGGCCCGTCCGTCCGCCCGCTTCCTTTCCCCTTATAAGAGAGAGGTTTGGGACCGGCCAAACTGACCGATTAATCTGCATTCTCTTCCGTGGCTCTTTTATTTATCGAGACCATTATCTTCTAAATTGAGGCACTCCATTAACTTTTTGTATATAATTTATATTTGTTAAGGACTGTGCATAAAGACTTATAATGTGTGCAAGCGTGAAGCAGATGCAGTGGTAAACATAAGACACATGTATACGTGTGTACGAAATACTATGAACGTATGTGTTCCCGAATTTGTATGTGCATGCATTGTATGCACATGTTCTTTTCTTCAAGTATGTGTACATGTATATATGCATTATGTATGTACGTACGTACGTATGTATGCATGTATGTATGTATGTATGTATGTATGTATGTATGTATGTATGTATGTAAGTAAGTATGTATGTATGTATGTATGTATGTACTTATGTATGTATGTATGTATGTATGTATGTATGTAAGTATGTATGTATGTATGTATGTATGTATGTATGTAATTATGTATGTATGTATGTATGTATGTATGTATGTATGTATGTAATTATGTATGTATGTAAGTATGTATGTATGTATGTATGTATGCATGTATGTATGTATGTATGTATGTATGTATGTATGTATGTATGTATGTATGTGTATGTATGTATGTATGTATGTATGTATGTATGTATGTATGTATTTATGTATGAATGATTGTATGTATGTGTTTGTATGTGTGTTCGTATGCACGAGTGCGCGTGTGTGGACATTCATATAGCGCCATTGCTGAACTCCACGCAAGTGTTGAGAGATGTATAAAATTCAATCTGTGTTGACATATTAAGTGTTGATATGATCTATTGCTGCTGAGCCCTCACCAGATGACACTGCATGCAGGGTGTGTCCATAAATAGTCTCGTGTGGTCATTGTGGTCATCCGCAGATGTCCAGTTCCTGTCCAGAGGTCAGTCGTTCGTCCGGTACGCTGGTCAGTCTGTTGAGATGGACTGCGAGTTCTACGCCGAAGCGCTGGACATGTTCCAGCATCACATCATCTGGTACAAGAGTCAGCAGCAGCAGCAGCAGAAAAGAGCAGATGAGGTAGGATGGGGAGGAGGTAAAATACTGGAAGGAGAAAGCGGATGGGATGGAAAAGGAAAAGGAAGCGAAGGATGGATTGGGGTAAGGCGGAGACAAAGAGAAGGAGGAAGACAATGGAGAGAAAAAGGATGGATGGAAGAGGACGGCGAAGCAGCAGGAAGACGAGCTGGAAGAAGAGGAGGAAGAGGAGGCGGAGGGGAAGGAGGAGTGTGGGGAAGGGAGAGGTGGGTTGGAGAGGAGGATGGAGAAGAGGAAGAGGAAGTTGTTTGGTCAGATGGTGGTGACAGGATGCAGGTGAACTTGATGGGAGGCCTCCTCGAACCCTTCGCATCGACCGGACGATACCGGGTCAACCTGAGTCAACAGCCGCCGACCTATCGACTCCGACTCCTGCTGACAGGTACCAGGACGATGATTGTAATTGGTCTAATGGTCGCACATGCAGACACTCATTCGCAGTGCAGTGTCTGGTGAATACATATATTTTTATATACCAGTGTGGTCAAAGGACAGGTTCTGACTGCTTGCTAATAAAAAAGACAAGTCACTGTATAGCATGATGCTATATACAGTGAGATGCTATACATAGTATACAGTGACTTGTCTTTTTATTCTGTCGCGTCAATCATGGAAAGATGGAAAGATGGAGTGCGGTAGAAGGAGAAGGGAAAAGGAAGAGCGAGGATGTAGGAGGAGAAGGGGAAAGAGTAGAATAACGAATAGGAGTCACAGGACAATTTGACATCTATTCAAATCATGGCTGCTTCTCCAAAGGGGATGGGATATTATATAAGATCTCTGATTTTGCCATTTCACCAGCAGCAATATATTATTAACAACTGATATATGACGCTAAATGAATACGTTCTAGGTAAATTAAATTATTTTAGATTTTATTAGATTAGGTGAGACTTATAGCCTACGTTTGTTGAAAAATAAGTGTAATCTTATGTGCACATGTGCACGCATGAGCGGTAATAACATAACATAACATAACATGAGTTTTAAGTGGTTCATGCAGAACAATTTGACATCGACTCAAATCATGGCTGCTTCTCCAAAGGGGATGGGTTTTTTATAAGATTTATGATTTTGCCATTTCACCAGCAGCAAATATCAACTGATTTACGGCGCTGAATGAGTAGGTTCTAGGTAAATTAAATTAGATTAGATTTGATTAGATTAGGTAAGACTTATACGTTTGTTGAAAAATAAGTATAATCTTATGTCCACATGTGCATGGGCGGAATGTGCTGTAGAAATTGCAGAAGATCCATAGTCTATACCACCGGAGAAGTATTTTTATTTTGGATTGATAAGCCTATAATATATCTTATTATCTTAATTTGTGTCATGCTCTTCTTGCGGTATATTACTCTTGCGAATTTGACCATTCCCGTCATTAGGCTATTTCATG